>JACAXG010000059.1:125495-408584 GCA_018881555.1 Amblyornis subalaris
TCCTGGTGTCTCCTTTGACCAGAGAAACCTTTTCCAGTCCCATAATGGCATTGAATTAATCCCTTCCCTTTGGTTAAGCTATCCCTCAGGGGGTGTTGGGTTGACCTTGTGAGGGAGCTGCCATTGACCTTGAGGAGTCCTTTTGGTACTTAAAGAGAGCTTGTGAAAAAGATGGAGAGTTATTTTTTACGCAGGCAGATAATGATAGGACAAGGGAATGGTTTTAAACTAGAAGAGGGGAGRTTTAAATTAAATGTTCACAAGAAGTTATTCCCTGTGAGGGTGGTGAGGCCGTGGCACAGGTTGCCCAGAGAAGCTGTGGCTGCCCCATCCCTGAAGAGTCCAAGGCCAGGTTGGAGCAACCTGGGATAGTGGAAGGTGTCCCTGCCCATGGCAGGGGGTGGAACGAGGTCTTCAATGTTCCTTCATACTGAAATCATTTGGTGATTCCGTGACTCTGCCTCTGTAGCATTGGTGGGTTGTGGGTGGAGGTGGCTCAGGGCTGCTGTCAGGTGGTCTTTGCTGATGAGAGACCATGAGCTGGCGGGGTTTGGGCCAGGRGTGGAGACATCCTTGGTGAGTTACAACCAGCACAATTCATGATGACAATATTGTGGTGAGGACACGTTCCTCCTGTGGCAGGGGTGAACCACGAACTGAATGTTCCCTGTGGGCTAACTGRACCACCTCTGTCTGTCCCCAGAACACCAACATCAGGTGCTACCGGATCCAGTGCCCAGCTCTGCCATGTGCCAGCCCTGTCACGGACCCCCAGCAGTGCTGCCCGCGGTGTCCTGGTAGGTGGACATTCCTCAGGGATGGGGTGACCGGAGGCCATGGTCCTACAGGGCAGTACCTCCACTGCTGCCACTTGTTGCAACGCAGCCATGCTGGGTCTGGCCCTGCTCACGGAGCTCAGGCTGCTTTTTCCCTCCAAAAACATCATTTTGATGGAAAAGGGCTCTCTGCCAGACCATTTTCTACCCCCCATCCCAAGAGCTTTGTAGGGATAAAATGTCCGTTCACACTTCAGGGGCAAAACAGAAGCTGGCACTTTATTCTGATCATTTGCCACCGAAGTGTCTTGGATAAAAAAATATTTTGGAGTCTTTTAACAGCTTCATTCTCTGCACTGGAGACTATCTCAAGTTTTACCCCCAAGACTTTTCCTACTGATTGCCTCATTTTACCTCAGTATGTTCATTCTCTCTGCTGCAGATTACTAATATTTTACCACCATAATTTTCACTATTTTCCCACTTCTGATTACCTCATTTTTACCTCAAAATCTTTGTTCTCTCCTCTACAGATTAACTGAGATTTTATGACCAAAATGTTCATTTTGTCCTCTATAGGTTACCTCAGAGTTTTCCTCCAAAATGTTCCTTGTCCCTTACACTTTACCTCAAGTTYTGACACCCAGATTTTCCCTAACTGATGATTACCTCAGTTTGCCTCAATATGTTCATTCTCACCCCCACAGATTACCTCAAGATTTAGTCCCAAAACTTTCCCTACCTGAGTGTTGGCAAAGCTAGTAAGAAAGCATCAGTGATTTGAGAAATTAGGAAGAAAAAGTCGAAAAAGACCTCACTAATTTTTACTTTTAGCTAACTACCCATGAGAGAAGCCCTTTTTACCTGACTCCAAGTCCRGTGATCATTACAACCAGGGGAGGGAAAAACCCAAGAATTTTTTTAAAAACCTTGTGAGGTCAGACTTCTATGTTTTCCACCTGTGCTGAGCTCAGCGCAGTCAGGGCAGCCCCATTCTCCAGAAGCTTCTGGACACTTAATTCCTGACCAACCAYGCAGTGCCCTGGCCGCTTCAGGGTGACCGTGGTGTGTGAAGGGCTCCTGGTCCTTTAGGGTGGGCCGGTGGGGGATCTGCGGGGCATCAGTGCTGCATCAGGGCCGGGCGAGGGCTGGCTCTCATCCCGCTCCGTTCTCACCCTCTTTTCCAGAGCCGCATTCCCCATCTGGCCTCCGTGCGCCCATCAGGTCCTGCCAGTACAATGGGACAACGTACCAGCAGGGCGAGGTGTTCAGCAGCAGCGAGCTCTTCCCCGGCCGCCAGCCCAACCAGTGTGTGCAGTGCAGCTGCTCTGTAAGCACCSCGGGAGCAGGGGGCTGGGGCTCTGCTCCTGCAGCCCAGCGCTGGCCCACCGGCCCAGAAACCCCAGGAAGACCTGGTGGTACCAGCCTGTGGGGGGATGGTTTATCACTGGGATTGGGTTATGGGGGCAGGAGATTCACTGCAGATCACATGGGCCAGGTCTGGGTGGGCCACGCTGGGGCAACTTGGGGTGGGCAGTGGGACAGCCGTGTCCCCATGGAGCACCCCGGTGCTCCAGGCCTGTGCCCAGCAGCGTCCAGCTATCCCTCCTGCCCAGCCAAGGCTTTGTGTGGCAGATGGCCAGTGCAAGGCACAGCCAGCAGCCTTTCTATGCTGGCTGCAAAACAGGTGGGCTTGGTGGCCAGGGAGCCTGGGGGAGCTCAGTGTGCCTGCAAGGCAGCACAGACACCAGGTGCCAGCTCTTGGGATTCAGATATTCTTGGGATCCATAGATTCAGAAAATAGCTTGGATTAGAGGGACCTTAAAGCTCATCTGGTTCTGTCCCCTGCCATAGGCAGGGATGCCCTCCATCAGACCGGGTTGCTCCAAGTCCWGTCCAACCTGGCCTTTGTAGCCTCGCCAGGGTGTCCTCAGCGTGCATCCCAGTGGTGGATTGCCCCTCCATCACCCATTGCCAACTCTGTTGGGATGTTCCTTCTGCATGAGCTTCCAGCAAGCCCTTGGGACAGGGCCTGGCTCTGCTCTGCCAGCCCTTTCCCACGGGCTGGGGTCCTGTAAAAATCCATCCAAGAGCAAGTTGTGACACCTTGCTCAGGAGGTGTGAGGCAGCCTGGCCAGCGGTGTTGGGAAGGTGTGTGGAGTGCCAGGAGACAGGTGTCGGAAGATAAACAGAGCAGCTCCTCCTCCTTGAGATGGAGTGAGGAAGAGGGATTGAAAGTGCTGGCACTGGACTTGGACACAGTAGGGAACTGCTCATTCCCACTTCTGCCTCTGCCATGGAAAAGAAGAGAGGTGCAGGTGTGTCTTTCACCACCCATTGCTCACAGCCCTTGGATGGGGCCAGACTCCACTGCTCTGTGCTTTGCTTGCAGCAAATAATTGGACCAAGTTTGGCCAGGAAATAAAAAAGGGGCAAAAGCGCCAGAATCACCTCCCTCTGTCACGCCAAGGGCACACACAGAGGGGTCACATCAGTGAATGCTGGACAGGAAAGTACCCGTGAAAGTACCGGTCTGAGCCTCGGGCTTGCACACACCTCACAGCTGGGTGGCAAGAGGAGTAACTGACATGTAGAAATTGTGCAGCTTTCAGGGCTGGTTCCTSTCTTAGGGACCCCAGCTGGATGGTGGGAAACACCGGGAAGATGCCCTGRAATCCGCCTGGGTGTGCCCACCTTACCCTGCTCTCCCATCTCTTTTGCCACTGTCCCCTAGAGCCCGTGGAGCTCCATGTTCCTCTCAGCTGCCACTCAGGCCCTGTTTATTCGTCAGGGTAATGCCTTGGATACGAAGGGAAAATAAAGGGCTGGCTGTGAAGCCTTCAATGGGGGATCTCCCCGGGCTGTGTCCGATGTTGTCAGCTGCTGGAACAGCTGCGTGAACAGCTGGTCTAACCCTCCCTGAAAACTGCCCCAAGACCAGAGCCCCTGGGATAAATCCTGCTTTTTATGCCACTGGCTTTTTCCTGCCTGKGGCAGGTCATTGCTGCGAGCTGCTGGTCAGGAGAAGGAAGGAAGGTCTGGACTCCCCAAAGTGGAGAGCAGGGTTTGGTTTGCAGCAGCCTCCACCAGATCCTGTCACTCACCAAACTTCTTTCATCCTCTTCGTGTTCCGTGCACAGTGGTTTGGCTTCCTGATGGGAGAAGAAGCAGCTGTGGTTTGGTTTTCTAAGGATATCTTTGGCTGACTTCTTGGTTTTGGTTGACTGGGAGCTTGTGGATACCCCAGAGAAAATTGCTACATGGAGAAGAGAACCTTGCTGTCGAGGTCTGGCTGCTGAACGTCCTCTTTTACCCTTTGGCAAAGCAGCAAAAACTTATTCCTGCAACAAACCAGTGCAAAACCACTGACTGAGGTGCGACTGGGATGCACTAAGGTCAAGACTGGCCTTGACCTGTGGTTGTCAGCTTGAATCACTACAGCAATGCTATTTTCCAAACTAACCACTCAGATCCATCCCTGAACATCTGTGTGCTTGGCTCCGGTGTTATTGAATAAGCCAGGACAGAGGGAGGGCAGAGCTTTGATGTGGACCCGAGTCTGGATTCAGAATCATGCTTCCCATTTCCACCTGTTTCTTCCAGGTCCTTCTCCTGGGAGATGTCAGAGAAAATCTTCTTGTACCCCTTCAAATCGGGGGTTGTTCTGCAGAGTTTAAAGGTGTGTGGTGGCTATTTCAGGTCTGGCAGCATTAGCGATGCCTGAGAGGAAGGCACTGCCTGCCCCTTTTTGAGGAAGACCAGTCCACCCGGGAGTATGTGCACTGCTCATGGGACAGCCATGCCAGGAGAGGACACAGCGCTGCTATACCCTGCAGGATGGACAGTGCAGTAGAGGCAGACTTTCAGCTTTCATCGGTCGCTGGATGACTGGTGATATTTGAAGATGAACTATCACGGGGCTTTTGATCATGGAATGGTAAAATCCTGGAATGGTTTGGGTTGGAAGGGACAGTAAAGCTCATCCAGTTCCAACCCCTGTCATGGGCAGGGACACCTTCCACTATCCCAGGTTGCTCCAAGCCCTGTCCATGCTGGCCTTGGACACTTCCAGGGATGGGGCAGCCACAGCTTCTCTGGGCAACCTGAGCCAGGGCCTCACCACCCTCACAAGGAAGAATTTCTTCCCAATGATTTATGCTGAATCTCCGATTTGAAGTGCTGGCAACATGGGGGGCATACAACTCTTTATAATTCTGACAGTGTTTTTTTCCTCCTGCTSTCCTAGGAAGGTCAGATTTACTGCGGCTTGGTGACCTGCCCAGAGCTGTTGTGTTCCTCTCCCTTGAGCGTGCCGGATTCCTGCTGCCAGGTCTGCAAAGGTAATGAGGTTGGGAGTGAGGGCTGGGACACTCCAGCTGGTTGCCACCTGACAGCAGGAGCCATTTCAAACCACTTTAGCAGGATTTTGGAAGCCTGAGCTGTAAATCAGGCCACTTGTTATCTCTTGGTTGCACCGGGAAGCAAAAGATGAGGGTTTGAGTTTTTCCTTGGATAACATGAATTGCTTGTACAAAGCTCCCATCTCTCCAGACTCCCAAGTAGGCCAGAACCTGGAGGAGAGCTGCTTTCAGCCACAGGGAGAGCAAACCTCCAGGCCAATGTTTTTCCCTTGCAGACGGCTCCTACGAGAAGTCCGCGGAAGAGGAACCCCTGCAGCTAAACAGAGGTGTTGTACGTGACATTTGCATTTTAAACCTCCCATTCTTGCTTCTAGCACAGCCCCATGGGGCAGCTCACAGAATGCCCTTGCACCTTGTCCTCCACAAAGAAATGACCCCCAGCAGCTCTAGGAGGACACTCAGGTCCTTGCCCAGCGGAACCACAGACGCCTGGCTTGCAGGTGAATCGTGCCTTGGAATTGAGTCTGGTTGAGGGATATCAGCCCAGGTGAGACCTCAGGCCACCAGGGCAAGACTCTCCTACTCTTCCTCTGAAGCGTCTTGGGGACATGGTGTAGTGGTGGACCCGGCAGTGTCAGGTTAAGGGCTGGACTCGATGACCTGAGAGAACTTTTCCAACTTAAATGATTCTGATTCTATGATTCTATGACATCTTTGGAAGAGCAAAAGATCTGCAGGAACTGGAAATCTGGGACAATTCTCCTCCTTGTTGGCCAACATCAGCCAAGTTAAACAGTTGAGGGACATTGTCAGAGCAAACCCAGAGGTGACCAACAGCCAGGCCTGACCCTTGTCCATAGAGTCAGATGCCCAAATCTCTCTTGGGAAGGTTTTTCCTTTGGGAGATGGTGTCTGCTCTCCACCCGGGCAGGAAGGTGTCCTGCCTCCCACCAAGAGGGCCATGCTGGAGCTGGCCACCACTGCCTTCCCCAGGCTGTTTGTATCAGCAGCCCCAGCAAGGAAAAAGTGACTCCTTGGCTGCTGAGGGTTCCTTCACAGCGACATTTTGGAGCTGGGCAGCCCCTGCCAGGTCTGTGGGATTAGGTCACTCAGCTTCTGGCTCTGCCCTTTTCCATACTGCTCCACCACCTATAAAACCTCCAAAACAGACACAAGGGGACCCTTTGTGCTGTGTGTCTTGTCCCAGCACTCTGCTCTTGGAAGCCTGGGATGTTCCTGGGATGTTCCTGGGATTTCAGTCCTGCTGTCTGGCAGCCCCACACCAACTCTCCTGGTGCCTCCCAGGTGAGAGGGCATGATATGGCCCATCCTCACCTTTCTGATCCTGTTTGAGTCACACATGCCAGGCCTCATTTTCCCATCGAGGAAAGACCAGCCCATTTCCCTGTGTGTGTTAGGGATATAGGACCTCACATGCTTCTCTGAGGGCATTGGGTTGAGCGTGGGAAGGGAAAGGTGCTGCCCCAGTGAGGGTGACTCATATGAGGAGGACACTGGTGTGGGGCACTGACACCAACTGCTCAGCAACCCTTGGTGGTGGCAGCAGCAAGAGGGGGAAGGGTCTGGAGCCCCAGGAGCGGCTGAGGGAGCTGGGGGGGCTCAGCCTGGAGAAAAGGGGGCTCAGGGGGGACCTTCTGGCTCTGCACAACTCCTTGACAGGAAGGGGCAGCCAGGGGGGATCAGGCTCTGCTCCCAGGGAACAGGGACAGGACGAGAGGGAACGGCCTCAAGCTGTACTGGGGGAGGCTCAGGTTGGATATTAGGGAAGCTTCTTTCCTGAAAGAGTTGTCCAGCCCTGGCACAGCTGCCCAGGGCAGTGCTGAGTCCCCATCCCTGGAGGGATTTAACAGCTGTATGGATGTGGCACTTGGGGATGTGGGTTAGTGGGGGCCTTGGCTGTGCTGGGGGAATGGTTAGGCTCCATGATCTCAGAGGAATTTTCCAACCTAAATGTTTCTGTGATTCTATGGCTTGTGGGTCATTGCTTATCCCTGTGACATCTTCACGTACCCCTGACGGAAGGTGTGCAGGACACTGCATGGCTTTTTCCAGCATGCTTCAGAGGGAGAACAACTCCACTGCCTGAGTCTGAACCCCTCTTTTCTCTGGCTGCTCACAGAGGCACTCGCAAGACCAGTGCTTGGGAGAGGGGATGGGCAGGAAGCCACCTGGAGCCACTGTGTCCACCATTCTCAGTTCTTCTTTGGAGTTCATCCCCAGAAGCTTCAAACCCAAGGGAGCCGGTGGCACCACTGTGAAGATTGTCTTGAAAGAGAAGCACAAGAAAGGTAAGGGATGGAGAGACCAGGCTGTCTGTATGTGGCTTAAGGTGGCTTCCCCAGAACTTGGAATTCTTCAGGGAATCTGATTCAGCAGCAGGTTTCCACCAGCAAGTCCTGCTTCCCACTCTTCCATAGCCAGCCTCACCCAGCTATCTCAGTCCTGGTGCCCACAGCCTCCTGACTGCATGAATCTACCACTTTCCAAAATGGGTTGGAAGAAGATTGGTCCTTGGAGTGTTTTGGAGATCTATGACTTGGGAAGGAAGGTGCTCAGCTGGAAGACTCCACATGCACCTTCCACAAAAGGTGCAGGATATTTCTCCTTGCACCCATGTGCAGGCGCTGGATCTGTCCCAGTGCTGTCCCAGGTGTTCCTCCTGGAGGAGAGAATAGGAAAGTGAGATGAAGAGGCAACACTCCTGATCCAGAGGGGCAATAACAGGTCCTTTCTCCTCTTGGCGGCTCTCCCACCACTGTGCCTCCGGAAGGGCTTTTTCCAGTCCTTGGAGATGAAGTCCTTGGAGGAAATTTTGGGACCTCCAAAAATTTCCATGGAGGAGTCAGCAGGTGGCACTCTTCGCTGTGCTTCATTCCTGCGACAGCCTCGGAGGGACCCTGGGCTTCCAAAGGTTGGGAGGCAGGTGAGGTCCTGCCCACACTGGCCCCTGTCCCCACCAGGGTGGTCAAACGCAGCAGACCCATCTCCTGACCTGCTCCCTGTGTCCCATGGCACCTCCTGGAAGTGGTGGCTGTGACATCCTGGTGCCTGCTGCTGCCAGATCCGCTGCCAGAGGACCTCGCTCCTCAGCATGGCAGGACCACCCATGTCTGAAGTGCTGAAAGGCAGTGACTCCACCGGGCCTGGGGTTTACAAAGAGGAGGAGGATTTATTTCCACGAGCAGCTCTTTTCTCTCTCTCCTCCAGCTTGTGTTTACAACGGGAAGACCTACTCCCATGGGGAAGTGTGGCACCCCGTCTTCCGGCTCTACGGCCTCCTGCCCTGCATCCTCTGCACGTGCAGGGATGGCGTCCAGGACTGCCAGAAGATCACCTGCCCCAAGGAGTATCCATGTGACTATCCAGAAAAAGTAGATGGGAAATGCTGTAAAATATGTCCAGGTAGGTGGGATCCCGCCTGCTTCTGCAGCTGCCTTCCAGTGCCTTCCTTAACCTTGGTTTAAAGCCTCAGGCTGATGGATGTGTAGGGATTCACACTGCTGGTGGCTTGAATTGATACCAGACAAGTTCAGCAGGGCAAGCACTGGTGGAAGGGTTGGCTTGTCTTGGAGGG
Source organism: Amblyornis subalaris (assembly GCA_018881555.1). Classification (NCBI taxonomy): domain Eukaryota; kingdom Metazoa; phylum Chordata; class Aves; order Passeriformes; family Ptilonorhynchidae; genus Amblyornis; species Amblyornis subalaris. The sequence continues at coordinate 134,228 of JACAXG010000059.1, forward strand.
CAGCAGGGCGTTCCCGAGGTCAGGAAGCTGCACCCAGCCCCAAAGGGTTCCGTCTGTTGGGAGGATGAAGTCTGGAGAAAGATGCTCGAGGTGGGACATCTGAGAGTGCTCAGACAGATGGAAGGTGCTTCCGGGGGAGAGACCACACAGTCTGTTCTCCAGACCTCCAGGTGGGGCAAAAGGCCAGAGGGTTAAATTGTGACAGGTGGGGTATAGGTGTGAAGGGAGGAGGGAGGACACTTCCCAGGAGAGGGATTATCTGTGGTACTCATGGTTTGCTGGAATTGGAGATCCCAGTCCCTGGAAGTGCAGGTTGAACACACAGATATTGGGGTGGTCCAGGTAGAACTGGGCTGGGCTGGGACATGGGAAGGGTCTGGAGCCCCAGGAGCGGCTGAGAGAGCTGGGAAAGGGGTTCAGCCTGGAGAAAAGGAGGCTCAGGGGGACCTTCTGGCTCTGCACAACTCCCTGACAGGAGGGGGCAGCCAGGGGGGGTCGGGCTCTGCTCCCAGGGAACAGGGACAGGATGAGAGGGAACAGCCTCAAGCTGTGCCAGGGGAGGCTTGGAATGGATGTTACAGAAAATTTCTTCCCCAGAAGGGTTGTCCAGCCCTGGCACAGCTGCCCAGGGCAGTGCTGAGTCCCCACCCACAGAGGGAGTTAAAAGCCATGTGGATGTGGCACTGGGGGACATGGGTCAGTGGTGCTTTGGCAGAGCTGGGGGAACGGCTGGACTTGATGATCGCAAACGTCTTTTCCAAATTTAATGATTCTGTGATTTCATGGTGGAGAAGACCTCTATTCCTTTCATGTTCAGTGTGGTTTTGGTCTCTCAGCTGCTCCTTGGTCTTTGGAAAGCTGTTTGCCTTAAACCACAGACCTGGCAAAGATGTGGCGGGGCGCGAGATCTCCTCCTGTTCCCACTGGAGAATGTTTTGTGGGTTATACCTCTCTGTACTGACATTTATCAGATGTTCAGCTCATGGACCACCCACTGCTTCCCTAGGGAGACTAAAGGTACCTGGGTGTCCTTGAGCCTGGCTGCAGGCACAGCAGGGTCTGCATGATCTCCTCTGACCAGCATCTTCAAGGTGCTTTTGTGGAGAGGTCTCACCCAGGAGAACAAGCAAAGGGCACTGCCACGTTTTGGAATGGCTGCAAAGTCATTTGACCTGGGATTTTCAAAGTTTTCCAGCCCCTGAGCAGGGAGGTTCTGGGATGGCCTCCCTGGGGGAGCGAAGGGCAGAAGCTCAGCTTGTTTTAATAAGGTTTTTGATATATTTATGAGCAGGATTTATGATGTGGTGCCTGGTGGGAATGGGATGTGATGACCGAGAAGAGCCCTTCCAGTCTTGCATTCCCTCTATAGTGGGTCTCTCTGGTTTAAAGTCGACAACTTTCCCTGCTTGGATCTCTTGTCTGCTGCTCAGACTTCATTTTATTTCCAATTAAACACCCTGATGCAGCCAAAACKATTTTGTTCTTGCTTTCCAGTTCTCACAGATAGCAATCACACACACATTGCTCAGCCAAGTTACATCCTTGCCCTTTCCTTCACTGCATGGGGGCTTTGCCCAGCTTCTTTTTCCAGGCGTTTTCCGTGACTGTCCTTCTCTTCCTGCTTTGTACCCAGTAACTTAGAGAGGCACGCTAAGTGATTTTGGTAAGGGGATCCCGATCCCGGGAATTGCTGTGGTGCGTTGTTTGGGTGGGAGGAGCACTGCAGCTGCTGTGGGCAGAGCTGCTGTGTCCCTGCTGTGTCCCAAGACCCCTGTGTCCCTGCTCCCCCTCCCGGACGCTGTGGGCCATCGAGTGGCTCCGGTGTGAAGCTCCTGGGTTGTTAAATTCCTGTTGAATTCCAGGGGTTCCTTTCCTGCAGGGAAGGTGGGGCTTTAATCACAGACTCCATGATCTTAAAGGGCTTTTCCAGCTTTAACAACTCCACGATCCTGTGAATACCCTGGAGCGGGTGACGTTTAAGGCTCTGGGACAGAGGTTTCCCTGCTCCCTGACCCTGCAGTGGGACGGATGAGGGTGCTGGGCTGTGCTCTTTACCCTCTGCCTCACTCTGAGCCTGCAGAACCGAGTGCCTGTCCTCTGGTTGCTGAAAAGCTTTGCTTCCCTTTAAATTGGGATTTCCATCCCCTCTCAGAGAAGAGGAGCTCAGGACCACCCCAGAAAGCCTGGGGCAGAGCAGAATCAGGCCTAAAATAACTGTCCCACTAAAATAAACCCCAGGCATCTATTTATAGCCAAACTTTCTTTCGAGTAGCGTAAAAAGCTTCAGCATCCAAACTGACTGGGAGAACAAGGCTAAATTCAGCAGAGCTGCTTTCCTCTGCGTTCCAAGGACCACAACCAAAGGCAATAAATCTCCTTCCAAAACCATAGGGGATACTTAATTACTCCAGATACATAAAAAAAAAAAAAAAAAAGGGAAAAATCAGCAGCTCGTCTTTACCAAGGATGTCGAAAAGGGCCCAGTGTGGGTGTCCTTGCGGTGGCACCCCATGTGGGGAGGGTGCTGGGGCTGGTGCCGAGCCCATCCGTGGGGCTGAGCCAGGCATGCTGCCCAGGCAGCCCAGGCTCCTCTGCTGTGGGTTCATCCCTTCACTCCCCGATGTTCCTCCTCCAGCAGGAGCGAGATGGGAAGTGGGGAATGCAGCMTGGACTTTGCTGTGATGGTGGCACCAGCGAGTGTGGGGATACAGATGGAGAAAATCCCCCTTCCCCAGTCCTGCTGGCACAGAGGCTGCCAGAATCAGGGGAAATGGAAAACATGGGAATGAGGAGGTCCACAGGTCCTTTATCAACATCTCCCTTTCCTGCTGGTGCTGGTGCTGGTGCTGGGATCATGGGACAGATGCGACTGTGCCGCTTGGCACCAAAGCTAACAAGATGCCTTTCCCATGACCTGGGTGCTGAGAGGATCCTTCCTGCCCCTATTTAATGAACGCTGTCCTTGTTTTCCCCAGAAAGCAGAGTCAAGCCCACAGATGAAACAGTCACACCGCGGTGTGGCAAGAGCCCCGGCCGCGTCCTGGTGTACACATTTGTGCCACCGCGCTCCGAGGCCTCCAAGGATGTGCTCCGGACCATGGCCATCGAGAGGGAGCTGGCGGAAGAGGTGGAAATCTACAACTGGAAGCTGATTAAAGGTGAGCACCATAATGAAAGCAGCCAGCAGAGCGGGAGGTGTGTGTGGAAACCTGATGCTTTCCAAGCTTTGTTCGATTTTTCTGGCTTTTCTGGAGGTGCTCTGGCCCTCGTGTGGTGAATCAAGTCCTGCTGACAGCAGGCTGGCTTTTCTGACTCCCCCATTTCACACTCTTTCCCTGCATTCCATGCAGACCAGGGGCTGGAAACCACTTTTGGCACCACAAGCTGTAACACCATCTGGAGGCACAGCACATGGGCAAGCAGGACAAGGGCCTTGGGGCTGCTCCTCCAAACCTCCCTGCTCTCATGCCAAATGCACACAGAAAACGAACAAGAAACATTGTTCTGGTCACTCCGTAGTTTTGCTTTTGCTCTTTTTTAATACCACAGTCCACCTACAGCTTGCAAAGGTGCATACAAGGGGGATGAATTGTCCCCAGCCCAGTTTTCAGATGGGTGGATTTGGATGCTCCTGTTGGTGTGTCCTCCAGAGGTCACAGCATCACCAATACACTGTCAAATAGCACCAATCTCTTGCTCTCTCCCCACACCTTCAGCTTTGCTTTGATGGACCAGAGGAGCCCAGGGACACCTGGTCCAGTAGATATTTGTGTTGTGTTTCTCCTGGGCCCAGAAAAGCAGTGCCCCAGTCCTGGGTTTCCCTGGACACACTCTACCCAAAGACACTTGAGTGCTTGAGGTTGGTTGTACCTTTCCTATGGATACAGTGGCCCTTGGCCTGTGCCTACTGGACACGTGTAGCYGGGGATTCTGGTCTCCTGGTGTGTCAATGCCTCACATCCCTCCCTGGGGAGACCTCAGCCAGCTGCTGAGGCTGGGCACACATGGAGAGCAGCTGGAGAAATGAACTCCAGAGACGGAGCCCTGGTGGCCACCATGTTTCCATGGTCCCCCTGCCACCCTCCATGCTCACGGTGCCCCTTTGCCCGTGCTCCCCCGCCTCGGTGGGGCCTCGCTCACAATGGCACCTTGTAGCTGAGGACAGCTCCGAGCTGGGCCCCGCCGCTTCCTCCCCTCGCTCCTTGGCACGGGGCGGCACCCAGAGCTCCTCGGCACCTCCCGAGGCCAAAAGCTTCGCGTCTGCGAAGGAGCTCCCAGGCCCTGCCAGCCAGGGACAGGGGAGGCCCTTGTCCCCGAGGCCAACACAGCTCTTTTGCTTGGCAGAGTGAAGTGTTATTATTGGGAAAGAGCATGAGCTCACTCACATATGGATTCCACCTCTCCATGGTCCATCACTCCACCAACAGAGCAGTGTGTGTGGAGTAAAGAGGCTGCAAGTCACTCCTGGACCTCGTCCATCTGCCTTTGTATGGGCTCATGATACCTACGTGGCCTCGTCTATTTCTGGGCTGGGACGGCTTCCTCCACAAAGCAGGAGCTGGGAGGAGAAACCAGCACCAACTCCCAGCCAAAAGTCTTACCCAGCTGGCTGGTGGTGCATGACCAGCCTCCAAAAGAGTTGCAGTGGGGGCTTCCCCATCTTTTTAGGGGTCTGAACATCACCAGAAGTTTTGAAAAGTGACTTTCTGGTGGTTTTGACCTGTTGTCCTCTTGCTACAGACTCTGTTAAAAAGTCCATCCCCATCATTCTTACAAACCCCCTTTAAAACACCAAGAAATGTGGTAAGTGCCCAACAACCCCAGCAGCTCCCTCCATCTCACCCCAAACGCTGCCAGGAGTGCTCCTACCTGTTGGATGGGACGTGCTTGCCAGGAAAGAGCATCGCTCTGTCCCAGCCCCATCCGTCCTGTCTCTCCACTGCTGCACYGTCCTTATCTCGTGCTCTCCTGATCTGTGCTGGAGCATGGCCTGCATTCCTCCACTGCTCCCAGCTCCTKGCATCTGTCAGGGACAACCATCCTGGGGGGCCAAAGGTCTCAGCCAGCCCTCTGAGAGCTCTTGGTGGAGCATTATCTAGGTCGGTTGATTAAAAGATGTTTATCTCTTGTAGCTCTTGTTTAAAATACCCTCTTGGTTACTAATGTGCTGGAGAGTGCCTCATCAGCCCCAGGGACTGTAAGCACACCCTCCTGCTCCTTTCTAAGTATAGACCAGCAGGATTTATTGAACACTTGTGCCTTTCTTGCGTCATTAACAGTTTCATTATCTCCATCCAGTATCTTCTTTTGTTACTAGTAGGACTTTTTTACCCAACCCACTGAAAGGACTAATTAATAGTCCAAATATCCATCTATTTCTTTCTAATCCTTTGACTTCCTGTAATAATTTTCCACACTTGATAACATCTCGTTTATATGGGCTGTGAGGCAGTTACCCTTCATTACATACTCTTTTTATGTGTAATTGCTGCTGGGAATCAGGGAAAGTCTCTTAACCAAATAAGGGGGACCACTTTGCCTCTCACATCTGCTGGCAGAAAGAGGCTGGATGCTCCGGGAGCCCAAGTGGGAGGTGGGGAAGGATATTCCAGGCATACCTGCCTGGTTTGTCACGCCTCACAGGCCAGCAGGAACATCGTAACCCCTAATCCCACAGAAAGGTCACTTCCATTGCTAAATGCAGGTTCTGGTTTGCCTGGGTCAAACATCTGAGTCAGGCACCTCCACTAAGGGGACAGTGCTGGCATGGGCAGAAATACCAATCTCTGCTGAGGTCACTTGTGTTTTTTCCTGTCCTGGAGACATTTCAGTGCTGGTGACCAAGAGATGGAAAACTTTGGTCCCTGGCTGCTTCCAGGAAAGGAAATCATCTGAGCATGGAGGAGTCTCTGCAGTCGGGGAACACAGGTGGTCGAGAGAGAGCAGAGGGGACAAGGATGCCAGCATCCCATTGCTCTCATCTTTATTTCTTTTATGATTTTAGGGGAGACTGGAACTCCTCCAGGGCAAGATGCTTTCTGGAGCAACAAAATCCTATTGCTTTCACCTGCTTCATGGTGAAACATCCTGATTCAGCAAGCAGTGACTGTTTTCATAGAACCATAGAATCTTAGAAAGGTTTGGGTTGGAAGTGACCTTAAAGTCCATCCCATTCCACACCCCTGCTGTGTGATGGGACACCTTCCACTATCCCAGGTTGCTTCAACCTGGCCTTGGACACTTCCAGGGGTGGGGCAGCCACAGCTTCCCTGAGTAACCTGTGCCAGGGCCTCACCACCCCCACAGGGAACAATTTCCTCCTAATATCTAATCTGATATTTAAATGAGATGTCTCCTGGCCTTGGCTGGCCCTGGTTTCATTCCCGGCTCCCGGCAGGCTTTGGCGAGAGGTCCTGCACCAAACCAGGACCCCAGGGTATCCAGGGTAGGCAGTGTCGGGAGGGAAGAGAGTCCAAACCTGTGTGAGCCTTAAACTGGGTTTTGCAGAATCTGATCCCCTGTGTCCCCCTCTGCAGGAATATTCCATCTGATCCAGACCAAGAAGATCAGCAAACAAGAATTCAAGCAAGAAGCACAAAACTTCAGGCTGATCACTAGGACAAATGAAGGTAGGGAGAGAAAAATCCCATTTCCTCACTCCTCCAGCACACCCTGCCCCAAACAACCTCCTGTTTTCCTGCTGTGCTCTGGCCATTCCAAAAAGGCTGCATAAATCCCAGCACGGCGTGGGGAGCTGAACCGTAGGGAAAAGGCTTGTGCAAGTAGAGCTGGGTTGGGGCTGACCTCTCTTCACACCCATATGCAACACTACTGGCTCACAGCCACATTTTCACTTTATGGTATCAGAAAGGGCAGCCAGCTTTCTAAAAGTGGATGCACTCTTGTGAAATCCCGAGGTTTTGTCTCTCCAAAACCCGTAAAACTGTTTGATTTTTATATCTAATCCATCTGGTGTTACTGGGACCGTGGGGGGAGAAAAAAAATGATGCAAGGGATTAGGAAAAAAATAAACTGTTGAAATATTTAAAAAAACCATTCTAGATGTCCTGGGATGTGCGTAAACATTAGGAAAAGCAGGAATGCCAGTGCACATGCCGAGAGCGGCTGCACGGAGCGAAACTGCCAYGCTATTTCCTGCTGGCTGCCTCCTCGCCGGGCTGGGCTGAAGTTTCAGGGGAGAGGTTCGGAGTGGAGCCGTCCCCACACTGTCCAGCACCCTTGGGTTATGGGGTCGGTCGGGASCAGCGCTGCTGCCTGGGGCACACCAGCACTCCCAGTGCCCCAGGGAGGCTGCGGGTTGGTTTTCACCCCCAATCCATTTGAGAAACCCTTGACCAAACCCTGGGGGATTTTCCAGTCCCTGCTCCCAGGTTGGGCTTCACACCTTGGTGGAGTCTCTGGTATGTGCCTCCTTCTTCTTGCCTCAGTTTCCCCTGACAAATAACCCTGTTGTGAAACCATCCCTCTGCCGTGGCCGCAAGYTCTAGGAAAGTTCTGACTGGAGATTTCTTCACAACAGGAGATTAATTCAGCTAGAAAATATTCCCTCCACCCCCGGGGAGATGACATTGGAGCTGCATTATCCTTGCTAGGATTACAGTGGGGGAAGAGAACACCTAGAAGGAAAGCACCTCCAGCCCCCTCCTGCACATCCGGGGATTCTCTGGGGGAGCAAGGAGAGGGATTGGGACACTTTTTCCTGTTTTGGGGGTGTTTTTACAGCTCCACATGTGATTTGCTGAGAGTCTGCAACTAGTTGGAGGATTCAGAKGGATTCCTTCTTCTTCTGCAGCATTATTTTCCCCTACCATAGGTTGCTGAATGAAGAGCCAAGGCTGAGGCAGCAGCAGAAAAATGAATATAAATGTGGGGGGTTGGAGCAACCCACCCCAAACAAATGGGGCTGACAGAAGGGAGGAGAGAAACATACCTGTCCACCGCCCATGAAACTGAAATTTTGGCTTTCTGAGGTTGAGACAGAGGACAAGCAAAATGCTTCTTCCCCTGAGGCAAGAAATCAGCCCAAATCCCAGATATGCTGGGGAGGATGAGTACCTGACACCACATCAAAGCACCCTCTGAGGAGGTGAAGAGGGAGATACATCCTTGTTTCAGCCTGAACCCCTTTCCTTTTCAGACTGTGCAAGTGTTTTCCAGGAAAAGCATTGGAAGTGCCATTGATTGTGCCATAAATTGCATTGCAAGGGGTAAGAGGGCCCCTCCAAATACCATTTTAGCGGCAAGATGACAAAGTCTAGGGCTGGGATCACTGACGAGCTGCTCTGACCACRGCCAGTGTTGTGGGCAGGCCTCTCCCATGGCAAGATCCTTGTGGATCCTCCAGTGCAGAGGGTGCTACACATGGGGGAATTGTGCTTTCCTGCTCCAAGGGTGTTCCTAATGCGTGTCCATCTTTGCTCATCCAGGCCACTGGAACATCTTCCGAGCCCAGACRTCAGAGCTGAGGATGACAGAGAGCCCAGAGAAGGAAACAAAGAACTTGTAAAGCAAAGAACTTTTCCATAGCTTTTGATTTATCTACACACAGACACACATACACATATATATGATCCCCAGAGCTGCATTATTACATAGACTGGCACTGCAATACAGGTTACACTGGTGGGAATTCCAGGAACTCCAGAGAACAATCCCGATCCATCCGCGCTGAAGCCGCAGCCGTGCAGGTGCCTCTCTCCAGCGGGGGAGTGCGGGAGGTCGGCCGTCATCTCCCGCTATCCCGAGGATGTTGGATGAGCAGAGGCAGGAGGGAGAGACGGCAGAGGGGCGAGCCCAGGTGTGACACGAGGAGGCGGGATCCACCCCGGACACCCCGGCACTCCTCAGGGGCATCGGGAGCAAGCAGCAAAGCAGAACGTGGCCCTGCTCCTTCCCAAGTGCCGGTGGAAAGATGACCTGCAAGGAAAGAAAAATCATCCCTCTGTCTTTTCTTGGAGCCCCTGGGATCTGCAAAGGGTTTCTTTGGCTGAATGCCCTCCAAAGGGTGTTTTTTGAAAAATCTCCTCTCTTCCAGCTGGGATGATTCTTTTCCTTTCTTTGCAGGTCAATTGAAAATGTAGTTTTTGGGAGGACCCACCTGCTGGCAGGGTCTGAGACCCTGAACACTGCACTAAGGTCTCTACTAAGCATTTATTGTGCCATATATTTATATCTATCCTATATAATATCTACTGGGCTGTATTCACAGGAGGGGCATCTCCCAGAGGGCGAACAGGACCATTTCTGCAGCGTGAGGAGGAGGGTGTGCAGCAGCATCACCTTCCCCCAGTCTGGAATAGCTTTGGGGGATTTTCAGGTTGTTTTGGTACTTGTATTTATCCTTGGATTCTTGTTTTATTCTGTTTTGATAAATCTATTTATTTGCAGATCCAACTCTGTCTGACAAATCTGATTAAAACATCTTCTTAATTCAGCTTTGTGTGCTGGTTCTCTTTTCCCTGTAGGGTCTGTGTTAAGGCTCAGGGGCCTCTGGTGGGGTTTGGTTCCCTTGCACTCACTCAGGCAACACCCTGATCCAGCCTTCCCAGGGCCCTGCCTACATGCACCTCCGAGAGGCCGCTCTCCCTGCGGGGCACCTCTGGGATTAACCCTGTTAATTGGATCAGCAGCCCCGGAGCAGAAGCCAGCACCTCGCAGTCAGTGGCATCGCCTTCCTTGCCCCGCTCCTCCTCCCTGCGTCCATCCCCTCCACAGGAATCGCCCCATTTCCACCCCGAGCTGTGAGGACGGGGTTGATTCGGGGGCAGAGCTGCCGTGGGACCTTTCATCTCTTGCAGCACTGGCTGTGTTTGCACGTCCGTGAGCAAGGAGAAACCTCAGCTTGTGGCTGCAGAGATGGTCACGGAAGCCTGGAATTGTTTGGGTTGGAAAAGATCTTTTCACTCTCTCCAACTCCCTGAGAGGAGGGGGCAACCAGGTGGGGGTCGGGCTCCGCTCTCACAGAACAAGTGACAGGATAAAGAAAATGGCCTCAAGTTGTGCCAGGAGAGGTTCAGGTTGGATATCAGGGAAAATTTCTTCRCGTGAAAGCTTGTCCAGCCCTGGCACAGCTGCCCAGTGCAGTGGTGGAGTCCCCATCCCTGGAGGGATTTAAAAGCCTGTGGATGTGGCACTGGGGGACATGGGTTGGTGTTGGCCTTGGCGGTGCTGGGGGAACATTTGGAGTTGTTGATCTTGAAGGTCCTTTCCAACCTAAACGATTCTGTGATTCTATGACAAGCTCAATGATGGATGATTTGAGGAAAACATGGAGCTGTCCAAGACCTCTCTGTACAGCCTGGTTGATGCCCCCCGCTCTGGTCAGGCTCCTCCTTAAGCAGTCACAGGGCATCATAAGGAATTTCAGCCAGCCTGGACCTTTGCTGATGTGGATAAAACCCATGAGCAGAAATTCAGCACCCACTGGTGGCCCCACCAAGCTGGAGGAGCATCAAAGGTCTCGAAGCTGTCCCCTGGAGGCAGCCTGATGTCCTGAGAGGGAAAAAACCTCACAGCAAACACTCAAATCCAGCTTGTGTGACACCGAGAGCTTTGGAATATCCCATGTCCCATCTGAGAGAGCCTGGCAGGGACTCAGATGCCAGTCCTGGGCTGAGCCGGCAGCACGGGGGGACGTCAGTCCTGCAGAAGGGCCCATGCCCGAGGGCTGAGGTGATGGAGGGGATTTGGCACCGTGCCCTCATCTGCACGTGGGTTAAACACGGCTGATTCTGGGCCCTGCAGGGCAACTGCTCCACTGCACTCGCTGTGGGCTCCTCGGGGTGTTTGCAGGTGCAACCATGCACTCAGACCACAGCAACAGCTCCCCCGTAGGAAAGGATTTGGCTCCAAGGGGTGACGGGACACACAGGGGTGTGTAAGGCAGCAGCCCCGGCTGGGGCAGTTGTCACCTCGTCACAGTTCCTTCTCAGTCCTCAGGGAGGCGCCAGGATTCGATTGCTGCTGCTTCTACAGGACTCAGATCTCCTGCTGCTTCTTCTCTGGGATCTGTATCTCCTGCCAGGCCTCCTGCAATCCTCTGTCCTCCTGCTGTGATCTGTTTGGAGTGCAATAAGTGCACCAGATCTCCCATGGCTGGTCCAACCTGTGCTGGGACACCCTTGGTCTCTGCAGAGAGCCTTTGGGCACTGGGTCCAGTTTGAATCAGGCAGGCAGGRACTGGATGGACCTGGTCCAGCTGGAAGACATGCCAAAAACATTTTCCCCTTCAGAAATGCTGGAACTGGGACCAAGGGAAGAAGGGGCACCGCATCCTTGGGGAAACTCAGCCTTCGCCTGGACACAACCCTGAGCAACCTGATGTAACTTCAAAGTTATCCCTGCTTGGAGCCAGAGGTTGGACCAGGGACCTCCTGGGGTCCTGTCCAACCAGAATTACCCCGTGGCTGTRTGCTCTGGGATGGATGGCAAGCCACCATCAAAAATCTTGTCTCTACCTCCAGGGTCTTAGGGCTTTTTTACATCAGAGCCRTGCTATTTCATGCTCTATTATCAGGTTAGTCAAAACACTTCTCCAAATTATATGTCTACATAACTGCCAGCCACACTCGCTTCCTTGGCTCCTGCTCTTTTCCACTGCATTGAGTTTTCAGTCATGCAAAATATCTACTTTCACCTTCATCTGCACAAACCCCTCTTCCCTGTGGGGACGCCAATACCTCTTGGTTGTGTTCACTGGAGTCTTGTTCCCCACACGAAGTGCCGGGAGAGCCGGAGCTGGTGACGTGCACTGTTCAGTTTGGGGTGTCACTGCATCACTGGGGCTCTGCCACGGGGAAATGAAGGCGCGGAAAAGAAGAGTTGGTTGGGTTTGGTGCTGCTCCAAATGTCCTGTGTGAAGCCCACAGATCTGGAGATGGTTTGGATTTTCAAGCGTCTCCCAATGAATTGGGATGTGTGTTCTCATATCACCTTCCCCCAGCCAAAGTGGGGAATTCTCCCCAGAAGGATAGGATTTCCCTTAAAACCTCTCCATAGAGACCCACACACTGTGCTGGGTGAATGTTTTCCCTCCATTCGCTCTCCTCTGCACATCCTTTTCTTTTTCTGGGATGAGAAATGGAGAAAGCAGAGGACGGATGGTGCTGCACGGCTCACAGTCTGTGCTCGTGCCACCACGGACCTGTCTCCTCTCCAGACTAAACAGTCCTAATATTTCCTGTCTCTTCTCACATAGAAATGTGTCTGTAATCACTCTTTTCTCCTGTTCCTGCACCTTTTTGGATGCAGGAGCAGCTCAGGATGTACCTAATCTGGCAGGTTGTCTGAGCTCTGCTGGGGAAATGGGATTGCATTTCCCTGCCTCCAGCTTTGTCAAAGACTGACACCCCCAAAATCGGGAAATAAAGAAATCCCTGCAGAGAAAAGCTTTGCCAGCAAGTCAGGACTATCCGGACACTGGAAAAAGACCCTGGCTGCCTGGAAGACGGGTGCTGAGAAAGGAGTGATGAGAAAAACAGGGGAGTCCTTGGAAATCGTGGTTGGAGCCAAAGGAGGGACGGAGGAAATGTGGCACAAGCGCAGCCCCGGAGGCCCTTTCCTCCAGCAGGATGGTTGGCCTTTGCCCATCCCCAGACRTGGGGTTTCCAGAGGGGAGGTAGGAGAGACCCACAGCACAAAGAAGCTGGTGGATTATCCCATGGCTCTCTGCCCTGTGGGATGTGGGAGGGCTGCCCATGCTGCTTCTGACTGCCCCTCCAGGTGGTTTTTCTCGCTCCCCTGTTTTTCAGCCATGGGAGTGTGCAGTMCCCAGCAGAGATCCCTGTTTGTACAGGCTGGATGAACCCAAAGGAAGCTGCTTACAAGTCCTTCTCACCAGSGTTGCCAAAAGACCATGATTCAGTGCTATTTTTTTGGGTAGAAATTAATTAGTTCAGGCCCATCACAATTATCTAACTCAACGAGCACAACAATAACCCACTGTCTAATGGTTGTTCATGGCCATTTAGCACCATCTGGGTCGTCTGATCAGGGGCTTTGCAAACAGTTGAAAATGAAGTAAGGATTGCTTGGCCCAGACAGCCCTTTTTGCCTCCCAGCTGCACACACAATGCAAATAATCCTGATGGACCCATTAGACACAGGGAGGCTGCGGAGCAAACGTCAAGCCCCGGCTCACCTAGCTCCTCTGAGGTCCATGTCCCCAGGTGAAAGGTGGTGGCCTTGGAAGGAGGAGGGGAGGAGAGCTTGGCCACACATGTTGCACCCTGGGCATGCTTCTCATCCAGCCTGGGGGGCTGAGTTTGAGTGGGTGAAGACTGACAGCTGCTCCAGGCCCTGGCTCTGACCCGTGCTCTGGCTGTGCCGCTGGCACCAGACCCCCAGACACACCTGTGGAACGGAGCTCCACTCAGGGCTAAACTCTGGGATAACCTCAGCCATCTGTCCTGTGGCCTCCAGGCAAAGGGAGCCACAAGGCATTAAACCCCCAGGTCCAAACAGGGATGCACAGGCAGGTCTCCAAGAAAACGTTCTAGATGGGAAATGTAGGCAAGTGCCCATCCACCACCTGCAATGTCGGTGTCCATCCAAACAGGCCAAATTTCGGGGTTTTAAATTTTTTTTTCACCCTGCCTGTCTCTACATCTGATTTTAGCTTGGTGCTGAAGTCTCACAGTTTTCACAGGAAAACCTGGGAAAGGGGAGTTTTGCTCACTGGGCGCTGCCTGAGGCAGAAGTTTGCGAGCAGGATTTGGCAGGGGGCTGCAGAGGGACGCACAGGGGCTCCTCCAAACCCCSTCAGGCTCCCGGCTCCTGTTTTGTGGCAGGAAGATCGGCACTGAAAAATGAATGGAAATATTGATCCCCTTCCAAGCTGCTTTTAGCACGTCCCGAGAAGTTACGCAGACACCAGTGTGGGCTCCTTCTCCTCCCAAGTGGAGTGAGGGAAGCTGGAACGGCCCAGACGTGACACAGAGGAGAGCTGCACATTGTCCTTGCCTCCATGACCTTCCTTGGGAGTCAGGAAGACCCAGTTCCACAGGGGGTGGAGACTTCCGATACGTGACCGCAGCCGCATCGATCCGTGGTGCGGCTGTCAGCCATCTCCACCTGGGCCAAGAGGTTTCCAGGGAAAACTGCAAAGTGCTTTGCTGCCTTCCCAAGATGGATTAGTGGCCTTTGGAGCTGAATGTGATCACCAAAAGGAACAAAAAGAGTTTGGTTAGAGGTGAACGTCATTTGTCCCTTCATCTAAGAGACCACCAGCCTGTGACAGATACACAAAATTCCCAGGACAAACTCTCCAGGTGGTGTTGACCTGCTAATAAGCAACAGATTGCAGGACTGGTGTTGGATTTCCGAATCAGTCTCACCAAATGCTGGCCCAAGCTGACTATGATCCCCAAAAAGACATTTGGTACCTTTGGGAACCTCTTGCCCTGCAGGCCTGAGCAGCTTTGGTCAAATCGGGTCACGCCGGTATCTGAGGGAGTTTTCTCCTCAGCTTGGCAAGGCCGGGGTTAATCTTAACACATCCAAAAGAATTTTGAGGATGGTTTAGTCTTTGAAATGGCAATTTAACCCTTTCTAGCTGGTCGTTTACCTCAGTGGGATCATTTTCCCATGACCCAAAAGTCGAGTTTTCCCTCTCTTCCTTGGCCAGGCAGCACATGTGCAGGTTGGGATGGGGATGTCTCAGTTGGCTTGGCTGCTGGCTCGCTCCCAGGGCACTTGGTGTCTCCTCAGAGAAGACAGATGATGGGCTGCACGTGGACAAGTGGTGAGAGCTGGGACTAGCAGCCACAGCTCAGTTCTGGCTCACTGCTCTTTCCTTTGGACATTCCAGCAGCAGAGCTGCCTGATCCCTGCATGGGGCTCCAAGACAAGCTTTGGGTGATGGTCTTTCCAACCCTGGGGGTCCATATTCATGGTGGGGATGGTCCCTTATCCCCTCTGGAGCTTGGCAGCCCCGGGGGAGCAGCCGTGCTCCCCACACATGGTCTGGGGAAGAGGGATAACGTCATCCTCAGCTCCTTGGCACAACAGAGGTTGCAAATTCCCAGCCAGTGGGCCAGAGCAGGGGCCAGCTGGGGGAAACGTCCTGGGGGAGCCTGGAGCCAAGTCTCCCAGCTGGGAATTGGTGGGGAGGGCTCAGACTCTGCTCCTCGCAGGGTCTGCAGGTTTATTCCCTTTCCCCATGGTAAGGGGAGGGAGGARGAATCTCTTGCAAGCAAAAATCCTTGGGATTTTGTTCTTCAAACGTCTTGGTTAGGGATGATGCAGTGGGGGATGTCCCTGGAAGACCTGTGGGAAATGACATCCTGATGACCCCATGGGATGGGGTCTGTGCATGCTCCTCTCCCATGTCCTCCTCTTTTTCCCCTCTCCTCTGTTTGTTTCGGGTTTTAGACCTCCTGGAGCTTTTTTAGAGGCTCAACAGGGCATTGTGATGGGTCACAAAGCTCTCCAGGCTTTCACATGAGATCCAGCCCTTGCTCTGAGGCCAGTAGGGCAGAGTCTGCTCCCCTTTCCAGCCTGTGGTCCCTGCTGGGAGAGGTGGGATCTTGGGAAGCAGATGCTGCTTCCCGGGTGTTTTTTTTCCCTGTAGTGAGTTTTGAAGTTGCAGACCACTGGCCATGGCACTGCTCAGACCAAAACTGGTGTGGGGTGACATCATTGGAATAACATCGAGATATTATCATCATTTGAATACTATAATTTAAAATGGACAGTGAGGATGGCCATGCTGGGAGGGACGTTGTGGCGGTGGGTGAGCAGGACTCGGAGCAGGAGCAGCAATAGCGGAGGAGGAGCAGGAGGAGGAGGAGGTGGAGGAGGAGGGTCAGATCTGCTCTTGGATAAAGAGGTCAAAAGCCTCCAAGACCCCAAATGCAGCAGGACACGAGCGTGCAGGTGCCACGGTGGTTATGTGCATCCACACTGTGTGTGCAGCCCCCACAGCCACGGAGACAATTCTCCAAAGCCTGCAAACAGCCCTTGGTGCCCACAGCACGGCGGGGAGGAGGAGCAGACCTAATTCCCTGGGGAAGGGGTGCAGCTCCAGCGTTCCCTGGTGGGTGTAGCCCCTCGGTTTACCTCGTGCTCAGGGGCCGTTGTTCTGCCGCTGGAGCCATGATGACATCCCGGCGAGACAATCCCTGGCACCGTGTGGCACTGAGCCAGACCCTCTGCGGTGCCCCAGGGACATCCCCTGCACCACAAGGGATCCGCGAAGGACAGGGATGTCCCCGGGCTGACTGGGACCTCACAGCCGGTCCCTGTACTCCACCAGCAGCCACGGTCCCCAGACTGGGGGAACTAGTTCCCGGGAACATCCCTGTCACTGGGGGACGACACGATGGTCCATCAGCTGAGCTCTGCCGCGCCCCCAGGCTCGAGCATCCCCTTCTGGGTGCAGGGCAGGGTGACAGCCCAGTGCCACTCCCAAACCCCTCGGCCATGGGGCTGACCAGTCCCCTGCACCCCCTCGCAGAGGGGCCGGTAGCCGGGAGCCTGCGCCAGGACCAGAAGCCCGTTCCATACAGTCAGGGAATATAATAAAATTAAAGCTCATTAAGCACTTAGAAAAGGGTTTGCATTGAGGGGGAGTGGGCGGGGGGGCCGGGGGGGCCGTGCATCTCAATACTGGGCTATTTAGAAGCGAGAATTTAATAACACGGGGGTTGGTTTTTATGGCAATAGATTTATTCCACCTGGGCTAAGAAATACATTCCACATCTGCCGAGCCGTGTAACCAGACTCTAATTAAAATCGTGTGCCAAGCGAGGGCCTGGCTGTAAAGCACAAAGCTGGCTTTTAGAGCGGCCGGGAAGCGTGGCCAGGCGGCCCCGGGGCCGTGGTGGCCGGCACGACGGGCACGGGGCTGGCGGCAGGGCTGTGCCACCGCGCTGTCCCCACCACCACCGTGGGGTGTCCGTGTGTCTGAAGGGACTCTGTGACACGGTGACACCCACGGGCATGTAGTGGCCTTGGGGACAAAGTGGCATCTATGTGTGTGCAGGGACTCCGGGTGTCACCCGGGTGCATGTAGGGACCACGGGGACAGGGCGATGTCCCTGGGTGTGTTGTGACCCCGAGGACGAGGAGGTGGCTGCACATAGTGATGGTGACACCCACACGCGGGATAGACCACGGGAAGTCTGGTGTTCACGCGTAGGCAGTGCCGCGGGGATTGGTGACATCCACGCGTGTAGGGACAGTGTGACATCCCTGTGCGTTCGCAGGGACAACAGGGAGGGGGTGACATCCCCCTGTCCATAGCGGTCATTAGGGATAGGGTGCCATCGCTGCACTCCATGGGGACGGGGTGACACCCGTGCCCCTGTGACGAACGGTGGCGCCCCTGCTCCGGCGGCACGGGGTGGGGTGATGTCCATGGGTGTGCCGTGACCAAGGGCGCAGCGACACGCACACGCCGCAGAGTGACCGTGGGACGGGCCATGCCCACGCTCGGGCGGTGCACGGGGCAGGGTGACAGCGGTGACAGCGGTGACAGGCGCGGCCCCGCGGCAGCGGCACCGGCGGGCTGGAGCGGCTGGAAGGGAAGGGCGTCCCGGGGGCCCCCACGCGGGACAGCCGCGCCGGGTTTGACAGCCGCGCGGGTCGGGCCGGGCACGGCCCGAACAAACAGCGGCTGTGTCTCGCTTTGACAGCCCGGCCCTCAGACAGCGGCAGCAGCGCCAGCGCTGGTGGAGAAACTAATGAAACCTTCGACATAGTTTGTACGGGAGTAGTGAAGTGAGAAAAAAACCCCAGAGCGCTCGCTGCCAAGGAAAATACACTTACCTAGTAAAGCATGAGTAATAAGTGGCATTTTTTACAGTGTGAAGATATAACTTTTCATGAAAATACCAAATAAGGCTCCGTGCGAAAAGTGGCCGGCCTTTCTAGTTGCTTTTTTTCTTTCCTTCTCTTTCTTCCCTTTCTTTTCGTTCTCAAGGCGCACGTGTGTTTTCCCCAGTGCCCGTTCGCAGGAGCCTGTTTACGGGGCCGCCTTCCTGCCACCCCCGGCGCGGCCCGGCTCGGGTTCCGTCGCCGTGAGATGAAATGAGAAGGGAATGGAAAAACAGGAGCTGCTGTTCTGCGAGACTTTCTATTTTTAAAAGGTTAAAAATATCTATTTTCAGACACCAGCCCAGGAAGCGCTGGGGTGAAGCGACGCGGCGGGACGGGAGGAGTAAACAAYGCCGGGACGTGCCGGGCGGCTCGGGAGCTGCGGCGACGGGGATGCTCCCGACGACGCTCCCGGCGACGGGGACAGCGAGGGACACCACGAGCCGTGGATGTGGCCACAGGGAGATGAGGGATTGCCTAAAGCTGCAGGGCTCAGTGCCAGGGGGATGCTCAGCCCCGAGGGAGGATGCTAGAGCATCACAGTGGGATGCTCAGCCCCAGGGGTAGGTGGTCCACATCCAGGGGGATGCCCGGACCCAAGGTGGGATGCTCAGCGCCCAGGGGGGATACCTAGCTCGTGGGGGGGATGCTCAGAGCCGGAGGGCCCGAGGGTGCTCAGCACCCAGGCAGAACGGCTTATCTCCCCCAGCATCACGGCTGGTGCCCTTGTGGCAGCGTGTGGGATGGGATGCTGCACATGGATACCACTGGAGGAGTGGGATGTGGTACCCAAGGTGGGAGGAAGGGTGTGGAAAAGCCATCTCCAAAATCCCACAGATGCTTTTCCTGCCYGGGTTTTGCAGCTTTGTTCCCTCTCCTCTCTGCCAAGGTGAAGGTCCTGGGGGTGCTCTCCAAGGCTGGCTCAGTAATGGCCTTGCCCTTGTGCTCATCCTTTGGCTCCACCTGGGCAGGAGCACCTGCACCTCATGTGCACCACGTTCCCCACAGCCAGAGAAAACCAGGCAGCACTTCGGGCTTGGGGCAGAGCGTCTGGAATGTGAGAAATGCCCTGGGGGTGCTGGAGGCAGCGGCTGGACACGAGCCCAGGTGTGCCCAGGTGAGCAAGAGGCCAATGGCCCCTGGGCTGTCCCAGCACTGGGGCAGCAGCAGGACCAGGACAGTGCCCGTCCCCTGTGCTGGCACTGCTGGGGCACCTCCAGTGTTGGGGGCAGCTCTGGGCCCCTCCCCACAAGAGAGACCTGGAGGGACTGGAGCATGTCCAGGGAAGGGAACGGAGCTGGGAAGGGGCTGGGGCACGAGGAATGGCTGAGGGAGGTGGAGGGGCTCAGCCTGGAGAAAAGGAGGCTCAGGGAGGACCTTCTGGCTCTGCACAACTCCCTGACAGGAGGGGGCAGCTGGGGGGGGTCGGGCTCTGCTCTGCTCCCAGGGAACAAGGGACAGGATGAGAGGGAACGGCCTCAAGCTGTGGCAGGCGAGGCTCAGGTTTGGCATCAGCAGGAATTTCTTCATGGAAAGGGTTGTTAAACGTTGGAAGCGGCTGCCCAGGGAGGTTTGGAGTTCCCATCCCTGGAGGTGTCCAAGGAAGGACTGGACGCGGCACTCAGTGCTCTGGGCTGGGGACAAGGTGGGCATCGAGCACGGCTTGGCCTCGATGTTCTGGGAGGTCTTTCCCAGTGCTGGACTCTGTGATTCCGGGATCCTGGCGCTGACACACGGCCCTGGCGGGTCCCGCTGTCCCTCGGCCGGTGCTGGGAATCGCTGAGCCGCGTTTTGCTTCCTTATAAGGCCCTGCTGTTCCCTGCTCCGGTGTCTGCGGCCGGGCTGCCATCGCCTGCTGGGAGAGCACAACAATTCCCAGCAGCCGCCGGGACACTCTCCTGCCCGGCTCGCTCATCCCCGTCACACCCCGGGCCCCTCCAGATGTTACCTAAAACTGCCCGACCCCCGAGCGGGAAGAGCGGGAGGGTTTGTTCCGAGCAGGCCCTGCCCCACGGGCAGGTTATAACCCCACGGGTTATAAATCAGCTCAGCTGTCTCCTGAAAAAGGGATGGGGCTTTTGCATCCCTTGGAGCAGCACTTCCAGCCCCTTCCCAAGGGCTGCTGGTCCAGAAACACCTTGTCCAACCAGAGATTGGTGCAGCAACAGTTTTAGCCCAGAGTGTCTGACAGTGCAACCTCTCAGCCCACCTGGAAAACAAGGATGAAGCTTTCTCTGCCTGAAAAACACACAGTCAGGGAGCAAAGCAACACTATAAAACAAGCTTCATTAAGTGAACCAACAGCCTCTCCCACAGCCTCTTCTGAGGCTCTTCAAAGGTGTAAGTGTGGTGGGAAGGGAAATCCCCCTTGGATTTGGATCTCCAGCTATAAATGACACATGCACAGATATAAAGACCTCTTTATCTCCAGGAGGAGGTTTTGGACCCTGAACCCCACCGGTACCACGTCCCGAGGCAGGAGATGTGCTCCTTGCTCCAAGAGACAGAGCCTGACTCCCAGACATTTTGCCCCCTGCCAGCCCCAGGTGCTAAATGAGTGACACCCCCCCCGAAGGAGCCTTCTCCCTCTACCCAGCCCCAATTCCTTGCTCCCAGGCAGCGCCTGGGGACACTCTGGCCTCGGCCAAGGGGGCATCCAGGGACCTGAGGCCCCCCTGGGGCTGGCAGCCCATGGAGTGCGGGAGCAGGGAGTATGAGATCATGATTTTTGGAAGTCTGAAGTTCTCCCGGGTCCTGCTCCTGCAGACATTAAGTCATTTTCCTGAGGAAGTGGCGTATGACGTCGATCTGGTTACAGGGGAGTCGGGGCGGAGCTCCAGTGAGACCACGGCAGAGGTGAGGAGCAGGAGTACCAGGACAGCCTGTCCTGTCACCTCTGCCACGGGAAGGCCACTCCAGGGGTACAAATTCAATACAAATCCTGGTATTTTGAGCTGTCAGATGCCCTAAAATGCTCAGTTGAAAGCTTCCAGCCCTGGTTTTGATGTAAGAAATCTTTACCCACTTCACCAGGGAAGTCTTTGACTTCCACGCAGTCAAATATCACAACAACCCTTGGAATCAGGATGTGACACATTATTTAATGAACAAGGACAAATGAAACAAAAATCTGTGTTTAATGGGATTTGTTACTTATCATTACCTTTAAAAATACACCCTCAACTCTACAAAGAACAGAACTACTACAGCAGGGTGGGTTTTTCTCTCAACAGTTAAATTCTCTTCATTGAACCACAACAAGGTTGTTCATTGTCTCCCCAGGCCCCAGCACAGGCACAAACCCAGTGATGCTGCCGGCGTGCAGCAGCTCCTCTCAACCAGCCACTGATGACACCAGGCACCCGTCTGGGAGCACTCACCAGCCCAAGCTTTCGAAATGCTCAGCATCAATCCCTCTGGGAAATCTGGCCTTTTACATCTACCCATCAACCTGAGCACCAATAAAGCAGAAGGCCCAGACCAAGAGCTCCTTTCTGATTAATGGGACTGCTGTGCTTTATTCCTCTCCAATAAGCAGCTCCTCAGGACCATGTGCTGTGACACACTTCCTTCAGCAGGCAGATGACGAGATACCCAAGGAAAAGCTCTTCTCTTCTCTGGTTTATGCCTGTAAAAAAACACTTCAGGCAACCCCAAACCTGCCAACCCCAACACGCAGCGTGCGATGGTTCCCCGGGGAGCACGGGGGGACCTGCCTGGTGTTAACAGCAGGGCCCTCTCATCACCCTTCCCCCTGACTCCTTGGCCTCCAAGGTCAAAGATCCAGTTGCTTTCCCAGTAACAGCAAAGCCTTCCCCCACCTCCTCCGGAGCCAATCGGGTGGGAAGCCTCGAGGATGTGTTTGCAAAGACAGAACACCAACAGTGTCCCGGTCTGTAATGGGGCATCTGAGCAAGTTACAGAGGATACGTTCAAGGAAGAAAGGAGAATTTTATATGCACTGCTTTGTCCAAAAAAAGATTATGAAAGCCAGAGTAAAAACTATTTACCCGTCTCAGGGGGAAAATTAAGTACATTTCATTCAGTTAAAGCTGAAGCAGATGTCCAATATTTGTGTCTGTGCCTGAAGACCTGCTACGTTACGGCTTCCACCCAACGCGAACGTTTGGATCAGTCTGGAGAGCTGAGGGTGCAGAAAGAGGGGAGGAAAATGCCACAACTCCACTCCTAACTTAGCACCAGAGGTGATTAAAAAAATACAATTTCATGTGAGCAGATTTAACAGCCTTCCAAGAGTTCCTCTATATGCTGCTTCTAGCTGGCAGTTCCCACACTGTTTAGTGAAGATGACTGAAATTACTGCAGTAACAAATAAAAACTTTTCTGATACAAAATCTAGTGCAGAGGGCTCCCTTACACAGTAAGCAGGACACCTTGTGTGACCAGGGGTTGCATGCTGGCCTCCACAAGCAGCAGCAGCTTGCAGAGAGCCACACAAAAAATGGGAGCAACACTCTCAAGCTGCCAAGAGGACCAAAGAAAGACCCAGTTCATTTCTTCTGGAAAAAGCCCATGATGGAGACCTGTTTGTTGGCTCTGCTGGCAGGAGCTGCCCCTTTCTTCAGATTCTTCCTTTCTTCCTTCGGTTCTCGCTTCATGGGCAGCACAGGCTGTTTGTGTGGAGCTGGGGCCCTGGGCTTGGGGAATTCATCCTCGCTGTCCGTGCAGGATTCGCTCTCGTAAACCTTCTCAGTCACTGGTGGAAAGAAGAGGGAAGAGAACAGATGATGACGATGAAAGTTAAGCCATCTTTATACCAAAGCCTCCCCACCTCAGCCTTCCCACTGCATCCCTGGAAAGGAATGCTTTGGGTTCAAGGAACGCATGTCAGGCACAGGAATTAAGTCCATTGCTCAAAGTTAAGCAGTAGGAAATGGCCTCGAGTTGCGCCCAGGGAGGTTTAGGTTGGATATTAGGGAAAATTCCTTCCCCAAAAGGGCTGTCCAGGGCAGTGGTGGAGTCCCCATCCCTGGAGGGATTTAAAAGCCATGTGGATGTGGCACTGGGGGACACGGGATAGCGGTGCCTTGGCAGTGCTAGAACAGCTGGAGTCAATCTTAGATCTTAGAAGGCTTTTCCAACCTCAATGATCCTGAGATTCTAATTTATATGGCAGAGGCTGACAAGCAGCCATCAGAAAGTGATGAATCTGAAGGAGATCAGAATCAGTAGTTTAGCATTAGACAATGGAACATCTACTTTATGCCTAACCACTCTGACTTGGTCTGATTTCCACAAGGGCCAAAGTAACCAGATCGTCCTGAAATCCAGACAAGACAACCTAGAGACAGTCCCAAACTGCTCTCACCAGCACACTGGACAGTCAGGGAACAGCAAGGCCGACATCGCCCATCTCAAGGAGCACAAAACCTTTGGGGCAGCTTCCTTCCACAGAGCTGGCCAAACAGGGCAAATATAAAGAAACTCTTAAAAAAAAAAAAATCAATCTAAAGCCGTGTCTGAAACCAGGGACTCTGCCTGAAGGGAACTGCCAGCTCTCTGCTGTCAGCGTCCGGCAATGGAAAGCCCAGGGATATAAAACAACGCTCACGGAAATTAAACTGGAGTCAGCTCCACTGATGAAAGCCACCGTCAGATCCTAGTAAATGTTGTTATATCAGCTTTCCCAGCAGTGCTCTGGGATTCTTCTAGTAAGCCATTTTTCTTTAGCAACTGTATTCTTTTAAACAGATGTCTTAACTTCCCTTCTTCTGGGAAATTGGCTTTCACTTGTATTAATGCATCAAATTAAATAAGGTTTCCTACGTAACCAGAGACTGGGAAGAGGAATGCTATGAAATTCTGCCGGGCAGCACTAGCAGAACCTCAAACAGGGACTGCAAACCAAACAACCTCCCTTCAGAGGCAACAGGCTTTTCAGGGAGCAGCTTCCACAGACTACTGGGTGAGCTTTAAACACGTTATCATGTTGTCACCCCCATCAGGAACTGCTGGGAACTCCCAAAGCGTGCAGTTAACCCCCTCCAAGCACAGTAACATAGTTTAGATCAGCTTCCTGTTGCTGCAATCTCATCTGAACTTTAAAAGACTGTATTTGCAGTAGCTATGGGTACAACAGTAGCTACAGAGGTAGTTACTGATGCCCCACTCGCAGCCAGATTCCCTAAACCACAGTGGCTCAAATAATGGGAGCTTCAAGATGCTGTTAACACAAAATTCCCTCCAATGCACATGTCTATATTCCAATCTCCATGCACACATCCTTTCAAACTTTAGGAAGTGCAAGGTAGAAACACACAAGCTTAAAACTCAATAATTCCCCTTTACTAGAGACCAAGAGCAGGCACTCAACCCATGGATTCCTGTTGATGCATGGGAATGTGTCTTGTGCTTAACTCCACATGCACTTTAATTGCTCAACTTCCCTCAGGGCTAATCCCTAAATTACTGTCACTTTTTGACACCAATTCATTGCTACTGCAGCTATTGTGAAAACCATCACTTAAAATCAAGGAGAAATATAAAGTACAGCCCCATTCTAATGTTAGGATTTAATATCGCTTAAAACCTAGCCTTTGTTTAAAAAAAAAAAAAAGACAGCAGGGAAAGGAAGAAAAAAGTCTATATTTCAAAGAATAACTAAAATTTACATTAGCCTGGGAGATTTGCAAGTTATTTAGCCTTTGAATTATTAGGCCTGTGCATGGAAAGGGTGGGGAAGGGAAGGGAGGAGAGAAACTGGACAATAACCAGACAACAAGTTCTGCACAACAGGCTGGAGGGTTTTTAGCTGGAAAAGCAGCATCTCCTCGCTACCCAGTTCCTCAGTACCCCAACTCCATCCGTCTCTCCATCCCAGAGGATCTCTCTCCCAAGGGCACAACAGGGGCTTGCATTTCCCCTTACATAAAATGGATATGAAGTGTAACACCAGAAGTCTGGATTTTCCAAGGCACTGAGAAACCTTGTGGGGGTGAAGAGCAGAGAAAAAAAGGCAATATTCCCAGGCCTGGCTGGTTTGGAAAGGCTGAACAGGGGGAGAAGAGTACCGCTGGCTGGAAGCTGAACTTGGAAGAGTCACTCCTGCGAGCTCTGGATGCAGAGCTTGTACAACTCAACTCCCCAGCTATTGCTATTTTGTTCTATTTTCCTTCCAAGTATTTTAATGGTCCTATCTGGGATGGGAGAGCAAAACACCCCACAACGTAACGAGCCAAAGCCGTCAACAACTTTGTGCAAGCCCAATTCTTGGACAAAAATCCAGTACTTGGGATTTCAGTCCCTAGTGCAGGCAGCTGCTGAGTGCTACAGCTTTATGTGTCTTTAAAGGAGACACACCAAGTTAATGAGAAACAGAAGAGCCAGCTCTGCAGACAGGTGCAAACAGACAGGCGGAGTCTGGGCCAGGCAGCTCCGGAGCGGGGCCAGGAATGCCTGTGTCCATCCATGCCCAGCACCAGGCAGCTCCGGAGCGGGGCCAGGAGTGCCCATGTCCATCCACGCTCAGCACCAGGACAGACCTGTACTACAGCACCACATCTTCCCCCAGAGCTGGCTGAGCTCCCTTGACATCCCCTCAGCTCAGCCAGGCTGCAGAATGTTAAGCATCCCACACAACTGAGCTGACAACAGCATTACAAAAAACCCATTCCACACTCTTAAGTGTTTAATGCCTTTTAAAAAACCCCCAAAGACCCAACAAAGCCCAAACGAACATATTCTGAATGTTTGCAGCTCTACTTCAATGTCAGGGCACAGAGGAAACAAATACAGTGGTGTTACACAGCTTTCTCCAGGTCACAGGAGGAAGCAGTGTCCAGTCAGGCTGGAATTCAAAGCCTCTGGCTCTCAGGACTTTCGTAGGGAGTCTCTTCCCTCCTGAAAGCACAGCCACCCTTATCAGAAACAGAAACCCTCTGAAGTATTTAATCTGAAGCCCCAGCTTACTCCTTGTTTATCTAGGATACTGAAAGTTTCTTTAACATATAATCGAGTTCTGCTGCACAGCTCTGGATTTATCCCCAAAGAGAAAAAAAACCCAACAAAGTTATCTCAGCTAGAACTTATCCCAAACCCTAAACTTCTTTCTGTACCATCTTTAAAAGCTTGCAGCTTTGGAGAGGAGAGTAAATGAAGGTGGTGCTCATGCTGGCAGGAGGAAAGAAAATCTGTGAGTAATCAGAACAGGGTAAGGATTCAGCTACAGCTCTGACTCCCTACCCAGGCCTTCACCAGAGGGGCAGTTACCTCAATCTGAGAGCAGGAGTTCCCAGTGGGATAACCAAGTGATTCTGTGAATCTGTTTCTAAGCTTGGGAGAGGCTGGTCTGTAAAACTGATCACTAAAGGGAGCTCCACTGAGTGTAGGGCACAGCCAGTCTTACCCATGCAGCCTTCCTCTTCATCAATAAACATCTTGGATTTCAGCACACGCTTCCGCTTCCTCTTCCTGCCTCCAGCTGAAACCTGGAGGACATTGCAGCATTGTGAGAAACCAGGAGTTAATTTCTGGCAGTCAATGACCCTCATATGCTCTCACCTCTGTGGATGCAGGCTCCAGTTCAGTTTTCAGAGCAGGTACAGGGGGTGGAGATGGAGCTCTCTCTTCCTCAGGTGTGGGAGATGGTGGGACATCTGCTGAGAAGAGGAACACCCTGATAGCACACAGGTCTAATGCTCCCTTGCAGCTCCTCTTTTGTCTCAAATAATTTCATCTAACTCTTGTAACCTGTATTTAAATCAAGGTTTATCATTTCTCACTCAGATTTGTTGAACTCAAGTCAGGACAAATCATCCAAAATGGTCTGAGATGAGTCACCCAGTGCTAAGGCGCTGCATTCCCAAAGGAAGGAGAGTGSGATAGGATGGGACAAGTGCATTTGGAATTTTTGGTAAGCCAAAAGAATCAGTTCCACCAAGTGAAACTTTAAAAGCAGGCACAGGACCCGGCATGTTTTAGCCATACATTTCACTCACTTGTTAAAAAGAACGACTGTGATTTGTTTAGACATTGAAAGAGAAGGAGTGTGGTAAAGCAGTTGTTGCTTCACTGGTGGTGCTATACAGCCCCAACAACTCATGCTATTAGCTTAATCCAAGAATTAGATGCAGTATATTATCACCCATCCTAAAAGATTGTTAAGGGACATCTCAGGTTTTTATTTGAAAAAAAACCCAAACAAACCCACAAAAACCAAAGCTGATTCTGTCATTGTTTCATCACATTACTCTCCTGTGGGTTCAAGGACAGGGACACTGGAATCCATTCAATGCCAAGACTGACTGAACAAGTCAAGGACACCTCCACACATTTGTATGGAGCAAAATGAACCCTGAAGCCCCTACCAGCAACATCAAAGTGAGACAAGCAGGGCTTTAGACAAATGAGCAAGGCAGGGTCACCCTCCCGAGGGGCTGGCAGGGAGACAGAGCTCCAGGAGATCCAAGTGAGAAACGCTGCCACGCAAGCCCTCAAATGCGGGGGAGAGCTGGGAATGTGGGGGAACAAACTCCTCATCTGACCTATTGCTTCACCACCACGAGGATGTGGCCGGACGGGAGGACAGTGCCTGCCTGGCTGCTGCTCCCAGCCCCGCTGGCTGCAGCCCCGCCCTCACCCCGCGCAGTAACACGGCTCCGGGATCCGCGGCTGTCCCGAGGGATTAGGTCAGTGTGAGGAGTTACGGCTCTGCCAGGCATGTGGCCAGCTGACCTTTGGAGGTTACGAAGGGCTCGAGTGAAACAGGGCTTGGCTGCCAAGGCCCAATAATAAATTACATTCTTCAAACAAGGACTCAGCCTCCCAACTCCTTCAGTAAGCAAGGCACGGGAATGCAAACAGTGGGATAACATGACTCGGGGTTTCACCTTGCTCCAGAGGGCTGCGGCTGGCAGCGCTGCCAGGATGGGGCCAAACAACGGCTCTGCTCCCAGGTGGAAGTGCTGGGGCGGCTGAGGAGCTGCGGGAGCTCAGAACTCTCAGTGTTTATCCAAGTCTCACGCACTGCCCAGCACCAAACCTGCATCACCACTGCCCAGCCTGGCCCCAGCCCTTTGAAAACATCTCTAGAAGAGGACAGGCTAAGAGGGCTGAACACCAGCCTGGTGAAAAGCCTCTGCCATGCTCCAGCAGAGGCTGCTGAAGGTATTCTCAGTGTGCCAGCTCTGCTAGATTCCTTAGGGGAAATTTGGGCTTTTTTCAGCTTCCTTCAAACAATTTCCCCCATCTTTAGGCAGGCAGAAGGCACCTTCTCCCCACGTCAGAGTGTTTAGGACTACTATCAAGCTCTTTATTACTTTATTATCCTCTTCTAGCCAACATAGCCCTGTGACATGTGATAACTCCTGAGTCAACCTCTAGCTGCTGCCCACAGTTTACTCAACAGCAACAGCTGCATGAAATGGATACAAGTTGGGCAACTGGATGGACCGAAGACGTAAATCCTGGCTTTGTTCGGTCTGCTCTGACCCTGCCTGGAAAAACTGTGAGAAGCTTTAGTGCTTCTGCTGTGGCTCTCCGAAACCCACGGAGTTTGTAGGTCACCCTGCCACTGCAATCACCCTCCAAAGTGGCTATAAAACACTCGTCAACACGGCGAAACACTGCCTGTGTTGGTACAGCTGAGGCTGCCAAGCCTCCTGTCCTCTGCGGGCGCATTTGTGGAGTTTATTCTGGCACTGGAAGCAAAACAACCTGCAGTGACTAAGGAACCCTCATACCAATATAACTTTTTAATGAAAAATCATTTAAATGGAGAGGATTGTGCCTTATGCCCTCTCTGTATTTTCAGTGTGGTACAATGTGCTGACGCTGGTGTAAGGAGAGCTTATTCTGGGCTACTTTTAGTACATCAAGAGCAGACTAATACAGAAGTAGGCAGAAGACTCGCCCTGACACTGAAGTGCCCATACAGCTCTTCACACCAGCCATACAGACCGAGTTTCAAACCCACAGAACCTTGCTAAGTGTGCCTGTCACTCCAGGTCCCATTTTGCTCACCGTTGATTCAAGTTGCCTTTGGTCTATGGAGAAACCTGCTTCCAGCCTTTCCAGGGATAAATGCTCTCCAAGTCCAGCTGCTGTACATATTTTAATTTTTAAAAATTATTTGTTTCATCCAACTCACAGTCTTCTACCTGAATACTGAATATAATATTACCAGTTTGGACTTATTAGGAATAGTCCAAACAATTCAAATCTATCTTCTTTCATCTGGTTGGATTTAGAAGGGCAAGCAGCAGGACCAAAGGGCTGAGCTCTCTCAGTTCCCATTTTCCCTTTTGAAAGGGCAAACTGAGCAATATCCAAATTTGTAGACACATGTTGTCATTTGCATAAATTTACAATTCTAATGCACAACACAAAGAAATACAGAACAAAGAGGATTCCTATGCAGGAGCAGCAACAGCAGTGACAAAAACCCTCCCCAGTCCCCAACCACCCTCTGGGGGAAGAATCTTTCCTAATATCCAACCTAAACCTGCCCTGACACAGCTCCAGCCATTCCCCCAGGTTCTATCCCTGGTCACTAGAGAGAATATAAACCTTGGAATAAACAAAACCAGAAGGCATCCCATTCAAAGCATTAATTGTTCAGCACATGCTAAGGTCACAGAGGTATTCCATAGGAGAGCGCTTACATTCCAAACTCCTGCCTGCTCTCACTCACAGGATGTGGATGAGCTGAGAGATTCCAGCCCAGCAAGGACTGGCTGATTTCAAAATTCCCTCTTCAGAGCTGCACAAAGCAGCCCGTCAGTAGGTGAGCGATGAGCAAATGGAAAGACAAACATTTAAAAAAATAAGTACCAAAGAGTGTGGGCATATATATATATATATATATTTTTTTTTTTTTTTATAGCCAAACAAGGAGCTTCACACAGGAATGTGATGGAATTAAGGCTGATCATGAAGAACAGCTTCTCAAGAGATTTATCATCCTGTGGAATGGTCTAAGGAGAAGTGATACATGCCTGATGACAAAGATCACTTGAAATTCTGTGGGCAGAAGAAAAACTACGGAAACAGGCCTAAAGATGGCACAGAGACTGCAAAGGTACAGAAAGTGGCCACCTCTCTTCTTGGTATTGCAGATTTTCCTAATTTCCTGCCCATGTGCCAGCCATACTGAATGAGGAATCAGCTCCACCTCCCCACTAATACATCCCATTTGCTGTTTCACCTTCTTGTACTGGAGCCGTACACCAAACTGGTGGTTTCAATTACTCCTCCGCAGTGATCCCTAAGTTCTTTTCCCGAGCAGCCTGTTGGACCGCTATTCCCTTTAGCACACACTCCCTAGCTCAATCCCGACTTATTTTCCAGTTATCTACATTGAACGGCATTTGTCACCTCAATTATCCAAATTCTTTGGAATCCAGCCCTGCTGTTCCTCATTATAAGCCCAAATCTTGCAATGTTCTGGGCACCCCACTCCTGTCAGAGCCACCAGGCACCGAGGAGACGCGGAGTCGCATCGGACATGGCTCAGCTGCGTTGCCTCCAGTTTCCCTATTATCTCTTTTTTTTTTGGAAGTCTGGCTTCCAACACCGTCTTCCAAACTATTTCTATAAACAGACAGAATAAAGATACTAAAAATGACCCTGTGAGGAGAGGGAGGTCACTTTGTGAGTGTTTACTCCCCAGATGAACTGGTTATGACCAGCCCCACAGTTCTGGAAGGCGCACTATCTTTCACAAGAGATTTGGGAACCTCCTTCCCACATGTCAGTGGCACTGGCAGCACACTTGGTGAGGAGACAGCCAGGCCTGAGCTAAGCTAAAACAGAGACCGAACCACTGAGGCATCGCAACTCTATGCCCAAGAGCTTGCAGCACAAAGATAAACAGAAAGCTCAAGCTGCAGCCATTTCCATGGTCTTTAGTCCTTTAAACTATTACCTCAATCATTGGCCAACAGCTTTAGATAGTGACGTTTTGGAAATCAGGCTCCTGACCCACATGCCTTTACAGATCTTTTTACCTTCCTCATCACTGCTGTCAGACTGAAGTTGTTTGATTCGCTTCCTCTTTTTCTTTACATTTTCGGGATCTCTTTCTTCCTCGTCATCCGACCTATCCGCCCTCTTTGTTTTACTGCCACAAAAAGAAAAGGGAAAGAAAAGGGAATCAACACCTGTTATCTCGTGTGTGTGCATGAAAGCATTACGTATGTTTGGATGAGCACATTCCTGATGGAATTCCTGAAGGAAATCAAATACCTCTTCATAACAAGAGCATCACATACTCTGAACTGCACACTCACTGCACAACTAGGCAGAGGTACACGAGCATTTCCAGGCCTCTCATCCTTAAACATATCCAGTTCTCCAAAACAAGGAGGATTTCTTTAGCCCCTCTGCAGTTCAGCTCAGTACCTCACCTCGCTTGGCCACAGCAACCTGGCAAGAGTGTATTTCTGATCTTGTCTCTAGCTCAGGCTTCCAATGTCCCCAAAAGCATCACTCAGAAGCTCTTTTGACAGACTGCTTGCCACTGACTGACTATGAGGTAGTGTCTCAGAATCCTGGAGCCATTTTTAAAGACTACTGGAAAAATAAAATAGCTTCTTTCTTTTTAATGTTGGCGAGACGTGTCAGACGAACAAGCCTGGAGGCTAAAGGCCCACGTATCCTCAAAGAGCTGGGACAGCCCAAGTGGCCTTCCCAACCCCACGCTGCCAACACCTCCAGGCCCTTGGCTTTCTGGACAAGACTATCAATAAGACAAGCAGTTAGTGCTAACTGTGATGGTGGGCTGGGTGGTGTGCTTACCTATTTAGTTAGAAATGGATTGAGACCACCAATTAATTACTCATAGGCCACCAGAGAGCCATCAGACTGTAGTGATTCTTTGTCTCTGTCAGTTTGGGTTGGATTAAACACAAAGGGCTGAACTTAAAATTTACTTGGAGCCTCAGCCCAAAGTAAACCAGTGTCACTGAAAGCAGCCGTACATTAGCTATGGAGACCAACAAGCGGAACTTTGTGTGCTGGAAGCTGTGTACATATAAGCTTGGGAATATACCACCTTCCCTGCAGGACAGGTGCTCCTGCCAGCCCTCCCCACACTGCCTGCGGGGTCCCTCCTACGTCTGCTCACACTGTGAGGTTGGCTCGTGGAAAGCCACCCCCTCCCACTGAAGACAACCTGGACCATGTCCCTTCCCATATGCAACAGCACTGACAGCCCCGAGGCACCTACAGCACTAAATGGAAAAGAAACACCAGGAAAGAATCCTGAGAGATAATTTTAGCCAGGTGTAATGCAATTTAGTAGCTGGAAACAGGAGGTGAGCCAGCATTGCATGACCAGCCAGCTCTATGCAGGCCATCAACAAGCAGGTTCGCAGAGACCCAGAACCCACGACCCACCTTTTCTTGTCCTTTTGTTGAATTCTAGCAGACTCTGTTTTCTTCCCAGGTTTCTCTACTACAGTATTAGGAGACGACTCTGGTTCTGCTACAGCAATTGAAGGCTTCGCTACTTCTTTCTCCTCCTTTTGCTGCTCAGGCACAGGGTTGACTTTGAGTTTATCTGTGAATAAACCATTCAAAAAGAACAAACGCCGGGCATTCAGTATGAATGACAACTTACAAAGCAGCTGGCTAGCTCTGTGCACCAAGAATACAGAAAACACCACACATGATATATTTAGGGATCTAGATTGCATTAGGGATCTAGCATTAGGGATCTAGATTGGCCAAGCCGTGTCAGACATGGGAAAAAGAAGGGCATGCTTAAATTTCTAGGTGACTTCCTGTGGTTCTGCTGCTCCTGATGTCAAGCAACATGCACTGCAGCAGTTAAAACTCTGTGGAGGAGGGCTGGGAGGCAGTGGCAGTAGATAAACCACAGCATCAATGGGGTCAGAGACTGCTGGGATGGGCACAACTTCGTGCCAATGCCTCTCTGGGAGTGCCTCCTTGGCTGGCTGCTTCCTTAAGCAAGGGCAAACATCACTGGAACGACAGCTCTCTTATTTATGATCAATAGCAGAAAGACCAAGGACCCCATTATTGTTAACGCAGGACTTTCTGGCAATGGTGGAAGCTTTGAAGCCAGAAGAGAGGCGCATGTAGGGAATAAATCTTGCTCCTGGAATCTCCTCTCTCTTCCATACACATAATCATTTCCAGTTCTGCTCCGTTTGCTCCTTCCCCGCAGCCACCTGACATGTTTCCTTGATGTGCTCCCTGACAGGACTCAGCAGAGAAGGGAGCTGAGGAATTTTCCCTTTGGAAATTATGGAAATGCATCCACAAAGCTTTCCCCATCACCACTGGGTCACCTTTACAATGCCATTTTGAGTTTTCAGCACATGAACTTTGCTCTAGGCTTCGTGTCAGACCTCCAGGATTTACTCCAGTTAATTGTAGTGACTGTCCTAAGGCTGAGAGTGTCCTCAGCTCCCTCAGTCTCATCAAAACAGGGACTCAAAGATTCCCAGCAGGGCTGTGCCTTGTGTGCTCAGTGCTGGAATTGTCCCCTGCAAACTCTGACAGATGTCTGTTGGAAAGTGAACTTTGCTGTTTACTCTCTCCCAAAATTCCTCTTTGAAGCCTCTTGTACTCACTGTTATAAGGGAATCTTTGAGGAAGGTCCCACAGTCCTTTTCCAATACCTATTTAAAAGCTTCAGCATATTTTCTCTAGACTTGGATAATTCAGAAAGGATCTGCAGAGGCCTCCTAGTCCAAACCTCTGCCCAAAGAGAAAGGCCACCCCTCATTTTTATTCTCCATTTATTAGTCCTTTGGTTTTTAGGGAAGAAATTAACCCTAAAACTAACAATGGGCTCCTCAGTGCCGTGTGATGAAAAGCAAGCACCATCAACAGGCCCTGAAAAACAGGTTTGGCAAACATCTCACCAATAGCTGATCTTCCAGCCAGGAGAACTCACTTTAAATCAGATTTCTTCTGCACTAAATATCCTTCCTGGGTTAGTCTGTACAAATATGTCATTTTAATTGATCTCCCTCCAGCAAGCTTTTTGTCTGAAAAATTCCACTGAAAACTCTTAATTTTTGCCTTAAGAGCTGCGTGCAAAAACATTAACCCCTTTGAGTGCAAAAGAGCAGAAGAATAGTATGGAAAACTATTAGGAAACAGGGGATATAAAGAAAATCCAATGAGTTTGGCAGTGTGGAGATGGGGAGGAGGAGTTCTGCTCTTTCTGTATGCCTCCCATCACAGCTCTATTGCAAAACACTTGATTCCACTAAATATATTTTAATTTCTACTCAGCTTAAATAAAATCTAATTAAAAAAAAGAGACTTCAAATAACCCTCAAGCTTTGGGGTTTTTTGTTTGGGTTTTTTTTAACTACAACAGGCTGTTCCCTGACCATGATGGCCTCTGAAAACAGAAAAGCACTTACTCATAGCAGCTTTGCCAAAGAAGTTGTTCATGATGTTGTTCTTTGTTGGTAGTTTGCTGCTTGCTGCAGACACCTAGAAGCAAAGAGAGGAATAACCACAGAAATTGTTCCCAGCCCTCAAGATGCAAAGCACTGCTTCTGGACAAGCAAAATAAGAGGTATCATTTCTTCACCATTGCCTTAGATTTTAGCAGCTGTTTTGGAGAATTTGAAGATACTCACTACATACTATGTGCATCAAAGAGGCCAGAGTAAGTTACTAAGGACTCCTTAGCCAGGCCTTCAAATGTAGCTTGGGGCACATTCCCATCTGATGGTGGACAGTGTTACTGAAATAAGTGCTTGGGACTTGGGTCCGTTCCCGGGAAAGAACTGTTCTTTTTGCAAACTATCAGTGCCTCAATTCACAGCAGCTGACAGAGGAAAGAACACGGATTGGCCAGACCAGGAAGGCTTTATCCAGCTCCTCTGGCACGTAGGCTGTTTGCAAAGAAATACCACTGCTCTACTGCACCAATGCAGCCACCAAAGTGAGAAATCACATACGCACACACATACACACACACATACAGACACAGACACACACAAACACCCCCTCCCTCAAAGAAGTGCAGCCTCCTAATCCCACTTATTTTCATGCAAATAAAAGGCAACCGGACACTAAAGTTCCCAAACCCCACACATTTCATCAGTTCTAAATTCACTATAAAAACCAGAAAAAGGAACCAAAACGTCCTGAACTGTTATAAAAGAGCCAAACCATACACAAGGAACGTTACCATTTTAACAGCCGTTGCTTTAAAAACAATTATACTAATTAAAATGAAAACATAATCCTGTCCTGGAGAAACAGCAGTTGAGAAGATAAACAATTTAGTCTTGCACAGGTCAAGCTCTGAAACTTCCCTCACAGACCAAGTTTAAACACCTTGATACTTTTAAGACCTGGGCTTCTCGCATTTCAYTTATTGCTCAAAACAAATCCTTTTAAGCACAATGGAGAGAACAAGATCCTCAACTGGTGTATATATTGGGATAGCTGGAGACAACGGAACAATTGTCTCCATGAGGCAGCTATGCTGGTTTTCACTTGCCGGAGATCCAGCTCTTTGGGGAATGTCACAGTTATGGCAAACACAGTTTTGTGGGGAGATGAAAAGTGTGGCACGAGGCACTTCTGCTCCAGGTGACCGCACACAGTCAAACACTGACAAAGGATCACTGAGCACTCCCAGTGGGATGCAGGTTTAGCATGAGGAGCAGTGCAGGGGTGGCTGAGGTTACTGAGGTGGTGTGTGGGAGCAGATCATCAAAGCCATGAATCTGGGGAGGCTGAGGTAACTTACACCTGGGGCCTCCTTGGCCTCTGCTTTGGCCTCCTTATTTGTGTCCTGGGGTCTGGAGGCTGCTTTGGCCGCAAACATCCCCATGATCCCTTTGTGCTGCTGCGGGGGGGGTTTGGCAGCTGGCGGCCCGTGGCCGTTGACCGCGCCGGCAGCATCCGGGTCCCTTTGCGGCTGGGAACTCTGCGCGGACGTCTGTGCCCTGGGAACGTCAGGCGGCGTCCTGGGGACGGCGGCGGCGCAGCGGATGGCGCTGAACCTGTGTGACGGAGTGAAAAATCCCATTAGCCTTTTCAACTCTGCAGCTTTCACCTCGCCTTCCCCCCTCCCGCAGCGCCGCTGCTTCTCTGGGTCTGCGCTCCCCTGTTATGGAAAAAGGAGCAATTTAATCTGTGCATGGGACAAGAAAGAAAGGCTGGCACAGAACAAGAGACCTCTGATGGAAAGATCAGCTGAACCTGTCAGCAAGAGCCACAGCATTCGCACGTTAAACAAACTGCTCAGCTTTCCTGGGGGGAAAAGGGCCTTCTCCACACCCAGGCTGGAGAGGGAGCAGGCTGCATTTTATTCCTAAATGGACCACGCTCTCTAAAGCCAGTGGCAGAAGTTGTATGGCTGTGTGAGGATCTGAAACATTTACAGCTTTCTGATGCTCTGACAAAGCCACAACTGCTGCAACAAGCAGCCACACTCGGCCAGGTAAGTGAATCCCAGCTGAAACTGAACAACTGAAATGGCTCAGAAGATATCCATGACATTCCAATTGAACTACACAAAGTCATTTCCATGGAATCCCTGGTAGACAGAGAAGCACCTCAGCTTATAATGGTCTGAAACTTGATTGTTTGGGGATATGGAGATACAAGAATTAAATGATGTGCTCGCAGTTACAGCACAATTCACTGACAGTCAGGAATAGCAGTTCCCAAAAATAGCTGAACTCTGCTCCCCACTGTGCAAATCACAGGCGACGCTTTCCAGATTTCCCACAGAAATGCCACAAAAGAGCCCAGACTCACGCCTCCAGCCCACTGAATTACACAGCATATTTTTATTTGCCTAAGATATAAAGCAGCCTTCTGCCAGTTCATTTCTGTGCCTCAGCATTAGCTGCTCACGTGCACAGTGCACTTCTACTCCCATCAGGATCTGTACTAACAAAATAACACCATCTCCACAGCATTCCTAGGCTGCAGCAGCAACCTCTTGACGTTCAAACCTTTAAAGGAAGGAAAAGAGACATTGAAGAAAAATAATCCTACTGTCCTTTATACTTTCAATCTGTTTTCAACATGGTTAATACAGCTCTCAGGGCAGCTTGTGCTCCTACTCCAAACACCACCAACCCTCCAAGTCACAAATAATGTTGTCAATAGTTATATTGACCGTGCAGCAGAGCTCAGATGAACTTCCCACATTCCAAGTCAGCTTGCCTGGATGCTGCTGTGTGACTATAGCTTTATGGGCTTGGCCCAAAATTCACTAAATAATCACTGAAAAAATAGGCACTACTTGGACTGTGCTCTGCAAACAAGGAGCTGCTTCCATTTGGAAAGCTGGCGGTGGCAACAGGCATTAAATCCAGTTACTGGTATTAATTAGTACATCTAACCACCACCACTGTCTTCACCGCACAGCAGGTCCCATAGAAGCAAAGAGAATGAAGATCCTTGTCCCAGAGCTGAGAAATATCCGGACTGACAGGGAGTTGTTTGCTACAAACATCACATAGTTAAACCCCTGGCTTTTGCAGGTCCTGCAGGAATCTCTTCCCAAGTGTCAAAGACAATCCACGCAGCTGACAAGGGAGAAGGAACATGATCAGTTTGTATTTACTTCAGCCAGGTCACAAATGAAGAAGCTGAAATTTTTCTTAGTTTGCTGGRGAAATCCTGCTTCAAAGCTGGATTTACACAAAGGCTTCAGAGAGATGTTTCAGAATCTGAATTATCTAAATTACCTTCTGGGTGTCCAAATCCCAAAGGCAGACTCCTCTTAGGCACAAGTATCACCATGCTGGGTGCCTGAGTGTAAACTGAGTGGAACAAGGCAAGTGCAGCCACACCTACAGCACGTGGCTCCACTGACGCAGGGTTTTCCAGCACCTTCCAGGGCAGGGACACCCATGCCCCAAACACACAGCTTCTGTTTTCTCAGCCACTCTCTCGTCAACACTTTGGAGACAGCTATGTTTCTCCTTTCAAATTCTATACTCTTCCTATGACACAACCCTCAGGCATCCCCTTTTAAACCAGATTGGTCATGGCACCGCGCATCCCCATGACTTCAAGCTGAAGCTGTCATGGGGGGAACAACACACAAGTGAAAAGCTCCAGCTGCCAGGCACTGCTCAGGAGTGGAGACAGTGACTCCTGGAGACTGCAGTCCCTCCCAGTTCTTCTCTAGTTCAACCACGAAGAACACTTGTGCTGCCTGGGCTGTTTTGTTGTGCTCCCCCCACACCTCAGAGATCACAGAATATTCTGAGCTGGAACAAATCCACAAGGATCAAAGCCCAACTCCTGGAGAAGGAGTTCCTGTAAGACATCTTTGGAGAGGTGGATGAGTCCAGAAGATGAAAACACAACCTCACAAAACAGAAAGCAACCTCCTGTTAGTGCTTTGTTGAGCACATCACTCGTGGTTTTATCAGCTTGTTTCAATTTACTCTTCCTGTGTGACTGAGAACTGGATTAAAATGGTCATGATTAAGTGTGGCCTGGAAATGAGAGAAAAGTTTCCAGCCATCAGACAAGCAAGGTACTGGAACAGTCTCCCTGTCAGAGTAGGGAGCAAGTGAACCAACTGTGAGCTCAGTCTACAACCCAGTCACACAATGTGCTGTTTGGGCACTGCTCTGGCAGAACTTTGAGGATACCTTTTCCTAGCTTTCTAAAAATCCAGGCCTATCTGGTAAGCACTGAAGTGCAACACCAGTCTGGCAGTGCTTCAGAAGGAAAAGGGAGACAGGACTCACTTGCTGCAGTGGTGCAGGTTTGTTTTGACAATGTCATAGTCGGTGTTGTAGAGCGGGGAGCTGTCCTTGAGCAGGGCCTTCTGAATGCTGTACACGTGCACACTGGCAATGGTGGACAGCTTAGACTTCATTGCTGGGGGGAAAGAAGAAAAAAAAAGCCCTCTGTTAGCACAACCTTTAGGATGCAGAAAGACTGACAGACTGCTTGACAGCAAGACCTGAATATAAAAAGGTCCAATTGCACCTTCTCCCAACGCTCACTAATGAAGAACTCAAGGCAACAGACTCCAGAAGCCTGTCACGTTTTCCACACACTCTTGGTTCTTGTACAACTGAATTACGAGCGATCTCTCTGTGTTTACCTTCAAAACATATAGAGTTTG
This sequence comes from Amblyornis subalaris, assembly GCA_018881555.1. Lineage (NCBI taxonomy): Eukaryota > Metazoa > Chordata > Aves > Passeriformes > Ptilonorhynchidae > Amblyornis > Amblyornis subalaris. Next base: position 173,127 of record JACAXG010000059.1, read on the forward strand.
GGATCCAAAATATCTGTGTGAGTACCTAAAGCTAAGGTAGAAAGTAGCTGGTCATAGCCCTGCCCTGCTGGAACTGCTCTCTGCCATTAGGGCCGTGTCCAGCACCACAGTGTCACCCCCAGCAGTCTGCTGGAATCAAAACTTTATATCTCTTCTATGCTACTTAAGACTGCACGCCCCTTGAGACAAGGGTTGGTTTTTAGGAATTCTTTGTTCATTGCTTATATTGTTCTTTCCACAGAGTCCCGGTCTGAGACTGAGCTTCTAGGCACCATAAAAATACACACAGTAATCATTTCTTGGGGCCAGTCCTAGACTATGCAGCCCTACTCCCATCAAAAATCTCAGCCTCTTCCAAATATAAGTCATACCTTTGGCCTTCCTTCCAATACAAAAACCATGAGCAACCCTTTCCTGCACAGCAAAACAGAGTGTTACGCAGCACACATAACTCAACACACATGACACATAGTAGTTGCACTGCTTGACAATCTCCTACCCTGAAGAAAACAGCCTGCACTAGAAATCCACCTCACATTTCCAAAAGGAAAACAACGCAAGTCTTTCAAACAAAGTGAGATCATTAGCACAGATCCTTAAGGTCACAAATGCCACAGCGTGTTCTTAAATGCCAAAGATGTTATCTGAAAGTGATGAAGAGCCTGAAGTTGTGTTTCAATTGCTATGGGTAAGATTTCATCAGCAGGACCAGAGCTGGAAAGATGGCGAGACAATGGACAGTGCACGGAGCAGTTTACAATGGGATGTTTTTTCACCTTTTACTCACAACAGTGAGGTAAACGTCCCATGAGAATGTTCTAATACCCACAGGACTCGGGGCAAAGACAGCAATTGCAATGAAGCAATAACCAGAATTACCAGTTTCAGCATTCTCGGGGGCCTGAAGGTCACGATTGTTCTGAGACACTACTGGGGCATTGATGTCTCCCTGCTGTCAGTGGCAGGGAGATGGAAAAGAATCACCGACAAAACATTCAGCATTAAAACCAAAAAAATGAGGCTCAAATCACAAGCCTGAAGGTACTCAGCTGTTGGCTCAGACAGTCCAAATTCTGAGAAAAAGCTGGTACAAAAAGTACACACCTGACCCCAAGAGCCTGGCTGGGCATTTATGTGCACATGGCAAGTTCTGAGCTTTGCTCATTTTGCTGTTCTCTCAAAGAAAAAAGTTAAATCCACATGATTTTCCCGGTCTGCTTACCTTCGAGTTTATCCTCCCTCACTACTGCAACCTTGTGGCACTGGAAAAAACAAACACATGGCAATCTTAAAATTCGAAAAGATGCTCTCCGCAAGACTGGTATTTTCAGTTCTCGAATAAGAAAGTCTATTGATTACTATAGGAAAGAACACTGCCAATGCCTTTAAACACTCAGCAGCCGCTACTTTTTAAAGCTCTGTCATTTCACTTTTCAGTCTCACAGATATCCCAAAAACGAAGCCTCTGTCCTCCACTCCTGACACTGGGAGACTCAGATGAAAGAAAGCCTGAACAACTGTGCAGCAGAAGAAAAGCAAAGGAACAGCTGTTAGAGACCTGCCCCAGTAGCCCACACCATCCCTGTGTGCTGGGATTGCCAGGGCACTCAAGCACAGTAATCTGGAGCCCAGACACAGCACCAGAGAAGCAAAACACCATGAAAAATTAAGCAGTAATTTAAAAGCCAGGAACGAATGTTTCTGGAAATGTGCTCTCTGGCCAGTTTTCAAAGTCTATACCTGCTCCAGGACATTTAACAGGCTGTGGCTAATACAGGTAGGATCCAGAGAGACAGGCTAAAAACACCACTAATTCTATGTTTAACAGATACCATGGACCTGTCTGAAATCAGGGAAAAAACCGGTTAAATTCAGGCTATAAACATGACACTACCTGTGCAGCTTCAAATAAATACATCCCATCACACAGAACTAATGCAATAAGTAATTACCTTCCATTTCAGGCAGATTTGGGTATTTAAAGACAATATTCCATGTATGTGAACCAGTTTATTATTTAGGAGAATAAAAAATGGGTTTATTGGCTTTTCTTTCCAATCTACAAAAGCCAGGACACCCTGAGATGTACTAATCCTAAGAGAAGACTGTGGATCATATTGCGTATAGATATTTGTGAATTTAAAACCACTTATTGGGATGTCAAAAGCATTTAGTATCTGGCTCTTCAATTCATTTGTGAGCAAAGGGAAAGAGATACTGAATTTTGTCATCTTCTTTTAAAAACCTCTGGTGTACCTGCCTGAAGTTTTAGCTGACATTCCTGAAAATCTGACAAGCAGCAATGAGGAAAAATAAATGCATTAAGCAGCAATTCCTTTGCTTAATAAGCCAAAGCACTTTAAATACAAAGTATTGTTAATAAATTTATGCTTCTCTTGTTTACCAGGATTAAAAAGTTGCTTTAATTAGGCAGCAAAAGAGTAAGAGGCACGGAAACAGAGGCAAGTGAGAGGGTAAATAAAGATTGGGAGCCTCGGCCCTCACTGTAAAAGCAGCAAGGACAGAGCATGCAGTGCTTAAGGAGGATTATTGGAGAGGGATTTCTATCCCTCTGTCCCTTCAGGAAAGCTGCAGCTGAATCCACAGCATTCTGGCTACACCTACTGCCAGCAGGCAGCAGTGCAGGGCTCCCAGCTCCAGGGCTAACCTGGGGCTCTCCCAGCCCCTTCCCACCCAAACCTGACCGGGACGCCCAGCCCGAGGGACCCTGAACAGCTCCTGTGGGCCACCCCTAACCCTGACACGGCTCCAGCTCAGCCTCCCACAGCGCTGCACCCACAGCAATCCCTTCTTAGCAGGCACTCACACTGCAGCACTCAAAAATAAGAGATTTAGAAACAAGGGGGGACAAAAAATCACCTTCATCTGTTTCCCTTGGTAAATCTAGTGGAAGATTCCCTGCCCGTGGCAGGGGATTGGAATGAGATGAGCCTTAAAGTCCTTCCCAACCCAAACCATCCAGTGATACCGTGACCTTATTTTAAAAATATACAAGCTTCTAAGGCAGAGTTAAAAAATAATTGCTTATTCCTATGTCAGCAGTCACCTGTTTGTTTCAAATATATTAAATGTAATAGTACAGGCTGACAATCCCCTGGCCAGTTCTACTGCGCCAAGAGACTTGTTATTTCCAAAACAAATCAGGGAAAAGCCTGTTAAACTTGGGCTATAAACGGGACACTACTCATGCAGCTTTAAATAAATATATTCCACCACACAGAACTAATGCAATAAATAATTACCTTTCCATTTCAGGCAGATTTGGAGATTGAAAGACAATATTCCATGTATGTGAACCAGTTTATTATTTAGGAGAACGAACAAAAGGGTTACTGGGTTTTTTTTCCACTTAAAAATAAAAGTCAGGACACCCTGAGATCTACTTTTCCTAAGAGAAGACTGTGGATCATACTGTGTACAGGTATTCGTGTATTTAAAACCACTTAGTGGGATGTCAAAGGCATTTAGTGTTTGGTTCTTCAATTCACTTGTGAGCAAAGGGAAAGAGATACTGAATTTTGTCATCTTCTTTTAAAAACCTCTGGTGTACCTGCCTGAAGTTTTAGCTGACATTCCTGAAAATCTGACAAGCAGCAATGAGGAAAAATAAATGCATTAAGCAGCAATACCTTTGCTTAATAAGTGAAAGCATTTTACATACAAAATACTGTTAATAAATTTGTTTCTCCTGTTTACTAGGATTAAAAAGCTGGTTTAATTAACAAGACAACTTCCAACTATTCATTTGCTGCTCTATTTGTTATTATTCCATTCTACGTGAGTTCCAAGCTCCCTCCAAACACTACTCACACACTTCCACCCCACAGCAGATGAGTTGATCTCAGAAGGGCCCCTCCACAAGGTTTTGTCATCTTTGCTACCCAAAACCAGCGAGAGGACTGAGATGACTGGGAACAAGATCTAAGTTAATTAATTGAGAACCCTGGTGTGTGATTCAGCACTGTATTCCCAAGCCATGACCAAGTGATCTTTCCTGCCCATTGTCTGCACGCTGGGACAGACCCCGAGCCTCGTTTTGTACCTGTCCAGCAGCCCTGGCACACCATGGCTCCTGCTGGAAGAAGAGCCAGTTCAGCTTCTGACCCAAAGATCACAAAACATGGCACAAGAGACACAAGAACAAAGGGCTCACAGACACCTTTGAGAACTGAAACACTCACAACGTGTCCATTCTGGAGGAGGTTTCCTGCTACTAAGTAGGTGACGTGAAGCTGAGCTCCTGAGTTCTCCTTCCGTTTCCTCTCCACATAATCATAGAGCATTCTGCACAAGAGAAACCAGTGTTAATCACCAGAAAGGGAAGAGCCTGCAGCCACCCTTCCATGAAGCTGACATTAACAACAAAGAGGAAAGCCAACCTGACATGTAAACTTATCACATAAGCACAGTTATTTTCCCCAGGGATAATTTAATCTTCCTGAGATCCCTCCTCCTCTGCCTCTTTGGAGAATCCCAGTCCAACAACTGTGGAAACCAAAGAGCAAATACATTTAATAGATGGTCTCACAGCCTCTGGGCAGCCTGGCAGACAGTCAGGGGCACATGGAGTAACACAACAGACAGTACCTGAGAAGACAGGCAGGGTTTTTAAATATGTCCAGAGAGATCATTTTAATATGCTCACCACGATGATGGAAACAGGAATTAACAAGGAATTACCAGGAATTACCAAGGCTCTGGGGGATGCAGTGACACCTACTGTTTAGCCTGGTTGACGTGGACTCCCAGGGTGTAGCTCAGCCATTTGTACGTCACCTGGAACAAGAAAAAAAACCAACAAACCACTTTAGTAAGAAAACCTCGACCTCTCAATGCATTAAATCTCCCATCTTTGGCTTGTTGGTCAATCAGATTCTTTAGAGACTCCCTCCCTTCCAAGAAACCCACGGCAAAGGTGAGAGCAGGCGGACATCTGTACTTCAGTGAGTACCCTGAATTCCAGAGAGCTGAGGAAACGCCTGTCCCAAAGGTGTGCGGGGAATTTCTGCCCCACTCTCCTGTCCCGGGGACACAGGGATCTCCAGCTGCACCAGTGTGCCAAACACTGGGACCTTAGGGGTGGAATCCCAGCCTTGCCCTGCCCTGCTGTGTCATTTTGGCCAGGTACATCTTTCACAGCTGTTTCTCCTCCTGCTCTGCCCTTTTAACCCAGTCCCCAGGCGCTGGGCTGAAAACACAACAGTTAAATTGTTGTTTGTCTAGATTTTTCTTGACATAAGCTACAAAGCCATGGGCAGCTCATGTTCACACAACCACTTTGTCAGACAAGATGCACCAACTTTGCTGCACCATTTTCTAGGCAAAACTCCATTTTCTAAAATTTTTTTTTTTTTTTTAATATCTTTCCAAACAAATTTTTGAAATCAATTTTGAAAGGAACACACCCACTCAGAAACCTGCCAGCTTTCTGAACTACCTTAAAAAGAGTTAAGGAAGAGGAGGAGAGAGAAGGAAGAACAGAGGGAGAGCAGGAAGAGAGGAGAGAATGAAGAAGTGGGAGAGGAAGGGAAAAGGAGGAAGACGTGAAAAGGAGGAGGAAAAGGGGCAGAAGGAAGAGAAGGGAGAAGGAGGGTAAAGAGGGGAGAAGGAGGAAAGGGGGGAGGAAGGAGGGGAGAAGGGAAGGAGGGAAGAAAACGGAAAGGAGAGAGAAGGAAAGGGAAGGAGAGAGAAGATGAAAAAGGGGGAAAGAAAAGGGGGAAGGGGAAGAAGAAGGGGAAGGAAGAGGGTGGGAAAGGAGGAAGGGATGGAAGGAGGAGGAAGAGGGGGCAGCGAAGGAAGGGGGGACAGAAGGGAGGAGAAGGAAGGGGGAGAGAAGGAGAAGGCAGGGAGACAAGGAGCCCCCGCGGGACTCACGACGCGGTTCTGGTCGGTGACGAACTCGTCGATGTTCTCCAGGTACAGCTCGTCCGCCATGGCCGCGCCGGGCCCGCGCTTCCCGCGCGCCCCGCGCCGCGCGCGCGCCGCCGCCATGGCAACGGCCCCGCCAGCGACGGCGGCCACGCGGGGACACGGGGCAGCGGGCTGCGCGCGGGAACGGGAACGCGCGGGAACGGGAACGCGCGGACGCGGCACCCCGGGCTGGGTGACAGCGTGGGCAGCGGGCACAGCTTGCACTCCATGGTCTCAGAGGGCTTTTCAAGCCCCAAAGATTCTGTGATCCTGTCAGGAACGTCTCTTCCACGCGCTCCAGGAACCCCTGGACTCGCTCCTCCCAGCTGGACTGTATTGCCAGCACAAGTCTGGCGTGTTGAAGTCCCCACGACAAGAAGGACTGGCCATTGTGGGACTTCCCGTCTGCCTCTTGGCCCTGGCTGGGTGGTGTATACCTGGCTCCCAACTGGATACCTGCCCTGTTGGCCTTCCCCTGATCCCCATCCATCAACTCGTCACGCTTCCATCATCGGCTGGACTCGATTAAACTAAACTAAACTAAACTAAACTAAACTAAACTAAACTAAACTAAACTAAAATAAAATAATTAAAATAAAATAATAAAATAAAATACTTCTTAGTAGATTCGGGGAAAACCAACCTGTAACAGAGCTGATAACTGGCAGCCAGAAACAGCAATTCCAAAACAGACCCACTCCAGTCACGACAGGGGTCAGCGACTTCACAGAGCTTGGGAGCGGCCAAACAGCAGCCACAGCTGAATTCCCTGGAAGTGCATCGGCTTCGTGCCGGCATGGGCACCACATTCCCCAAATAGTCATCTCTCCTTGTGCAGTTCCCTGCCCGAGGCAGCAGGTGACAGCTGGACACCACACTTGCCTGGTAGCCCTGGGAGCAGCGAGGGAGCTGCATCCTTCCTCAGCTCCAGCTGCCCTTCCCTGCCCGCTTCCAGCGCCAGCAGGAGCGGCAGGACAGGGCCGTGGCTGTGTCTGGCAGCACCGCAGGCTTGTGCCAGGGACAGGTATCCATGGAGGGGTGGAAGGAATCCCGGAATCACAGGGATGGGAAAGCCCTTTAAGATCATCGAGGCCAGTCGTTCCCCCAGCACTGCCAAGGCCACCGCTGACCCATGTCCCCAAGTGCCATAGCCACACAGCTTTAAATGCCTCCAGGGATAGGGACTCATCCGGACAGCACTTTCTATGAAGAAATTTCCCCTAATATCCAACCTAAACCTCCTCTGGCACAATTTGAGGTCATTTCCTCTTGTCCTGTCCCTTGTTCCCTGAGACCAGAGGTGGTCCCACTCTTCCTCTTGCCCCCTGCTCAGTCTGCACCAGCACCTCTGAAAGGAGGTGCCTGAAGGAGCTGAGCAAGCTGAAAAATACCCAATTATCAGCAAATATCCGGCGTTTGGTTGAGCAGGGTTGTGTGATCCCAGGAGCAGCTGTGCTCTTGCTCAGCTCCAACGGGCACAGAGCCCCAAGGAAGAACCTCTGTCTGGGAAGTGCAGCAGTGATGCCATCCCAGGGTAGCCACGTTCATCAGGACTGTCCCTTGCCCTAGGCGAAGTCACTCCATGAGAACTCCAGGCAGATGCAGATCCTCACTTGAATGCAAGTCTTTTACCTGGCAAAGGCCGGGGAAGGAAATTGGACACGTTTAATAAGTGTTAAAATAAACTCTCAGTGGCCCCGTGCTGGAGTGTTTCTCTAGTGCTCACAGTGGCACCACTCGGCTGGCACCGTGTTTGTTTCGCTGGTAACAAAATGATCCACATCCTCTTCCTCCTGTGTCCCAGGCACCTTGTCTCACAGTCCTGTTGTCTCTTTTTCTTTGTTTCACTGTGGTTATTCTTGTGCTGTGACATTCTGCTCCTGGCTTGACATTTCAGTCTGGTTTACGGAAGGAGTGTGCAGGTCTTAAACACATTACTCATCTTTTATTTTTTTTAAGTCTCTTTTCATCTTCTGTTTTTTCTTCCTTAGGTTTTCTGCTTTGAGCTTTCTCGATGATTTCCTGGCCTGGGCTAACGTGCCTGATAACTGTAAAATTACACTTTTCACCCTCAGGGCACAGTGTGTGTTCGTACTGCAGGGTGGCTTAAGGGCAAGACTGAGTGTAAGAGGTAAGAATTCCCTAGGACTACTTTCCTCTCTATTAAAATGCCATGGGATCTGGTTCTGGTCTCACACCTGCTTTATGCTCTCAGGGAGCTATACGGGCATAAGTTGAAACAAGAGAGGTTCAGACTGGACATAAGGAGAAGTTATTAGAATCACAGAAGGGTTTGGGTCAGAAGGGACCTTAAAGATCATCTCATTCCACCCCCTGCCATGGGCAGAGACACCTTCCACTAGACCAGGTTGCTCCTGATCTCCTTGGTAAAATATTTTGAGATCTCTTGATGTGCACTTACATCGTTCTCTTTCTTCCTCTGTTGTGCCAACTCTGAAGTTTCAGCGCCAGCTCCTCTGAGGTGTGAAAAGCAGAGTCAACAAAGCATAGTTACTTCAGAAGAGCCAAGTTTCTGAAGGACACACCGACAAGCAGGTCTGGCTCCGCAGTGTCAGAGATGTGGAACAACCCTCAGGGCAACCTCTACCCTCGCCTCATCAGAGGCCGTGTGAAACTACACTGGAGATTTGTAACCCCGGGACAGGCTGAGGGTGGGCTCCACATGTGATTTGTACCAAGGCATTTGGGAGCTTTGGGCACTGGGAGGGGCTCTGAGGTCTCTCCGGAGCCTCCTCTTCTCCAGGTGAACACCCCCAGCTCTCCCAGCCTGGCTCCAGAGCAGAGGGGCTCCAGTCCTGGGAGCAGCTCCGTGGCCTCCTCTGGGCTCTCTCCAGCAGCTCCACGTCCTTCTGCTGTTGGCCCCAGGGCTAGGGCAGCTCTGCAGGTGGGGTCTCACCTGGACATTTCTGTGGTGTCACCGAAGAACTGCCATCCCTCCCCCAACTGAGCTCTTCAGGGGGATCCTTCTTAAAAACAGTGCTGTGAGGAGCGTTTAACACATCTGGGGGGTTTTTGGCTGGTCTCTGAAGGGTTTGAGCCGGCTGTCCACAGGGCAGGGTGAGGTCTGGCCAGCAGCTGGGGACAAACCGGAGATGACAGCATCTTCACCAGTGCTGATGAGGGACAAACAACACATCCGAGCTGTGCGAGCAGAGACGTCAGCTCCTGGTGGCACGGGAAGCTTGGAGACGTCAGCTCCTGGTGGCATGGGAAGCTKGGAGACGTCAGCTCCTGGTGGCACGGGAAGCTTGGAGACGTCAGCTCCTGGTGGCACGGGAAGCTCGGAGACGTCAGCTCCTGGTGACACGGGAAGCTTGGAGCAGCATGGAGCCTGCCACGTTGGCTCTAAGATGGGCCAGAACATGACGACTGCCCAGAGGGGTGCAATCAGCACAGAAACACCGGCTCTGGCCTGTCTGGCAAGACCAGCAAGGAGCTTCCTTAAGTACTTCCTTACTGCACCCACGGGGCACAGCCTGTGGCACAGCCTGACACGTGTGTTTCCTTGTTTTTCTTCCCCTTTGGCACAGCCTCGGGAACGTGCTTCTTGGAGTCAATGGACAGATTGGGGTGGGGGCAGAGCGGTGCTGCCTGTGGGACACATCCACCGAGATCCTGCCCCAAGGAATTGGGGATCTCAGCCCCAGCCAGCCCCTCCCAACACCCCTACGGAAAGGTGCATTCTGGAATAAAATGTTTGTCCTTCCTAGTGTCTGCAGGGCTGCTGGCTGGTGTTTGCAGCACTTGAGTGATGCTGGTGGCCTGTGCAGGGAGGTTGGTTGATGCTTCCAAGGTATCACATGGGAACCTAGTGTCATCGGATCAAATCAAAATAAATCCATAGCTTAAGGCTTCCCAGCACCAAGCCAGGAGGCCCCTCCATCACCCAAGGCCTTGGAGACCAAGCTGGATATCAGCAGGGATGACCAGCCAGGATCAAATCCCACCGAGGCTCAGAGGAAGTGACCTCTGAGCTCCTCCCAGCCCTGTGGGAGAAGGAGGGCAGGCAGCAATGATTCCAGAAACACRGCTAGGGATGCTCCTTGGGATAGGCTGCTTCTCCTGAGCCTGTGTGGCCAGTAGCACAGCTGGGCTCCTGGCCACACACTGAACTCCTGCATATTCCAAAGAATTAATGTCATTGGAACATGCAAACGGCCCTCGAGTACAATTTCCTTGGGAAAAAAAAAAGGGATTTTGCTGAAAGGCTTGTGGCTGTGTGGGGAGGGGGCTGCTGTAGTTGAGGGTGCCAGAGGCAGCCCAGGCTGGGCACTCCACTCCCAGCTCTGCCCGTGACGCCAGCACAGCTCTGTCACCTCTCTGTGACCTCCCAGCCTTGCCAAACACAACAGGAATTTTGTCCCAGCCTTCACTGGAGCCAAGATGTTGCCCTTTGCCTCCGCCTGTAGCTCTCTGTGAGCCGTGACAGTCCCTCTTGCCAGGCACCTGTTTCACAGCCACCACCTCTGTCCTCCTCTGCTCCTCCTGCTATTAAGCCCTGACTTGCACTAGCTCTAAAGTGCCCCGAGGGAGGCTCTCCCGCCAGAGAAAATCGGGCTCTGGAATCCAAGGAACTGGTGAGGATTCGGGGGGCTCAGCTAAAGTTTGAGGTACCCAGAGGAGAAGGTACAACAAGACAGCAAACGGCCAGATCACAGAGACGAAAAACCAACCCCACCATAAAAACTCTGCAGCCCTGACACAAGCATAAAACGTGAGCCATCTGTGGCTCCCTTCCACACAAATTTCCTCCCTGGCTGAAAAGCAGGATGTGGGCAGTAAACAGCCAGCGCCGCAGCCACGCTGCTCCGTGGTGTTGTTTATGAGCTCCCAGCCCTGTGACACACAACTCGCCCCGTCCTACGCAGGCAGTGCTGCCCGCCAGAAAGGAAGAGCCCTTGGCTTTGATCTCCAGGCGAGCAGTTGGGGCTTGATCATAAAAAAAAGGAAGTCACTCGCTACACACACAAAATATGGTGCAAAATATGAGTCTCTCCTGCCACGTGCAGGGACCTGGAGCAGCTCTCCTGGAGTCGGTCAAGGAGGTCCCCCGCAGGTGGGATCCTCACGCTGAGTGCTGCTCAATCTCCTGGTGAGATTTATGGTGGGCGTTTTCCCCCTTTTTTTCTCCTTTTCATTGAGAAAATGGCCAAACAAAGGGAAGCACCTTCCCTTCCCTGCCAGTAATACAGAAGTTGACCTTGCCAGCCAACAGCCGAATTACCTGTGGCGACAAAGAGCACTTTACCAGCGAGGTGTGTTTTTGATAAAAGCAGGAGTTTAGTAACACAGTGATTGCTCTATAAAACCAAGACATACTTTCACACGCTTAATCCTGTCGATAAGACGGAAGGGCTGCAGGCTGGGAACAGTTTGCTCAGGTTTTAATGGATGACTCATTAGCACTTCGGCCAGATTTGTCTATTTTCCACATTTGGAACAAAAAGCTCTTTCCCACTCCCAGGGTAACTGCAGCTCTCACCAGTGCCTCGRCAATACAAGAACTTTATTTACAGTCCACGACCTTGAGGTGCCAGCCCAGAATCATATAATGTTAAGGGGTTGGGAGGGACCTTAAAACTCATGCARTTCCACCCCCTGCCATGGGCAGGGACACCTTCCACTAGACCAGGTTGCTCAAGGCCTTATCCAACCTGGCCTGGAACACTTCCAGGGTTGGAGCATCCACAACTGTCCTAATTTTACCCCAGAATCCTAATTTTAGCCTGCTTTGAGCAGGCCTGTGATTGCCCAACCCCACCAGGGTGTTGTGTGCTTATGTCCTGCCCTCACCCCCTGCCTGTTCCCCCCCGTCACCACTGCACTGTTCCCCCCTCACCCTGTCCCTCACCCTAGTGCCCCATGTCCCACACTCCATGGTGACAGGGCCCCTGTCCCTCCTCCCCATGCCCCTCCTGCAGCCCTGGCCCTATCAGCCACCCCCAGGCCCCTGACCTCCTCCCCGTGCCTTATCCCCTGTCCCCTATCTCTCACCCCTGTCCCTGGGCACAAGCTCCCTGTCCCCAATCTCCTATCCCCTGTCTCCAATCCTCCACCACAGGCCYCATCCTGGTACCCTCTCTAGGGGCACGTCCCATGTCCCCAGGCCCTGCTCCCCACTCTCCAACCCCAGATCACTATCCTCTATCCTGCTGTTCCCTCTCTCCTGTCCTCCATGTCCCCATCCACCATGTCTGTCCCCTGTCCCCCATCCTCTGTCCCCATCCCCTCTCCCTGCACCGCTGTCCTCCATCCTGTCCCCATGTCCTACCCCTGACCCCCATCCACTTCTGTCCCCTCTGCCCCGTTCTCCCATCCCTGCCCCTGTTCCCCACCCCTGTCCCCATCCMCACTGCTTCTCCCTGTCCCCATGCTCCTGTCCACATCTCCACGCTACTGTTCCCGTCCCCACGCTTCTGTCCCCATCCTTGCTGCCTGTCCTTGTCCGCATGCTTCTGTCCCATCCCCGCTGCCTGTCATTGTCCGCGTTGCTTGTCCCTGTCCCCGCTGCCTGTTCCCAAACCCTCTTCCTGTCCCCATATCCGCCTCCTGTCCCTATCCCCGCCTCCTACTCCCATCCCCGCCTCTTGTCTCCATCGCCGCCTGCTGTCCTCGTCCCTGCCTCCCATCCCCGTCCCCGCTTCCTGTCCCCGTCCCCGTCCCCGTCCCCGTCCCCGTCCCCGTCCCCGTCCCGTCCCGGTCCCGGTCCCGGTCCCGGTCGCGGCCGTGCCCCGGCGCTGCCGGTTCCCCGCGCTGTGCTCGCCCCGCCCGGCGCTCCCGGCGGCCCCGGCGGTGGCGGTGGCCATGTCGCGGGGCGCGGTGCGGGTGCTGCGGCTGGGCGCGGTGCCGTACGCGGAGGCGCTGCGGGTGCAGGAGCGCTGCGTGGCGGCGGCGCGGGCGGCGCGGGGCGCGGCGGCGCTGCCGGGACCGGGGCCGGGGGGCCCCGAGCGGCCCGCGGGGTTCCCGGCGGGGAGCGCGGCGCGGGCCGGGCCGGCGGAGAGCGTGGTGCTGAGCGAGCCGGCGCAGCCCGTGTACACGTGGGGGCTGCGGGGCGCGCCGGGCGCGGCGGCGGCGGCGGCGCTGCGGGCGAGGGGCGCGGGGCTGCTGGCGGCGCGGCGCGGCGGCCACATCACCTTCCACGGCCCCGGGCAGCTCCTCGCCTTCCCCGTGCTCGACCTGCGCCGCCGCCGCCTCCCGCTGCGCGCCTACGTGGCCGGGCTGGAGGCGCTGGTGCTGCGGCTGTGCCGCCGCCTCGGGCTGCGCGCCGCCCGCGCCCTCCCGCCGCCCTTCACCGGGGTCTGGCTGGGCGACAGCAAACTCTGCGCCATCGGTGAGCGGGCACGGCTCCGGGATGTGCGTGTGTTTGCCTGTGTGTCTGTGTGTCTCTGTGTGTGTGCCCCTCTGCGCCGGACACGGGCTGGCAGAGCTGGSGACGTTCGCCTGCAGAAGGGAAGGCTCCGGGGAGACCTTGGAGCCCCTTCCCACGCCTAAAGGGGCTCCAGAAGAGCTGGAGAGGAAGTTGGAGTGCCAGGACAAGGGGGAACGACTTCCCATAGGGCAGGGTTAGATGGGATCTTGGGAAGGAATTCTTGGCTGTGAGTGTGCTGAGGCCCTGGCACAGGCTGCCCAGGGAAGCTGTGGCTGCCCCATCCCTGGAAGTGTCCAAGGCCGGGTTGGATGGAGCTTGGAACAACCTGGTCTAGTGGAAGGTGTCCCTGCCCCAGGAACACCTCCCGGCCCAATCCCATCCTGTGATTCCATGTGCACCATGGCAGGGCACACTGGAAGAGCACCGGGGAGGGTAGGCATGCATAGGGGAGCATGCAGGGATAGGATATGCACAGGGAGCATGCAGGGGTGGGATATGTGTCCAGGAGGAGGGGGCAGCACAATTTTGGGCCGCTGCAGCCCACCCAGGGCCCAGCATTTCGCACCTCTGCACCTGTTAGACCCTTGCACCCAAGGCTGGGTGCCTGTAGTTCGGTCCTCGGCCTTGCCCCCTTCCCCTGTCCCCCCTCCACATTCTGCACTTCTTCCTGGGGCCCTACACCCCTAGCTGGGCTCTGCAGCCTGGATTTGGGATCCTGCAGCTCCCCCCACGTCCAAGCCCCTTGGAAACTCCAGCTGTGGGAGGTGCTGGGGGATGCAGGGCTGGGATGGAGGGATGTGGATGTGCTGCACCCCGTCTGCCCCAAATTTGAGGAGCCTGTCTGTGCGTTTTCGCATCAGAATTGAGGAGCAGAGCATGGTGGGGAGAGGATGTTTATAGTGACCTGGGCAGTGTGGTCACTGAATATCTCACAGTGCGGCACCCCTGGTGATGGTGCTGATGGGTGGGTGCTCTTGGCCCCTGCAGGTGTGCACTGTGGGAACCACATCACCTCGCACGGGCTGGCGCTGAACTGCTGCACCGACCTCACCTGGTTCGAGCACATCGTCCCCTGCGGGCTGGAGGGGAAGGGGGTCACCTCGCTGAGCCACGAGCTGGGGCAGCACGTCACCGTCAACCATGTCCTCGAGCCCTTCCTCGACTCCTTCCAGGAGGTGTTTGACTGCACTTTGGTCTCTGCAGAAGACCCCAGGCATTAGGATTGTCATTGATTAGGTGCCTTGGCCGGGTGTTTTGGCAAAGCCACGGCGCAGCCGACGGACGTCAGGGCAGGCCAGGGGGGCCTCATTGTGAGACAGGAGCTCTCGTGCCTTTGCCTGCAGCCTGTGAGTGGACAGTGGCACAGAGGTTCAGGCTGCTGCTTGGACGTCCAGACCCGCGCTGGGGCGGTTCTCTCCAGCCCCGTGGGTTTCCATCCCTCAGCTGAGACCTCCACGGGTACCACATCCCCATGTCACTTGCTGGGGAAATGCCCAAATAGGTGCTTCTGTGGGTTTTTTCTGCTTCTTGCCCCACAACATTCAAAATTGGAGTGAACACTCTTTGGACAAGAGGAAGAGGGACTGGTGGGTCGAGCATCCTTCCCTCACTAACAGGTGAAAAKATGCAAATTTTATATATAAAGAGAGTTGCTGGGAACTTTGGCTGCTGATCCTTTTCTCATTTATTTACCCCAAGACTTTATTAATGACAACCTTGTTCTCACCCTGAGCCCAGAGAAATCCTCATGTGGCAGAGATCCTCTCCCTGGTGTCAGGGAGGGTGGAAAATGGCTGTAAATGCTGGTTAAAAGGCTGTTGGAGCGCTGCAGATGCGGTGGAAAGGCAGGAGGAGGAGGGAAAGGAGTTGGAGTGCCCAAGGACAAAAGCCACAGCTGTCATGGATCCTGTGGCATCATGCAGCATCCCGGTGGGGTGATGGCGACCTGCTCCCACTGGGTCTGTGGTGCTGGAGGAGGTGGTGCTGGGGTCCATGTCAGCCCTCGCTGTCCCAGTGCAGCATCAGCAGCTGATTTATCCACAAGTTTCTTAAGGGGTGAGAAGTCATCCTGAGGCTGAAGTCCCCGCACTCTGCTCAGAGCAAGACCTGACCCCCACCCGCAGCCCCTCACTGCTGCTCTGGACCTTCGTCCTTCCCCACAAGCGTTGGGGTTTCTCTGCCGTTTCACAGCATTGGCAGCTCCCCGTGAGCCACCCTTGGGTGCCCAGTGGGGCTGGGAGGGGGGGAAATCCCATTTCGTGGAGCAGGCTCAGCTCCGGGAGGGAATGGTGAGCAGGGAAGAACATGCCCAGGCAGGCTCTGTGCCAGTGTGCGGGCTCGGGAACAGCGGGGACGGACGAGGAGGGACAGGAAAGCGTGACCGGCAGCGTGTGCCGGGGGAAGCGCACAGCCCGGCTCTCCCGGCCCCATAAGGCCCCCGGGATCCGGCCGGGGCGAGGGGCCGTGGCAGGACCCATGGGTTTGTGGAGAGGCTGGTGGCCCGTGGCAGGACCCATGGGCTCGGGGACAGGCTGGTGGCCCGCGGCGGAGCTGGGTGGCCGTGGCAGGTGGCTCTGCCCCGGGAAGGGGAGGAGGCTGGCGGCACTCCCAGCCGTGCCGGCATCCCTCCCCAACGGCAGCGATGCTCAGTCCCGGCTCAGCCTGGCAGCAGCGCAGGCAGGGAGGGCACCCGAGGTGAGTGCGAGCCTCCCTTCCCAGTCCCTATCCCCCAGTCCTCGCCCTGTCCCTGCACCCTCCCTAAGGTTGGGGTCCCCCCATTTCGTACCCCATCCGCGGGTCCCCTCCTGGGATAAACACAGATCTTGCCCTAAACCTCCCAAATTCAGCCTCCTCCTGCTTCAAACTTGTCTCTTAAGTGAGGAAGGCAGCCAGATCCGACCTCATCCCCGTGGGCTCGTGGCTACTCAGCCTCCTCCTCCTCGGTGCTGGGGTCTCATCCTGGGAGGTGCACCCCGAGTTTGGGGTGACCCTTTCGGGCRGGGATCAGCTACCTGTGCATGGGGTAGAGCTACTAGTGCAGCAGGCACGGGGTGCTCGGGAGCCGGGAGGGGACAGGGTGGAGACCCGAGAGGACTACGGTGGCTTGTGGGGCCGGTGTGYCCCAAAGGATGGCACACGAGGGGAGCTGGTCCCGGTGTCCCTTCCTGGCCGTGCCTGCTCCAGGGCCCCGGCAAGGTGTGAAGATGCACAAGGGCACAGAGGGCACGTGGGAGCCCGGGGGGGGCTGGCAGAAGGGCACCATGTCCAAAGAGGGGGCGGTGGGTCAGAGGCGGTCTGGCACCCAATGGGAAGGGAAATCCCCAGGGGAGTTTAGGGCAGCAACCCCTCGAGATGGGTCCACAGGGGTTTGTGGGGAGCTGTGCCAGCTCTGCACCCTGCAGGGGTGCAGGATATGTGCCTACCATCCCCACACRTCCTTGGGGAAAGCAGACTTTGGACCCAACCATCCTGGCCCCTCGGGACAGCTGTGTCCCTGCATTGTCCCCAGCCYTGAGGAGGAGACAGGGGCAGGCAGCTGCCCCGGAGCCCTGGGAGCTTTATCCCCTCTGTGGAAGGAGTGAAATTTAGGAAGAGGGCTGACAGGAATGCAAAGGGTTTGAACACTCCTGTTTTGTGGCAGAGGAGGTGCTTAGAGAACCCCTTTGGGGTCATTGTTGGGTCCCCAGAGCTCCTCCACTGTGAGGGCAGCCTCCTGTGAGTCTCCCTGTCCTTCCCCGCAGCCTGAGGAGACATGGAAGAGAACAACCGGACGGAGCCCTGGAACCAAAGCCTGCAGGCAGTGCTGAACGCCTTGAACCAGACGCTGCACGGGGTCATCCCCTGCCCCAGCGAGCGTGCGGCCGGCACGGCCGGTGCCACGCGCGGCAGCCACGCCGGCCCCGCCGGCCGCAACGACAACGCCTACATGTACATCCTGTTCGTCATGACGCTCTTCGCCGCCACCGTGGGCAGCCTCATCCTGGGATACACCCGCTCCCGCAAGGTGGACAAGCGCAGCGACCCCTACCATGTCTACATCAAGAACAGGGTCTCCATGATCTGAGCCCAGCCCCATGCCCTGTCCCAGGGGAGCCACTGGGTTTGGGGCCACCTCGCTGTACACATCCTGCTCGCTGTGGGGTGTGACAGTGCTGCTGGCCCCAAAGCTGCTGGGAACACCCCAAAGCTGCTGAGAACCCCCCAAAGCTGCTGGGAACTCCCGCCGAGCAGGAGCTCAGCCCCAGTGTGAGCAGCATCGAGGTGTCCTGGCTGGCAGGAGCTGGCAGAATGTGACCTGCAAGCAGGTCCCAGTCCCACAGACACACCTCCTTTCCCAGCGTGGCCTGCGGGGGCTGGCAGGAGCCTTCAAGGAGAATATTTCCTCGTTCCCCTGCTCAGATCAGCCAGCATTGACCTCCGTGGGCTCCCAGCAGCTGTGACATGGGCTAGAGGGCTTTTCTGCTGCTGAAATCCTGTGATGTCTGAGCTGGGCTGGGCCCTGCCTCTCTGGCAGGGAATTAAAGGAGGCGGTGGGTTCCAGGGCCTTGTGTTTGCTTCTTCTCCRAGCAAAGTTGGCGTCGGGAGCAATCCGTGGGGCACTGCTCTGTGCCAGAGCCCAGGGGGTGCTGCAGGGGCAAAACCTGCTCCCTGTGTGCTGCCAGGGTGGCATCACAGCCCCTACGATGGGACAAAGCCCCGTGGATGGAGCGAGCCCCGGCCGCATTCCCAGGTGGATGCTTTGTCCCTGTTGCTGTTGGGGCAGCAGTGCTGAGCTGTGGGCACACTGCGAGCATGGCCCGAGCCTGGCCGGAGGCTCCAAGCATCTCCCAAGGTCTCTCTGGGCTCCGGATGGTGATGCCGGAGTCTTTCCTGCTTCCTTCCTGCTGTCAGCTGCAGCTTTGGCCTTTTGTACCGCAGGTCCCAAATGTGTTTTCCATGGGGTGAGGGCGCAGCGGCGGACGGGAAGGGGATGTTCTTGGGTCCTGCTGGGCTCCTTGGCTTTGACTCTGCTATTAAGCTGGCTGGATTTGGACCTGGCCTGTGGAATGGCCGGTGTCCAGGACAGTAAGTGTCCCTGTCCTTCCAAACAGGCTGTGGGGCAGCGCCAATGACCCAGTGTCTCGCACGTCTTAACCTGTTCATAATGGCATAATGAATGTCTTTAATTGCAGCTAGATTAGCTGGCCCATAGGGGCCCTTCCGCCTGCATTCCAAGGTTAAACGCGGCTGCAGTCCTGAGCCCAAACAGTGACGCCAAACCCTAATCCAAAAAATAATAGTGGATATGAGCGTGGTTGGGGTAGGGCTGGAAGCCTTGGCACTGGAGGCACCGGGATGGCAGCAGCTCAGTAAGCAATTCCTGATTTCCAATGCCCTTGGCTTGGGCACAAAACCCGGAGCAGGGGGTTCTGGGGAGCTGATTTTGGGGCTGATCCCACTGGAATTCCTGAGCCAGGCAGGGCTTTCTGTGGTGCAGGTGCAACCACTGTCCTGCGGCACCTGGCCTGAGCGGGAAGTAGCTGGAGAGGCTTCGCTGTGTTTATCTTGCAGCTGCAGCGCTGGGAAAGGAAAATAAACCCTTTATCTGCAAATAAATCAGGGGAATTGGGCCAGGTGGGGACAGGGACACACACCATGCTGATCCTTTTTTCTCCACCTCTGTGGGGTTTGTCCTCCTCTAACACCAGCCCCTCCAGTGAGATGAGCTGTGGAGCAGCCAGGGCTGGGATGTGGAGCCCTGCGATGGGATGGGGGCTGGATGGTGAGCGTGGTACCCCAAATCCCCCCCAGCAATGTGGAATTCTTGCTTTTCCCACTTCTGGGAGAGAAGGATGAATCTGATGACTCCAGAGTCTCTTCAGATGCTGTGACCCAAGGGGGAAAATCCTGTTAAAGGGTTGCATGTCATAAAAAATTGGAAGAAAAAGTGCTGCTCTTCCCTAATCCAGAAGACTCTGAGGGGAATATCCCTCCTGCAAGACACAGCTCCTGCAGCCATGGTTACCCACCCGATTTGCGATCCATTGGCAGCTCCACTGTGCATCCCTGCAGTCAAATTCGGACCAGAGCCTGCGGCGGGACAGGGCTGGGGGGACGCCCGGGGTGCCCCCACCCTGGAGCCGCCGGCTGGATGCCACCAAGCTGGGTGACAAGATGTCAGTGCCACCTTGTGGCAGCTGCCTCAGGGTCCCGGTGTCGCATGCTCCTCTTTACCGGGACATCCCGGCACCCCCGGGGCAAGAGCAGACGGACTTGTACCCGCGGGACGTCAGGCTCCCGTCTAGATGTCCTTGTTCCCGTGGCACCATCGGCTCCAACCTGGATGGGTGCCCTTGGGATCCATGGTCTGGGTCAGCTTGACGAACACCCTCAGCAGGGGCTTGTGCTGGGCTGCTCCGAGGGGTACGGAAACGGAGGTATATGAGGGAAGGACAGTCTCGGGAGCCTCCTGGAATGGGTTTGCTTCAGGTGCAAGGGGAAGGATTTTGTGACTCATTAAATGGTCATCCCAGAGCTCAGAGATTCTTCCCGGATGCTGATGGGGCTCTGGCCTCACTCCCTGGGCTGCAGCCCCAGGAGCAGAGGCTTCCTGGGTGACACTCACACACAGTTTGTGCTAACAGCCAGGAGATGCTCTCAGCACACAGAGAGAAGAGCTGGGAGTGTGCTGGTCTTGGCTGGATCTCTGAATCCAACTGAGCAAATTGTAGCTGACTATATTTAGGTTTTAAGCAATGCAGATAGGAAAAAAAACCAGGGCTCCTGGGAGGCCAATTTATTTAAGATTTTTTTCCTTGGCATGCAGCAGTGGATCACGGGTGAGACGGTGTCTGGTGCTTGGAAAAGAATATTGAAATGCATGGGAAGTTCGGGCTGACCTTGGCTCAGCGGATCAGTGGTAGGATTGTTGGAGCAGTGGGAATCATGGAAGCCTGTTCCTGGGACTGCTTTGATGCTGGGCATTTCGATAAGGAATGTGTGAGGTGCAATGATAGCGGCTCAGGGCGAGATAGCGACGGTATCAGTGAACGCTGAGCTGGCAGCACGGGTGCCTCGGGTCACACTGGTTTGGAATGGGTGGCACAGCACGACTGAGCTGTGGGGAGTGGGGAGCTGTGTTCAAGGGGAGCTGCTCCTCAGGACAGCTGTCAGTGCTCCATGGGAATCCTGCCGGGCAGGAGCACGTTGCTGGCCAAGGAAGGGCTGCTCTCCCGTCAGGAGTGCTGAGCCAGGCTCACACCACGGATCCTGGTTTGCCTGAGGGACAGAGGGGTCATGATGGGGAAAGTTAATTTGGGGAATTCTGGGGTCAGTTCTGGGCCCCTCACAACCAGAAGGACATTGAGGGGCTGGAGTGTGTCCAGGGAAGGGAACAGAGCTGGGGAAGGGGCTGGAGCACCAGGAGAGGCTGAGGGAGCTGGGGAGGCTCAGCCTGGAGAAAAGAAGGCTCAGGGGGGACCTTCTCGCTCTCTAGGAAACATTAAGGAAAAAAAAACCTAAGGGAGGCTAAGGGAAAGCACTTCCAGTCCATGTCAGGGCAGAGGAGTGCTGGACCAGCACCCCTGCACTCCAGTGGGTAGATGCCACACAAGATCTTCCACATTGCAGTGGGGACAAGAGAAGCAAAAGTGCCTTAAACCAAAGAACCTGCTCTGTTTGGAAGCTCTGCTGGAATTGCCACACAGGGTCAGACACTGGAAGTCCTCTGTGGCCCTTTTCCTCATCCCCTTTTCCTGAGTCCCCTCTCTCACCCCGGGCTACCATCAACTGCTTTAGATAAAGATGTGGGAAACCAAGTTAATTATGTTCAGGCATTGAAAACCATTTATTCTGTCTCTTTTGATTTTCTGTCAGTCTGAGGTTGCCCCCTCCAGCCCTTCGGGGAGGATGGATGCATCCCTACAGTGGCAGAGGGAGCACCGGGTCCTGACAGCTCTACCCCAGAGGATGCTCAGCACAAACCCCATCTCTGTCTGTTTTCTCTGAGGCAGGAATGATACTTGCTGCTGCAGCCTTTCCCACTTTGCTGAGCAGCGCTGGGTGCAGCTCCTGCTCTTGCCTTACCCACAGAATTCATTTTACAAGATTTTTTTTAACGGAAAAAGGCAGCCTTCAGAAGACCTTTCCAGTACAAAATCCCTCCGTTCCAYACAACTTACCCCAAACTTTGGGATTAATTGGGGTGAAAAGCCCGATCTCTACTCCTTGCTCGTCCTCTCCCCGGAGCACATGGGCCTGTCCCACCTCCTGTCTGCAGATGGAGGTGACTGCAGGGCATGTGCAGGGGCTGTTAATGCTGAGAGGGGGATTGAAAATAACCAGGTCTGGGTTAGGTTTCTGGTTGGTAAAGGACAGACATTGATAAATGAGGGGAGTGGTGACCGAAGGCAGCTTCCTTGGGGTCCTGAGGGCAAGCAGGAGGCCTTGAAATTCCCCCCAGCAGCCCTGGAAGAAGCTCATTCCCCAAAGGAAGGGAGAATGTGAGAAGCTGTATCAATTGCCACTCCAGAGGGATTSGGGTGGGAAGGGATGCTTAAACCCAAGCTCCTCTGTTCGTGCTGGCTTGGAGCTGTTGCCTTGGCCGTGTGCTTATGGGCAGAATTGAATTTGTGGTGCATTTTTGGCTCCAAGCCGCCCTTTAGGAAAGATCCCACCACCTGCATTTTCCAGCTGCAGTGGGGCCAGTGACCTGGGGAGCTGAGACTGTGGGAATGGTGACAGGAGCTGTTCCCGCCCTCCTTTTGGGGGTTTTTCCAGTGGCTCTGAGCTGCACATTGCAAACTGCTTTTAAAGCATATTTAGGGTGTGAAGCCCCTGAGGAAGCCAAGGGGTGTGTTGCCAGTGCCAGAGGGTGCAGGATCAGGCCTTCCCAAAGCTGACATCATGAAGCATCGAGTCAGGCCAGCTGCAGAACTTCAAAAGCCATTTCCTAATCCCAGTGGTCCCTATTGCATTCTCCCCACCTGCCAGCCTGTGCCTTGTGCTCATGCTCTGCCTGCAGAGTGCCTGCACTCCTTCAGGACAAAGCCGTTCTCCTGCCATGATCCCAGATCCGATTAAAACCCGGCATTCCAGCCCAAAAAGACACCCGTCCCTCCCCTGCGGTGCCAGCTCGGCAGGGATGTCCTTGCTGCCAGCCTGGAGCGCACTGCTGCCTTCCCGACGATATGGGGAGGGTGGGAGTTGCTGTGTCATTAGCAGGTARCCCAAGAGGCCCGGGAGAACAAACAGGGTGTTCAGGAGACATAAATAATAAATAATAAACCAAAGGTTGTGCCGCAGAGGCAGGGCGTGCGCAGTGCTGAGGGGCTCGGCCGCCAGCGGTGGGTTCATCCAGCATAACCCCGGCTCTCTGCAGGAACCGGGAGCACAAAACCGACCTGGAATATCATGGGAGCCCTGGCTGYTTGCAGACGATGTGGAATAAACTGTGTAAATTGCCATGGAAACGCTGCGCAGGCTGGGATCTACCCCAGGCTCTCTGGCAGCTGGGAGATCACGGGGCTGATCCGGTCTGTTGTGCACGAGGATTTGGGGTGGAACCAGATCCCTGAGGATGCTAACGGGATGGGACACATGTTTTTCACCCTGATGTGTGCCTTAGCCCTTCTTCGGGGCTGATCTCCCAGCATGGGCAGCCGGGGAGGGGGGGATTGTGTCCCTCTGCCCTGCTCAGGTGGGACTCCACCTGCAGAGCTGCCCTCAGCCCTGGGGTCCTGCACAGGGAGAACGTGGAGCTGTTGGAGCAAGTCCAGAGGAGGCATCAAGATGATCAGAGGGATGGAGCAGCTCTGCTGTGAGGAATGGCTGGGAGAATTGGGATTGTTCAGCATGGAGAAGAGAAGGCTTTGGGGTGACCTAACTGTGGCCTTCCAGTACCTGAAGGGAACCTACAAGAAAGACAGAGAGAAACTGTTTACAAGGGCCTGGAGTGCCAGGACAAGTCTGTCTCAAACTGACAGAGAATTGGTTCAGATTAGCGTTTAGGAGGAAGTCCTTTGCCCAGAGAAGCTGCCCCATCCCTGGAAGTGTCCATGTCCAGGCTGGATGGGGCCCTGAGCAACCTAGTCTAGTGGGAGGTGTCCCTGCCCATGGCAGGGGGTGGCAATGGAAATTGGTAATCCAACCAAGTGTGGGCTCTGGGTTTCATCCTGGCAGGCAGAGAGCAGGGCCTTTCCCTGGAAGCAGCAGCAGTGCCTGCACACAGCTGCACACACAGCCCTGTGTGGGTGCTCATGCTCCTTTGGCTCGGGATGAGCCATTCCCTCCAGCTGAGCCCTGCCACGGTCCCCGCTGGCCCTGGCAGCTCCCACGCATGAGCTGGCGCCTGGCAGCAGCCTGACAGCCCTTCCTTCTCTCCCAGCCTGGCAGCTCTTCTCTCCCAGCCTGGCAGCCCTTCCTTCTCCTCCCAGCCTGGCAGCCCTTCCTTCTCTCCCRGCCTGGCACCCTTCTCTCCCGGCCTGGCCCGTGTCCCTCGCTGGCAGTGGCCTGTGCCGCGGCGTTTGGTCCCTGGGCTGTTCGCTGCCGCTCGCTTTCCCCGCGCGTGCTGGGCCTCAATGAGGCGAAACGAGGCACGAGGGTGGAAACTTAGAAACCTTGGCTTTCCTTCCCCTGCACGTTAATTGCCTCTTTTCTGGCTTTTTTTCCACGGCCACGAGGACTGGAAATGCTGTTGTTAGCAACAGATGAAAAGAGGTGTCTGCGCTGGCAGCAGTGAGTGAGGAGAGGCCCTGCAATGCCCAKGGTGCCGGGGAGGGCTGTGCTGTGCTGGGCCATCGCTCACTCCAGCCGTGCCAGCCGGTGGGACTCACTTTAACTGCCCTGGAGAAAGATAATCAGCTTTAAATATACTTCTGGAGGCTGATTAACCCTCAAATACACTGGACTTAGTTGTGATCTCCCACAAGGTCGGTGTTTTCTCCAGGCCAACACAGCAAATCTCCGCCAGTGMCATCTAAGCTGTATCACCATAATCTTGTTCCATGATTGCCCCGCTCTGGAGCTGCTCAGGCTGCCTGGCATCTGCCACAGGGTGCCTCGGAGCTACATATCCAAAGCCTTGTCACAGGGAAAGGTTTGGGAGCTGATCACCACTTCCCAGTGTGGGATGCCCTGGTGAGATCCTGGGAAGTACCAAACCCTCCGTGCTGTGGTTATTGCCTGGAAGGAAATAACTTTTATCCTCTATGAGGTTATTTTGCCTGTTCTCCAGGGAAATAATCATGGAGGAGTGTTGACATGGGAGAGAAGGATAATTCTCCCATCTCTCATCCTGTTTTGGGGGGAAAACCAAGGTTTCATGTGCTGGAGTTCCTGTTATCCTCAGCTCTGGCCTTGAAGACGAAGCACGAAGGAGGAGATAAGAGCAGCAAAAGCATGCAAAGCACTGAGCTCTGGAGAAATGTGCCAGGGACATGGTTTTCATTGGACTGCTGGGCTCAGGAGGACATTAGTGCTGCTGCAGATGCCACCAGATGTACAAGAAGGAATGATTACATCCCCTTTCCTCACTCTGTCAGTGTTCAGACTCTTCTCCTCTGTACCAGGGATAGAAGAGGACTTAGGACCGTCCTCGGTTGTGGTGACCTATTTCCTTCTTATCTTTATCTTCTGTTGACTTCAATCAGTAATTTACTGTGATAGACCAATCAAGAGGTGTATCTCCCCACACCCAGCCAGACCTCTGGACTGGAGGGTTTGTTTGTGTGTGAGCCAAACCTTCTTATGATGGATCATTCCCATGTCATGTACAGTTTTCAACACTTTGCTGTCCCCGGAACATCTCCCAGGTAACAGTCCCACAGTCTTCCCAAAGCCTCCCATCCCACCTGCAGAGCTGCCCCAGCCCTGGGGCCAACAGCAGAAGGATGTGGAGCTGCTGGAGAGAGTCCAGAGGAGGCCACGGAGCTGCTCCCAGGGCTGGAGCCCCTCTGCTCTGGAGCCAGGCTGGGAGAGCTGGGGGTGCTCACCTGGAGAAGAGAAGGCTCCAGGGAGACCTCAGAGCCCCTGCCAGAGCCTAAAGGGGCTCTGGGAGAGCTTGGAACAAGGGCATGGAGTGACAGGACAGGTGGAATGGCTTCCCACTGCCAGAGGGCAGGGTTAGGTGGGATATTGGGAAGGAATTGTTCCCTGAGAGGGTGGGGAGGCCCTGGCACAGATTGCCCAGAGAAGCTGTGGCTGCCCCATCCCTGGAAGTGTTCCAGGCCAGGCTGGACAGGGCTTGGAGCAGCCTGRGATAGTGGAAGGTGTCCCTGCCAATGGCAGGGGGTGGCACTGGATGAGATTTAAGGTCCCTCCAACCCAAACCATCTGTGATTCCATGATTCTATCCCTCTGCAGTGCCTGCTGTCACTATGGCAACCCCTGCGAGGATGTACGGTGGGATTGGGATGCTGTGTGTGATGGGGATGCTGTCTGGGATGAGGATGCTGTCTGAGATGAGGATGCTCAGCAGGATGTGGTCACTCCGAGCCTGCTGCTCCGGGCCAGACAATCCAATTAGAGCTGATGCAGCCAGGGGAGGGTTATGATTCTCTCCTAATGGCTATGAAATTGCCATCTGGAAATGTTTCTGAGCAAGGAGCTCACCCCCCAGGGCGGCGCCTTTATCCATTACTCTCTCGGAGGGACAGATGATGCTACGGGCAGCCGAGGGGCACAGCCGGGGAGGGTTTTGGCTTTCCCTCGGATGCATCCCGCGGGACCGGGACAGTGCCCGTCGGTGGGGCAGCGAGGGACACACGCGACATTGTTTTTCACAGCGGGGAGGAGGCGGAACGCGAACCGCGGCCCCTGAGCCCCTCCCGCTGCCCGAGGCGCCCGCCCGCGGGGGCTGCTGGGGGCTGTAGTTTCCCCGTGCCCGCCGTGCCCTCCCTCCCGCGGCCCCCCGCGCCGCCCGGACCGCATCTCCCGTCGTGCCCCGCGCAGGGGCGCGGGCGGGGCGGTGGCCGGGGCGGGCCGGGCGGCAGGAGGAGGCGGCGGGGGCGGGCGCTCCCCGTTAATCGCCGTCGGCAGCGCCGGGCGGGGATAAAACCGGCCCCGCGGGGACCCCCCCCGCACCCAGGACCCCTCGCCCTCCTCCGCCTCTCTCTCCTTCCCTCGGGCTATGCGCGGTGCCGCGGTGGGCGTGGCGAAGTGAAGAAGCGGCACCTTCTCCGTCTTCATCCTCTTCCTCCTCCCCGCGACCATGGGCGACTGCGGAGCCCCCGGGGACGTGAACTCCAACGTGCTGGTGGCCCGCAGCACCGGGGACGCGCAGCTGGATAAGGCGGTGTGGCAGTGGCTGAGCTGGGACAAGGTGGGCGAGCGACGGGGATTGTCTTCCGCCCGGCGCGGTGACAGTGGCCGTGCCACCCCATCCCCTCCCGCCCGGTGCGGTGRCACCGGGTGTGACCGACACCCCATCCCTTCCTGCCCGGCGCGCCTGTCCCCGCTCCCTGCCCGCTTCGGGAATCACCGCCTGCATCCGGGCAGGTCCTCCAGGGCRGTGTTCCCGAGGAATCCCTCACCTGTGCACGGGCAGGGCGGGGCTGCGCCCATTCCCGGGGCTGTACCTGGGCGGGGATGGTGGCCGATGCCATCCTGACACRTGGAGCTCCACACCTGCCCCGCGGTGCTCCTGCTCCTTCCCGGGGCACAGACGTGTGTTGGGGAAGCCAGGTGTCGGGAAGGATGGCTCAGTGGGTCATTAAAATGCAGCATGAGCCTGTTTTTGTAATTAACCCCCTCCTCGGGAAAGAAGCAGCCGGGTTCTGGCATTCCTCTTTTCAGTTCCAACATTACAGGCTTGATTAATTCGAACTAAACCACCCAAAGCCATGATAATAGTGGGGTATTGGAGGTTATTTTGCTTATCCTGTCGTTGAAAGTGTTACTTTGCTTTTTGGCTTTGTTTTTTTTTGCAGCAGGTTTGTCCAACCATCATGGCCTGTGCTTTAAAGAAATACCTTGGTGATGGGAGAGGGTAAACTACCAGTACACCAGTGGTTTAGGCTGCTGACTTCTTTTTCCTCTGTTTTCTTTTAGGTTTCCATCTCCTGAACTTTTGTCTTTCCTTATTTTAATTAATTAGGACTGCCAGTGTGTTTCCTCTTTAATTTTATCCTGTCAGGATCAAAGCAGGMGGGCTGCAAGCAAATGCCACCTGATGGCCCTTAGCTGAGCCTTCTCCTGCTTGGGAATATGGTCTCTCCTCCCAGTTTTGCACAAATTAACAGGTGCCATCTGCACATCCTGCACTCAGATCTGCTGCTGCGAAAATATCCGGGAATAGTGGCACGGGGGAGGGAAGGAGTGGAAAAGGGAAATGGCATGCCTGATAACACATTAGATAACCTAGGTTAAACTCTAGTAAATTTTTATTTTTTTTAGGTAACTCCTGGTTAGTGTATTGAAAGGTTTTTGTTGTTTTCAACAGGTTGTTTTGTCTTTCCTAAAAATATATGAAGTCAGAGAACTTCCACTGGGGGAGAAATATTCTGATTAAAACCAGCAATGGTGAAATATCCCCATTTCTAGAGCTCCTTCTGAGGCTGTAATTAATACCAACTGCAGAGTCAGTTTGAGTGTACCTGTTTGCCCTTGCTTCCCTAGGTGACAAACATGACCTTTCTATAAAGCAGCTTGAACCTGGAGAACTCAGAACTGCTGGGAGAGGTTTCCAAGAGAGCTCCTGGGAAATTTGACAACTCAAAATCACCTGGAGGAGGAGGACTGGGGGCTGCTTGCTGGGCCAGGGGTGGTTCAGGAGAGGTGTTAACACACCAGGTGAAGGTGTTGTGGGAGAGCAAGGCAAGGAGAAACCAGGAAATACAGCACAAGGAGGGATTATTGGTCCAATGCCCTCGTATTTCACCACGAACAGAGGAAATGGGGCCTTTGGAGAGTTGCTGCTTATCAAACTTGATGAGGAGCTGCCCGTGCTTCCCCCCCTTCCCACCCCCAACTTCCTGAGCCGTGGGGATTTTTGTTGTCTCTCATCAAGGAAAAATCTATGCACTCCATTCCCAGCTGTGGGAGGCTTTTGTCCTCTAACTTAATTGAACATTGCTTGCTGTAATTAATTACCAGAGCTGTGCTCACTGTCCTTTGCGGTTTGGGTGTTCGTGCTCACCTCGCCTGAAGCTGTGAGTGGGTGGAAGAACCTGCCCGTGGGATGAGCAGCCTGCTCTCCTCCCCCTCTCCCAGCATCCTGCATCTTCATTGATGCTTCCGGCATTCCCCCYTCCCGTTCTCTCCCCTTAGTTGCTGCTCTGCTCTTTGAGCCAGGCCTGGAGGCACAAGGCACCGCCCTTTGTTCCATCCTTGTTGGTAAAGTATGTGAACAGTTAGTCATTGTTCTCCACTTTCTCCCTTTAATTCCCTTGCATCCACTTCCTAATGTTCCTGTTGCACTTCCACATATGCCTCGAGTCTGCTGAAGGAGTCTGGCTTGTGTGGCAAGGTGCTCCAGCTCTTACAGAGGCACTGGTAGAACATCACATGGAAGGGAAAAGCTGGAGTTAATTCTCCAGGGGCTGTTTTGTGCAGGGCCAGTTCACTGCACTCACTTGACTTTTACTAATTCATGGAGTCGATATCATTGTCTCAGATGTCGTGTGAAGAACTTCTCCCTTGCTGATAAGGTGCTTTGGTTGCTTTTGGGGTGCTTTTGGMGTGTCCCCCTCTGTTCCTCTAATTTTTGTGGCTTTTGAGTTGCCTTTCAAGAGGAAATTGACTTGCTAGTTTGAGACCAGTAATTTSCTTCAGGTGTTTGTCTTGCAATATTTTTGCTTGTTAAGAATTTTAAGTGAGTTTTTAAGAACAACATTGGGAAAACCAAGGCCACAGAAAAATTCGTTGAAACTCAAGCCTTTCCCCCCTTTATTCCAGCTACACATGCAAAGATTGTGCAGAACAAAAAAAAGATAGCTATGAGAGTAGTAAATACCAGTTATTCTGACAGGGTATTAGCTTTGAAACCTAACTCTGGTGGTAAGTACAYGTGCTTAACATGATTGGGTGTGAAAGAACAAGTAAGAAATACTCAGTTAATGCCCTTGTCTGTAATTCTCCACTTGTTCCAAGTGTGGTATCCTGGTGAGCCACAAAAAAGTGTGATTCTGCCTCAGCAGGCAATTGTGCAGTACATGGAAAACTGAAAATTTGGCTGAGAATATATGTTATTTTTGTTTAATGAAACTTCAAGCCTTTCTGAAATGTGTTGATGTTGCAGAGTCTTATGCAGGTTGTGACCCCAGAGTTCTGATTCTGGCAATGAATTTTTATAAGTAATTGTGTGTGTAATAATTTTAGAGGAAAAAACTGCAGAACTTTTTTTTTCCTGGTGTTTATGTGAGTGCAGAACAATGTTCARTCTCTTGCCCACGCAGCAGCCTGTCTGTCTCTGTCCCAAATGTTTCTGATTTCCATTTCTTCGTGACAGGGAGTGTGAAGTASTGAAGGGAAGGTTCTGACAGTCTCATTCCCTCTCCTCCTAGCTTGGCAGTAATGCCAAACCCTGCTCTCTGAGAAGGAGAGGACTGTCTGGATGTGCTGGGGAGAGTCTGCTTGAAATGGGATGGGAAAACATTGCCTGGGCTTTGGTTGCTCGTCACTTCCCGTGTGTCCATGGCTAGCCTCAAAGCTACTGGAAAATTCAGGATGCCTCACAAATTTRCATCTTGAAATGGTGGGTTAGGGTGTCTAGGGGCACTCACATAGTGTTGTGGGTGCTGCATGGCTGGGAATTAGGTGCGGGCAGAGCTGCTACTCAGTGAGTGTCCAGGCCAGGGTACTGGACCAACAGGGACATGCAGGGATATCCAATGAAGATGGGCTGCACTGGAGAAGCAGGGATTCCCTGTGGCAATGCCGGCTGACCCATCCCTAGCCCAAACACCAGCCAGAGGCACCTCTGTCCTCCCCTGTCCCTTTTCTGCCCCGGCAGTGCATGTTCAGGTAGCACGAGCCTCTCCCAGGGCCGCTGTCCCCTTATCTGGCAGYTCCTCGTGCAGCTGGCCCTGGGCAGGACCCTTTTTCCAGTGGGAGCCGGAGAGATGGCGGCTGCTGCCTCTTGATTGTGGCCTTGGCCTTCCACTGGCCTCTGTAAACTATGTGCTGTGTGTGCTAAATACACATGTGTATGTTATATGGACACTGCATATAACATAGGTGATAGGTTATAGACATGTATTAGGTAGGTGTCATGTATTTATTATATATACACATGTATTTTTTTCTTTTTGCAAAGCAAAAATGAAACATTGAAATAAATGCTGGCTTCATATTTTCATCCATGTACTCCTTGACTTCAGATGAAACACCACAATCTGTGAGCACTTCAGACCACTCAATCCATGAGGATCTGAACTGCTTTGTTAGAGCCATTGGGATGCAGGGATGTCTTAGAGCATTGCTTTTTTTAAGAATGACTATTTTTGTATCAAACAACCTTGTCAGTTTTGGKTTTTTTTTAAGGTTATTAAAAATCCAAACACTGTAGTCTGAAATCTCTAAGGAACGTCTCATTTTTTGCACTTGGAAAAGTGAAGCATCACAAAAGCCCCTGTGAGATCTTCAGATGTATGACTTGATTTCATAACTGCAAAGCCAAAAAGCAAAACCCCTTGGCTTTTTTTTTTTTTTTTTCAGGATTTTGAATGGGGTTGAGTATCAGCAGTGGAAGCTGTTCTGGAATTCCCAGGTCGGGGTGGCAGATGGTGCTCAGACCCGRGCAGTGTGTTGCAGGAATCTAGGTTGGGCCAGAGGGTTTGAAGCTCCAGCTTGGAGGGAAGTGGCAAGCTGGAGAGAATAAAAAGCTGTAAGGATTGTGCCAGGGTGGGATAAGGGCTGTCTGCAGGTCAGGCTTGTACATTCAATAGCGTTGGGAGATAGATCATCAGCACTTCTGGATTTGTACCAAGTCTTGTAGAATTYGCTCTCTCTGTTGGCCTGGAAGTTTCAGGTCATCTGTAGAAAGCTTGGAGATTTTCACTTGTAACTTTTTTCTTTTCTGCAACTTCGTCTTAACTGAGTGTGACCTGAGCAAATTAAAATGTTATTTGGGTGCTCTTTTGGCTGACTCACTTTTATTCTTTAGGAAATGAATTAAGTAGCTTCAGTCAAAAGTGCTTGTTAATGTATTTGTGAAATAAGTGTTTGTACCATTGCTTCAGAGTCTTGCCTCAGTTTTGCAAAGCTCCATAAACTGTGGAATGTGCAATTTCTATTCTATTTTTGCAGGGAAGCAATGCAGTGTGTCCYAAAAAGCTATCGAGGGTGCTGTGTAATTTAATAACCTTATTTTAAAGCAAACCCATGCACTATGATAGTGTGAAATGAGGTTTTCATTGCTCTTGCCTTAGACTCTCTTACATCAGTCATTTGTTTCCTGGTTGGCTGCCTATGAACAGCTGAAAGAGAAACTTTCACTTCTGCAATTTAATATTTGTTGTGCTGCATTGTTTTGATTTYTTTTTAGGCCTGTTTTTAGCTGTGTTGTGAGCAGTGTCTTGCTGTGGTTGCCAAGCTATCCACGAGCCTGGACAATAATGGCTTGTCTTTTATTTTAAGGTCTAAAGAAATAAGACTTTATTTTCAATTCACATGTCTAGTGTGCAGGATCTGTTAGCAAGCTGCAGAAATAATTTCAGATTTTTCAATGAGTTTTATTGATTACTTTTTCTCCCAGTGAATCTCCGAGTGTGCAGCTCGTTTCTTTGTGCTTTTCCCAGCATTTTTCCAGTCCTCCTGAAGAACCTCCCCCTGTCTGTGTGGAGCATGTTTCCCAATGCTGCTGGAGCTGGCTGACCTGTGTTTTAAATGTCAGAGGTGCTTCACCCCTGCCCTGCAGATTCCATTTGCCTTTTTTAACCCTTTCTTGGGAACCTGCTTGGAGCAAACACCCCTTTAGAGAAGCACTTGTGCCCCCAGAGCTGTGTTCTACACCTCTGGAGTCACTGTTTTTTCCAGCTGTGTACCCATTACCTCCTTCTCTGCTGTGTTTGTGGGATCTGGGAATGCCTTGTCCAAACTGGATGTCAGCAGATGGGCTGAGTTTCTTGGTGACCAAACAAATTCAATGTTAGTTGGATAATTATGAGGAACAAATAGTGGGTGTGTGCAATGTACAGTTTGTGCAGTTGGAAGTTCTTAGCTGTGATGGTAGTGCAGATTTAGGGAAATCCTGARTGAACCGGGGATAGCTCTGGATAGGAATCCAGCCTGCTGCACAGCACCCTGTACACTGCTGGATGGGGCTTGAAGCAACCTGGTCCAGTGGAAGGTGTCCCTGCCCATGGCAGGGGGTGGAGTGGGGGGATCTGTAAGGTCCCTTCCAGCCCAAACCRTCCTGTGATTTCCATGATTTTACTGTGCCTGTTTCCTGTGGGTGGGGAGGAAGGAAATGCTGCTTTGAAGTGTGGATTTTTGTCTGTCTTCCAGCAGCACAGCTCAGGAATTGAATTATGTGCCTTGGAAAACCTTTTCCAAAGTCTGTGCTTCTCACTGGAAGGTGTCTTAATGACCAGGCAAACACATCAGCATGTCAATAGCAGCAAGGGCTTTTGAAACTTTTGTTAATAAGGATGATGTGGGAAAGAACACGATAGAAATGAGAGTTACAGTGGAGGCCAGTTGGTGTACAGGCATTTTATAGGATAGGAGGAATTTGCCCTAGGAATCACTGAAAACCAATGAGCATGAAGAGTTCAGCCCCTGATTTCAATCACTAAACAGAGACCTTCACCTTCTTTTGCAGAACCAGAAGACAAAGGAGCAGATCGAGAGCCTGCTGCAGAACGGGGAGCACAAGGAGCTGCGGGCTCGGCTGTGCTGCCGGCTCAGCTTCGGCACTGCCGGGCTGCGCTCGGCCATGGGAGCGGGGTTCTGCTACATCAACGACCTCACCGTCATCCAGTCCACCCAGGTAGGCTGGGGAGAGGCTCTGCCCCACGGGGAGCGGGTGGGAACAGCGTCCTCCTGGAATCTGGGATGGGTGCAGCAGCCGCTCGGCAGCGGGGTGGGAGCATCAAAGGTTTAGTGCTGAAAGGAAAYGAAGTAGCTTGGAGAGGTTAAATGGGCTGGAATTTGGCCAGGAGTTGGTCTAGTGTACAGCTCTGTAGTTGGAAGTCGGTAGCTGTTATAAGAACTTGTAGTATTTGTCCAAAACTAAACAAACAAACAAAAAATGCTAAGAAAACCCAAAAAGCAAAGCCCTGACCAAACAAGCCTTTCATTTTTAGCATGGGTTGTGAATAACTACACAAAAATAGCAGGTTTTACTGGGTAAATAAAGARGAAGTAAGATGAAAAAGCACATGTAGACTGGCTGTGAAGATCTGTTTTGGGAATTGTTTAGCTTTTGGGGAATCTTTCCAGTATCACTGGCTGTGGTTRTTGGTTAAGTGATCTGGTGTTCCTGTAGCTCTTCTGTAGCTCTTGGCAATTTCTGAAGTAGACAAAGTAATTTGAGATATGAATTTAAAACTCTCAAACTGTGAATCTAGTGTTGGATATT
This sequence comes from Amblyornis subalaris, assembly GCA_018881555.1. Taxonomy (NCBI): domain Eukaryota; kingdom Metazoa; phylum Chordata; class Aves; order Passeriformes; family Ptilonorhynchidae; genus Amblyornis; species Amblyornis subalaris. The sequence goes on from JACAXG010000059.1 coordinate 206,945, forward strand.
GGATCAGAGGTGCCAGTGATTCCTAATTTATYGATGATTCAATATTTGTGTATTTGGGTTAAGATACCATCCTGGAATTACTTGCTAGGAAAACATTGATCTGATCTTTTTGAGGACCAGGTCTTTGAAGTTTGGAGTACAGTATTTTGGGATAGTGGATTTATTCTTAAATTTACTTATTGTGCAGTACCAGGGTGCTTTTCAGCAGAGGTGTTCCCTTGTCAATTTTTCCCCCAAACAAGTAGGTTAAATAACTGCTTTTCACAACTGAACTTCTTAAGAAGTTAATTTGGATACATTTGAAATCAATCTGATTTTATCCCCCCTTTAAGCATGTGAAAGAAGAGTTTGAATTGGAATATTATCTAGGATTGTAGTCCTGTTAAACAGACTTTAGTAGCTGTTCTTGTACATACTTTATTATGCAAGAAGCAGTTGGATTCTTAGTCTGCAAAACACAGCTTTCTCTCACCACGGTGAAGGTAGTGGGCAAGGAAAGAAGTGTTGAATCCTTTGGAAAAATGGATTTTTTCCATTACAATAGCATGAGTCAAAAAATGGATTTCCTTGCCTTATGGACATATAAAATGGGCTTGGACTGAGTATATTAAATATACTTAAACATTTTATCTGTTCCCACCTTTAGCCTTGACTATTGAAAATAAATTGAGCTGATATACTTGAAACTTTTTACTTGGTACATCAATAAAAAGTTTTTATTACGACAAAACTGCTGAGTCTTATCATCTTTGTCAGGTACTTTTTCTATAAATGGAGCTTCAGCCATGTGATCAAAGATGTTTTATTACATGGTTTACAAAGGGTTGGTAAAACCTCTCATTTAATACTGTGCCCTTTTTAGCTGGTTGATGCTTTGCAGGCTGATGTTCTGACACCCCTCAGGAGATGTTACTGAAATAATACTTTGTGTTGGCCTAGGATGGAGTAATGTGTTTGAAACTCGGAACAGCTGCGACTCTCCTAGGCTGTTGGATACTCTCTTGTCTGAGTTATACAACTGGAGCCCCAACTCCTGTGGGGAAACCAAATTCCAATACTGTTAATGCAGGTTTTGTRTTGAAGCTTGGTTTAAAACCCAACCGTCTCTCTGACCATTTGTGTCTTCAATATCTTCTTGRGTCTAAACAAAAGCTTTCTTCAGGTGTCTGACCTGTAGACTGGACACATCTTAGAATGATGCTTCTTTTCATTCTGCCCTTCCTGATCTTAGTGTGCCAAATTCATGTGCCAGAAATGCTGCAATGGCATGGACAGCTCTGGGTGGACTCCATGGATGCAGTGGGAACAGACTGAGGAGATTAAGAAAAGGGAAGTTTAAAAGTCTGCATTTTGTTGCCAGTGGTGGAATGGTTAAAAGCAGCTGAGTTGCTTTGAACAATTCCCCTTTTCTTGAAGCAGAGGAGGTTTCCAAGAGTCCCTTGAGTGCTGTGGGGTTTGGAGTCGCTGGTGCTCCGAGTGCTTGGATGTTGCTGCTCTCTTTGTGCTGCAGGCTGGYGGAGCGTGGCCGAGCGTGGGGCTGCTGGCTTGGCCACATTCCTGGCACAAGGGAAAAGGTTCCTTTTGCTCAGCAGGGATTGTGTTGGCAAGCTCAGTTTCATGGGCATTGCTGGTTTTTGAGAGTAACAAACTGAGGTGTGTTCGTCTGCTCCCTCTGTAGAGCTGCTATTTTTAGGTGTTTATTAAAGCCATTTATCAAGAGAGGAAAAGCAGCCTCTGGGAGGTGGATTAGAACTTTTTTCTGAAGTAAACTGCAGCAGATTTAATCTTTGTTTGAGCACTCATTTCAGAAGCTAAGGGCAGGAACAATTCTGCTGAACATGGGCAGCCCTGGCTCTCTGGATTTGTGCTTACCTGGGACAGGAATAAAGGGCTAGTCAAATGGCAGACTTGAGTGCAATTAACACTTACTTCAATTAAAATAAATTGTAGTGGAGTTGCACATGTGTTCTGTGTCCTTCATTGGATCTGATTTTTTCATTTGATTTGATTATATTGATACTATGAGAAGTGAGATCCAGGAAGGTACAGAATATCCAGCAGTTGCTTTGGACTCTGCTGAAAATTGCAGGTACCTAAACTCCATGTAAAGCCCTGATTCCCTGGCTTCTGTCTGGCTTTTGTGCATGCCCAGCTGCTTTTATTAGTGGGAAAGAAACCTACCGCTGAACTCCACAGTGACAAAACCAGTCACCTTTGCATCAAGGAGTTTCCTGCTGCTAGAAAAACAAAGCTAAAAGTAATGGTTGGAAAATTTAAGTGCTGGACTTCATAAAGCTGTTCCTACCTCTCCTGATTTCATACATCAAAAACCTTTCCATCTTATTCTTGATACCATCTCTTTTCCTGCACTTCTCTTTTGCCATGCTGTAGTTATAGACGTGTTCTGTTCTATGGRTTTTGTATCAGGAGACTACCTGAACTGTGCAGTGGGATAGGTGATTGGGATACTTCAGTCACCTGAAGAGAATTTTGGCTTAGATCTGAGTGGGTTACACATCTGTATGCTGACTCCTGCTGATAAGCTGGTAATTATCAGCACAAGATACACATGGGCCTTGTTTAGAAGTGGGAGAAATTTAGTGGCAATAGCAGTTAGGGACACTATCAAAACCTGAGTCTTGTTAAAAGGAAACTGAGGAACTTCTTCAGGAGAGGACTTGYCCCCAGAGGTGTTGGAGTTCCTAAGTGCCCCGGGAGGCACCTGGGAGAAGATTGGTGTGAACTCAGGTGGAGGGTTCAGACAGTGGAGAGACTCTGCATTCACTTCCTCTCACTGACACTTATTGATTTGTTTCCTGCAGCTTCCATAAAGGTGTTTGGACAATAAGCAAGGMCAGTAGGACTGGGTTAGCTTCAGCTATGGAGTCTGTGGCTGAGCTTAAGGGATTCTGTTAATTTTAAGCAAACTGCTCCATGGCAGAAAGTAAAAACGTTCCTGTTTTTCCTCATACAAAATCTTAGCCTAAATAAGGAATCTTTTRAAAGAAATCTGCTGTTCATGTCTTTAGATGCTATTCAGATTGTTCAAGTCAAACTTGAATGGGTTTTTCCCATTYCTTTTTCTTCTCTTTGCAGCTGTGAGTGAAAGTTTTTGGCATGTCAGGGCAAGGTCAACATTCTGTGTGTTTTGGGTTCAGTGTGAAGGTGACTTCACAGGTGATCCTGTCATGGCACAGCCTCCAGATCTGTTGCTATTCAAAGATTTATGTTTATTTTAAAGACTTTCTCTGTGAATCCCTCAATGCCTGCAGCTGAGAGTTCCCCAAAGAGATGCCAGTATCCAACAGGTCGTGCTTTGGAGCACGTCCTTTGAGTACCCGGTTGGATGTGATCTCAGGCCTCTTCCAGCCTTAATTCTGTGATTCTAAGGGGAAAAGCCATTAAAAAAATCGAGCTCAGCTAAATTCTGGTGTAGGAGTCAGATCCAGATAAAAGCATCCTGAAGAATTGCACTAAATACTGGTGGGGGGAAAAGAGATCTGTTTAATTCTGGTACCAAACACCCCCACTCCCATCAAGAGGCAGCTTGTACCTCGGTGAGAGGCAGCATTTTTAGGATTAGCGTGGCTGTGTTAAGGTCACTGTGCTGTGTTGTGGGGAACTGCAGCCTCTGGAAACTTCCATTAACAATAGTGCTTCCATCTTTTTATCTAAAACTGCTGATCCATTGAGGGCTGTTTCCGTGATGGATCTCCAGAGAGATTCTAGCAGGGAGATGAATGGATGTGAAGGCTACAGGGGAGGTGAAAGTGGAGTAAAAATCTTTCCACTYGAACCATTCCTTGATTTTAAGGCAAGTTTAGGACTAACGCTTTGGAAACAATGTTGAAAATGTGTCTGACTTACCATGGGCTCAGGAATAAAGACTAGACGGGCACATACTGTATTGCCTGAGTGGATGGACTTCCAGAATATGGGTTTTTCTCAATTCAGTCTTTAAGATGATGATTTGAATAAATAAAAGCACAGTGTGAACTGAAAATGAGTGTTTGCTGCTTGGGGGTTTATTGTTGCCCTACTTACTTTTATTTCCTACAACTGTTTCTCTGGTTACTTGCTTTTTTTCAGTGAGCACTGRGGAAAACCACTCTGCTGCTTTTGTGAATATTGTTATTGATGTGTTTGAGCTGTATTTTGCCTACTGATGCTACCCATCCTCTGTGAAAGATCACTTTTAATGTTTATGTTTGCTGCCCTGCAGCTAATTCTTTATTTCTCTCTCTTTTTTTTTTCCAGGGGATCTACAAATATCTTGAGAGGAATTTTTCAGACTTTAAGCAGAGAGGCTTTGTTGTTGGATATGACACACGAGGTCAGGTCACCAGCAACTGCAGCAGTAAGAAGTATGAGTATTGATTACACTTGCAAGACTAGAAATGAAGTTGTGGCTTTAAATGCATTCTGTCCTATCAGCACTTTTTCTTTGTTTTTTTGTGATGAACTCTTTGCTCCCCTTAGTCCCTTTAAATAGTAATGAAGAGAGGCTAGGACTAAATCCTGCATGGTACCAGTTTGCCAGCAAATGTGGAGTGTAAGGTTGTTACTCCACCAGAGAATTTACAGGTTTAAATGCACAAGAACATTAGGCTTGATATGCCTAGAGACAAATTTGAATATGAAGGTAAATACAGAATGTTAACATCCAGCTGGAAATCCCTAAATGTTAATGCACTTTTAGCTCTGTCATTCTCTGGTGTTTCACACCTGATTTAAGCTTGCTTGGGGGAGAAGATTTCCACCTGCAGCCTGCTGTAACCTAGTGTATTTTCACTTTGGCAGGATTGTATCTGGAATGCTTAAAATGTGAACTTCCAGTGATAGTAAATTGTGCTCTTCGCAAGGAAAGGGGAGAAAATTGCTTGCTGAATTCTGTCCCTTGTCATTCAGGGAGCAAAACACGTGGTAATGGCATGGCTTGCAAAAAAGCCACCCCAGAAGCTAATTAGTATTTATGTAATGAGAAGTTCATTATTGTAGTTATTGTAGTTAATTGTTGTGAGTAACACAGTTCTTTTTTGTTAAATTTTGTCATATTTCATGTTTTAGGGATGAAAAAGTCCTTGGTGTAACAGTGCACAGAATGTAGTGACTGTACCCAGGAGTCTATCCTTTCCCTGAATGCCTCTCCCCTGGGATACCTGTGACCCATTATCCCCCAGGCTTTGTTATGAGGAATTTAACCCACCTGTGACACTGTGTGTGCAAGGCTGTGTGCAAACCCAGCTCGTGTGGGTTTGGCACAGTTTAAAAATGGGAAAATGTAAGAATGRTGTTCCTGTTTAGCCACACAAAACTTGGGATTCAGACTCGATGGCAGCACAGTTGTTTCACATGTCCAAGGAGCACCTCAGTTCTCAACCACGTGTTTCTCTTGGGGCCTTGGGATAATGCAGCCTTCCAGCAGTGCTAAAATCCAACTGAACCTCCCCAAAGAGAGTGTTTCCGGTGGGAACAGTGTTCTTCCAGCACTGTGTGGGCAGCAGGGCCCCTTTCCTTGCCCTCAGCTCAGGGGCATGGCAGACCTTCCAGCTGTGGCCTGTAATTAAGTGGGTGTAAACCAAGCAGAATTTTAGTAGCTCCAATTCCAAGCTGAGCTCTTAAACTCTCCCAGGTGGTTTCAGGTGCCATTTAACAGGTGCTGTGGTGAAGTTCTGGGCAACAAACAGACTGCTGGTCCTGGAAGAGAAGGAAGTAAGTGCTTGTTTGTAAAAATAAGGGAGCCAGGCAAACTTACACTGTTTTAATCTCTCATCTGATTCGATGCTGAGACTTCCAATTAACTCCTGAGCTGTGAGCAAAAGAAGTTTCATATCTGTTACTGAAAAGGACTGAGCTTCTCTGTTGCTTGAAAGGGCAACTTTGTTATAAAGGCAATATTTGGAACCATGAGCACTGCTCCTGTTTCTAAACATTCTGGAATAAGAGTGTGCTGCTTTGCAGAAGTATTTTAGAAATAGATCTGCTTCATGGACACTGTCTGAAGCTGCTGGGCAAGGCTGGCAAACAAGCTTTGTGTGGGATACCAAATCCTTTTCCAAACCTGCTGTTGCCAACATCTGGTACCTCAAACTTTGTGGGAAGTTGGCTCTGTCCTTGAGTGAAGGAGGAGTGTCCTGCCAGCAGGTTCTGTATCTCTGTGTTGGATATCCCTGCTCTGTTGCTTCTGTTTCTGCTCTGTTTCTTCCCCTGTTGAGGGACTGAAGTGCCTGGCACTCTACAGGCAGCAGCTGAAAGTGCTGTGTGGGGTCCTACAGCTGAAAACTTACACTGACTGTGCACTTTGTAGGATACCCCTCTAAAGCCAAGAAGCAATAGAAGGCTTTAAGAAACAATTGCCTGAAGGTGACAGGAATGGTTGTTGGGCTGCCCTGGGGGCTTGGAGTGACTCAATATTTTCTTTTTCCTTTGGTAGGCTTGCAAAGCTCACTGCAGCAGTCCTGCTGGCTAAAGATGTACTTGTGTACTTCTTCTCCACCTATGTCCCTACCCCCTTTGTGGTGAGTCACCTTCCCTTCCCTATTGTTGAACCACACAGTTGAGGGAGTATTTGAATTTACAGATATGTGAACTAGCAATTTTCTTCATAAATTCCGTTATCTAACAGAAAAAATACAGGCTGCTTGATACACTTGGCTCTTCAAGGAGGCTGTAAAAAGGATGTTGCTGAATCCCTCTGTGCCTCTGGTTTTAATATCTCAAAAACAGAGCTTTCTCTTCTAGCCACAGCAGCTTTTCCTTGCAGGGTTTTAAATCCTGGTTTGTATCCCATAAGCTCTGGTAGTGTGCTGTGTGTTCTTGAGGGGAGGACTGAAATGCCCTGAGTAGCTGTAATTGGTTTTTAATAAGCTTTTCTGTGAATTTCTTCATTCTGTTTCAGTCTGTTTCTCTTAAGTGCTCTTGTAATTTAAGTGTAACAAGCTTTTCTGTGAATTTCTTCATGAGGTTTTAGTCTATTTCTCTTAAGTGCTCTTGTAATTTAAGCGTACACTTACTTAAGTGGGCCTTTTTGTAATTGACGATGTAGTTGCAATTTGTAATTGATTGCCTTTTTGTAATTGACAAAAAGAATGTYTTTATTTAGCAGAATAGAACCAACCTTCTATTGCTGGCTGCAAATAGAAGGCAAAGCTGGGTGTTTGTGTGTGTAGTTTTCAAACAAACTGGTGCAACATTAAAAGCCCCTTCTGTAGGATCCTGCTGCATAACTGTGCTRACAATACCGTGTTTTGTGTCAGAGCCCGTGGGTAAGTGGCTGTGTGGGTTCCCTTGCAGCCCTACGCGGTGCAGCAGCTCGGAGCCGTGGCGGGGGTGATGATCACGGCGTCCCACAACCGCAAGGAGGACAACGGGTACAAGGTAAAGCCTCGGGGTCACGCGTGTCACAGCCATTCCAGCTGCTCTCTGGCATTCCCGGCGTGCATCTGGCTCATCAGGGAACCACAGAGTGGTTTGGGGTGGAAAAGACCTTAAAGCTCATCCAGTTGCACCCCCTGCCATGGGCAGGGATGCCTTCCACTATCCCAGGCTGCTCCAAGCCCTGTCCAACCTGGCCTTGGACACTTCCAGGGATAGGGCAGCCACAGCTTCTCTGGGCAMCCTGTGCCAGGGCCTCACCACCCTTATGATAAAAAGGCTTTTTCTGTGTGTGTCCATTAGATATGCTTCTATAACCGGACACACTCTCTTGTGACCACACAGTTTGTGTATCTGGAGCACAAATCTGTTGTGACATTCCATAGAGTCTGATCAGCAGCTGAAGAAGTGCTCCAGCAACTTGTGTGTTCACTTCTTAGACTTAAAAATTAGTTTAAAACCAAGCTAGAACCAAGGTGAATCAGTGCACACAGGAGGTGCCTGTGCTGAAGGTGGGAACGATTTAAGAGTGCGTTAATAAAACGTAGTAGCAGTGTATTGTTCCCTGTCTTTCTAGGCATTGAAGAGGGCTGGGTGGCTTCACTTTGAAAGCTTGGGACAATATAACCATCCAGAATAGCAAATGCAATGTTGTAACTGAGTATTTCCTTCCTCAACTTTATAAGAATGTGAACGAAAGTGAACTTGAGCTGAGCATTCTGGAAGCTCTGAAGCCTGTCAGTGAGTGATGACAGTGTGAGCAAAGCCCGTCCTGCTGTACAGAGAGACACTCTTGGGGTGACTGAACTGCACTTGTCTTCCCTGGAACAAGCTGGGAAGGACTTCAGCAGCCTCTGGATTAGCTGGAGCAGTGGGCAAGGAAAGAAGCCACAGCAGCATTGCAGGTGCTTCATTTGTCATGAAGCAGTTTTGTATCTTCTGACACAGCAGTTTTGTCAGGATATTGGGAGTTTTTTCCCTAGTCTTTCCCAAGAACTGTTTCATCTTTCACAATTTCCCATGTGAATTTCAGCAGTTTCTGAGGGCTTTGGACAACTTTAGGTGAAGGTGACAAACCCAGAGGACACTGATGAGAAAACAGAGGCAGATTATCTGAGCAGAAAAAAGTCTGCTCTGTGAACTCAGCCACGCTATTGGCAGCAGGCTGTGGGAAAACTGGCCTCTAAATCATTCTTTAACAAAGCCTTTTTTATAATTCAGGGTTAGATATAGTGTTTCCACTCTAGATAGTGTTTCCAGCTGAGAGATTACAGTTGTTCAGCTGTGGAAAAACACGGGCCTTGGCACACCGCTTATCTGTTCTGCTTTGGGTTCAAAAGCAAGGCGTGCTGCTTTTTCAGAAGGAATGCCAGCCTTGGAGAAGGGGATGTGTTTGTGCTGTTACAGCTTGCACAACACTGTCAGATGTAAGTGCCCAGTTTTGGTTTCTCACATCCTGGTATTTCAGCCACAACAGTTAAATAGCAGCTTTTATGACAACAGGCTGTGTTGCTGTGCAGCTCCATCATTACACAACTGAAATCACAAACCCAGAAGTTCATTTTCAATGATTCCAAATGTCTTGAGAATCAAACCAGTCAGATGCTGACTTCTCTGTATGGCTTAAAGAAGCAGAAGGTAGGTGGAATCCTATAGCTAAAAGAATTTATCAAGTTAATAATCTTCATAAATAAATGGTGTCTTGTTTTCCTTCAACTTACACCAGGTTTATTGGGAAAATGGAGCACAGATCACCTCTCCTCACGATAAGGAAATCATAAAATGTATAGAAGAGTGTGTTGAACCATGGAATGGCTCTTGGAATGAAAATCTGGTAGACACCAGYCCCCTTAGACAGGACCCTCTGAAGAAAATTTGTGACAGCTACATGGAGGATCTGACAAAGATCTGTTATCATAGGTATTGTATAAAGCAAAATGTCCCTGAGTTATGTATTTTAAGTAAGCTCTGGATTGCATGTGGAAAAACTGACTGCAGACAGACTTCAGTGTCTTCTCTGTGTCATTAAATTCGAGGGTCACCATCCTTAGGATTAAACTATTTGGTTGAGAATAAAGCAGCTGCCTTTGGCAACGAAGCTACAGTGAAGCACCTCAGTGGAAACCATCTAATGCAAATGAATGTGCTCAAAGTGTTCTGAATAAAATGCGGAAATTCAGAGTAAAAGTGAGGTGCATGTGCATGAAATAGAGGTGAGAAGATGAAGTCTAAAGGTTTAATGAGGCACAAGACAAAATTAAAAGAGGAGGTTGAATGACATGGAGTAGAACCAGAGTAACATCTTTAAGGTGGTGGAAGAGCTCGAGTTTGATGTAGAAACCAGCAGTTCATTCTTGGGAGACTTTTATCTGATTCAGCAGAAGGTAAATATTTCATTTTTCAGGAGAAGAAGCTTTAAACCAGCAATTTCTGGTGAAAGTCCAAATGMACACTTTTTGCTCATTCGTTTGAAATAAATGCAGAAATCAGCAGAACAGTGCAGTGAGGAAGTGCAGTTTATTTTGTTTCACTCATGAAAATGATCTTGTTAAATAACTGAAATCTCACCGAAGTTGTGTTTTCCTCCTCAGGGAGCTAAATGTGCAAACCAGTTTGAAGTTTGTTCATACCTCTTTCCATGGAGTTGGACATGACTACGTGCAGTTGGCTTTCAAAGCCTTTGGCTTTCAGCCCCCTATTSCAGTACCTGAGCAAAAAGATCCAGATCCAGACTTCTCTACTGTCAAATGCCCAAATCCTGAAGAAGGAGAATCTGTGCTGGTATTTTTGTTTCTACTTTATCAGACTTCTGTGGGGAAAAACAAATTGAGGAAGAGAACAGGGAGAACCTGCTTTCAGCTGGATTAATACAGTGGGCAATCCATTTTAGGGCTTTTCTTTCACTGTGTTAGGTGTAAGTAGGAAGCAAGTAGGTTTATCTACTCTTACGATTTTATTCTTTTGCCCCTCCTTCTTCTCCCACCAGGAGTTGTCACTGAGACTTGCAGAGAAAGAAGATGCAAAAGTGGTAGTGGCCACTGATCCAGATGCAGACAGACTGGCAGTGGCAGAACAGCAGGAAAAGTAAGTGATGGGGATCCTTTTTTATCTCTTTCTTCAGAAAAGGGTAGTGAGAGTCACCGAATGTCCCCAGATGGTTGACAGGCACACACCAATCCACTCTTTCCTTGGTGGTTTAGCTATTTGGATATTTTTCCTCCTAATTTCGTGCTTTCATCTGAATGCATTTTAAATCAGTTAACTCAGCAAGGAGCAGATTAAATATGTGCTGGTGTGGTTGTAAATTACCAAATAAAGCTCAGCTGAAAACTGAGTGGTTACTAAAGACAGTGAAGTCATTTTGTTACTGTTTTTTTGCTTACATCAGGCAAACCTGCCTTGGCACAGTGAGATGTTGAGGACTTTTTTTGTGGAATGGTGTTTTTTGGGTTTTTAAAATTTATTTGTTTTTCTTGCTTGTTCATATTGAATAGAAATTATTTTTCTTCCACTAACAGGCCCCAATTCTGAGCATTGTGTAAGTAAAAGTTGTGCAGGCACTGCCTGACTGCAATGTACAGGTTGCATAGACTGCTCTTTATGGATCAGTTATAGATGGCTCTACTGCTGTTGGATAATCCAAGGCCTGAGCTGCGTTGGAGCTGCCAGTGAGGATGCCCTGTGGGTATTTCTCTTGCTGGCAGAATGCTCTGGGCTTGTCAGTCCTTGAGGTGTGATAAGTGTGGAGTCCTGTCAGTACGGTGGCTTTGTCTAGAGCAGCTTGTCAGTGTTGTGCCCACATTCCCTTGTTCCAGTGGCTGGGAAATCCTCTCCCCGTGCGAGGATGCTCCTGGGAGGGCTCTCACATTCCCTCTCCTCCCCGCAGTGGCTGCTGGAAGGTGTTCACTGGCAATGAGCTGGCAGCCTTGTTCGGCTGGTGGATGTTCTCCTGCTGGAAGGAAAACTGCTCCCCAGATGCTGATGTGAGGAATGTTTACATGTTGGCAACCACGGTCTCCTCGAAGATTTTGAGGGCAATTGCACTTAAGGAGGGTTTTCACTTTGAGGTGAGTGTGGGTTATGTGTTGTTATCTTGGCAGAGGAAAATCTGAGTGCCATGTTCTCCATCTGACGCCCTGCTTGTGACCTCATGGAAGGAAAAGTAGATAGGTGACTTCCAGACTTTTGGCTGGGAGTTTGATGGATCCCAGGTCGCAGAGAATGTGCTTTTACCCTGATTTCAAGCTCCTCGGTGTTCTCAGACCGGGAGATCAGCTTGGGCAAAGCTGCTAACACAAACTAACACCTGAATTCCAGATAACAGGGATGCCTTTGCCATGGTGGTCTCCCTAGAGATAAACACTTCTGTGTGACGAAAGGAAGGCTTGTGCAGCCTGCTGTGTTCACCACAAAAGCGTTGATGGGCTTGTGATGAGCACTTGAGGGTCACACGATGTTCCTGCAGGTGCCTGGTACCAGCAGGTTTTACACTCGCTTTTACTTCAGGCTGTGACAGGCAGAGCAACTCTTGTGTTCAGCTCTTTAATGCAGCTTTGTCAAGAACTTGCTATGGTGCCCCCACAGACTGAGTTATTTTAGCTCCTGCATCCAAATTAAGTCTGATTTCTGTTGGATGTTAGCCAGAAGGGCCAGTGCCCTAAATCATAGCACAAACATACAAAGGGCCAGGTCTTGTTTAATCCATGTCTTAATTAAATCCATGTGCAAGAGGAATAAATATTTAGCCAAACAATGAGGAATTTAAAATTAAAAGCAACTCTGAAAACCATTTTGAGTGACTGGCCCGAGAAGCTTAATTGAACAGGTTGAGTATCAATTCCTTGTATTGGATTTGATTATCTCACTAAATACCAATTTTATTTTTTTTTTTGGAAAGGGACAGATTAGACTGAAAGAAAAAGAGAAGCCAGGAATTTACAGAACCCTTTGGTCTCCCCTAAAAGCTTCCCCTTTCTTTTTAACTTCCTTCTCTCCAAGAAAAGCTGTTTCTAAGCTTTTGAGTTCTTTTGCATGATTTATAAAAAAATCCCAAACCAACACAGTGTTTTTCCTTCCCAGCACCTGAAAGTGTTGCTTTTATATTTCTGTAGCTTTTCCTCMTGAATAACTTTGTCTCATCTGATGAGCACCACAGATGATCTAATGTGATCTCAGAGCACCACAGCCTCTGGCACACTCCTTGGTTTGATACCCCTGTCCTAGTTGAGTATCCACTAGGAAAATGCTATCCAGTGACTCTTCGTCTTGGATTCATCATCCCAACCGAAGATATGACTTGTCTGATGTTTCTTTGCTGTCCCTATTCTGCTTGTCACTTAATTAGATTTAAATTTAAGGAAAACATTTCAAGAAAATCAGAAAAATGTCCTTAAGCTTTAGTGTTTTGACTCTGCAGCAGTCTTTCCATTGACCCTAAAATCCATAATACATGATTTTATAAATTTGGGTGGGATTTCTTTTGAGTTTGAAGTGAAGGGAATAGTGGCTATACTTTTTTCTTTGAGTTGAAACTAAGGGGAAAATTTATTTTAAGCACTCCTATTTTTTTTCCTGTTTTAGGAAACACTCCCTGGTTTTAAATGGATTGGAAGCAGAGTGAAAGATCTCCTCGATAATGGAAAAGAAGTTCTCTTTGCATTTGAAGAGTCTATTGGTATGCATGCTAGTATCCCTTTAAAATGTTGAGAACTGTGGGGGGGAATGTGACTCAGAAGGACTGATCTTACTTACGAGACAAAGCACAAAAGGTACTTTATTTCTGTTCTAGTACCTACCAGTATTGCCATTTTGCCCTCATCCAATCGACTTGCCAGCTCTCAGAGTAAATGATACCAGACTTGCTGATTGTGGTACTGTGCTTGTCTTTCCAGCCCTTTAACCTCCAAGTTAATTTTCTCCTGCATATGCAGCAATAAAGCAGCTTCCATGTATGGTCCAACTTTCGTGTTCAGAATCGCAGGTTAAAACTTCAGTCCAGTGAATCAGTGTAATAATCTGCCAGGTTATTTTTCCATGATCACTGTTTTCTTCCCAGGCTTCATGTGTGGCACATCTGTGCTGGATAAGGATGGTGTGAGTGCAGCTGTGGTTATTGCTGAGATGGCAACTTACCTGCAGAGCCAGAACCTGACCCTGGCACAGAAACTCGTTGACATTTATGAAACGTGAGTTGTGTTTTTCAATAGAATGTTCCACTCAACTGTTTTAGAGCTGGAAATAATTTAATGAATATTTGTAGTGTGTCCCTCGGATGTTTTCTCATTGTAAGTTGGTTTTTTGATGTCTGATGGATTACAGCCCATCACTACTGTAGATGTCACTGGACCTAAGAGGGCTCCAGGAGAGCTGGGGAGGGACTTTGGACAAGGGATGGAGGGACAGGACAGTGGGGAATAGCTTCCCAGTGCCAGAGGGGACCTGTAACAGAGCAGAGGTGGAAGGAGCCGTCTGTGTCCCACAGCTACGGACACAATCCCAGCAATAAAATGGGGATCGTGTTTGTGTCAGAATCAAGCCAAGTACTGAGATCTTTTAGATACCAAGTGTGCCAAAACCTCATGAATCTTAAAACTGAAAACATTAATCTGCTTGCAGGTATGGATATCACATCTCCAAGACTTCCTATTTCCTGTGCTATGAGCCTCCCACTATCAAAAGGATTTTTGAGAGGCTCCGGAACTTCGATGGGCCTCAGTCCTACCCCAAATGCTGTGGGACTTACAACATCCTGCACGTCCGAGACATCACCACGGGCTATGACAGCAGCCAGCTCAACAAGAAGTCGGTGAGCTACAAAGTATTTTTGCAGAGGAGGGTGTGGAAAAACTGAAAGGGAAATAGGGCAGGAAGGAGGCAGAAAGATATACTGTGTCAGCTACAGGGGCAGAATAATCCTGTGAGATTGCTTAACATCATTTAATGAGGGGAAAACTGCTTGAATGGGAAATGTGTTGGTTGTTCTGATACAGCAGTGAAGGAACTTCATTAAGTCATTGACCCCAGCGCTCCAGCGGCTCTGAAGCTTCCAGGCCCTGGGCTGCAGTGGGAGTAAGGGGCTTGTTGCGGTTTGCAGGTGCTGCCCGTGAGCAAGAGCAGCCAGATGGTCACGTTCACCTTCCAGAACGGCTGCGTGGCCACGCTGCGCACCAGCGGCACCGAGCCCAAGATCAAGTACTACGCTGAGATGTGCGCCCTGCCCGGGCTCAGGTCAGTGCCCACGGGAGGGGGCTCGGCAGGGAAATGAGACTAAGAATGGAATTTACAGCATCTGCCACAGCAGACTTCTTTAATTAACCCAATTCCTCACTTACTCAGAGTTAAAAAGGGATGAAGTAACAAAATCACAGAATTATTTGATCTGGAAAAGCTCTCTCAGATCACAGAGGCCAACCTTTGACAGACCCCTTGTCACCAGACTAGAGCACTGACTGCTGTGTCCAGGCTTTTCTTTCTCTTCTGAAGTTGTGCTGCTGCTGGCCAGTGTGTTTGCAGCCAGGTTCATTCCCATTGCTTGGGAATCTGCCCTGGTACTCTGAGCTACTAGATAGGAAGTGGACGTTGTTCACCTGGACTGAGCTTCTTCCAGTTTAAAAGGGGGTAAAAATCCAGGGTGTGTTTACACCACAGAAATCTCCTCTGTTATAGAATCATGGAATGGTTTGGGTTGGAAGGGACCTTGAAAGACCATCTCATTCCACCCCCCTGCCATGGACAGGGACACCTTCCACTATCCCAGGTTGCTCCAAGCCCCTGTCCAAGCTGGCCTTGGACGCTTCCAGGGATGGGGCAGCCACAGCTTCTCTGGGTAACCTGTGCCAGGGCCTCACCACCTGATTATTGCAATATTAATTGGAATTAATTAAAGAGGAAAAAGGCCACTAGAGGGCTCTGGGCACCATCTTTAAGGGTGCCTTCCAACCCAAACCGTTCTGTGATTCCATGATAAGCCCTACTGGAAAGGAGCTTGTTAAAGCAAGCAGCTTGGAGTCTCTACACATGGCTGGGTAGGAGACACAACAGAGCGAGTCCAACCCCATCAGGTCTTGCTATTTGATTTATTTCTGTTTTGGTGTTTCCCAAACCTCTGACCTGGCCTTGTTGTGTGTTGCAGTGACAGAGGTGTGCTGGAAGAAGAGCTGCAGAAGCTGATTGAGGCTTTGATTGAGCATTTCCTGGAGCCGGACAAGAACGGGCTGACCTGGCGCTCTGCGTAGAGCCCTGCTGGGCACAGGAGAGGAACAAAGGACCCAGGAACAGAACCAGTCTCATGTGTGTGTGTGTGTGTGTTAAACAGCTGCATTCTTTTTCTCTAAAGAAGAAGCATTCTTTTGTCAGGCTTGTCACCAGATTGGGATAAGGAGAGGAGGTCAGAGGAAAGGGTGGAATTTATTGTTACAGTTTTCCGTCCTTTTAACCAAGAGTTTAACCCACACCAATGCAAATGAACTGCCCTAGTACCTTTGAGGCAGCTGAGCTTAGCTGCTACATCTTGTCTTAAACTCTTTTCAGGTACCTAAAACACCTCTTTGTGTGTGAAAAGGTTTTAAAGTGGGGTAGAAGTGATCACTCCAAACTGACAACAAAGGCTGCTTCTTCCCTGCAGCTCTCCAAGACCTTCAGTACAGGGCTGCACTTCCAGAAATGTGGAAGCAGAGCTCAGCTTTTCTTGTTTAGGCAAATTGTTGACATTTTTCAGCTACTTAAGAATTCTTCTGTTGGTAAAGGTGTTCTTGGTGCGTTTTAGCTTTCCTGTGTGTGTCTTAAAATAATTGGCAGTGYAACAGTAGCGGCAACACCTGCAGCTTGGGGTTGGAATCGCCTAGTGCCTTTCCAAGGCTTCCAAAGGAGCAGGAACTTGGTCGTTCCTTGGTAAAATTGCCCATTCTGACTACCATAGACTTTGTAGCTATTTTTTGTCCCACATCTCTGAAAGGTCTTAAGCTTTTTTGGTTTTCTGTATTCAGTTACTTAGAATGAAAATGCCAGTCAGTGGCTTTGTGGGTTTTGCTGGCCTGAATTTGTATTGTCTGTGTACAAAAAAAACCAAGGAAGAAGGTGGAGATGAGACTGACACAGTTACTGAATTGCAATTTTTATTTTTTGTCATGTCTTGTCAGGTAATTTCTGTTAGAATAGCACTTTGCAAATACTATTATTCTTTATCTTTCAGCGCAAATTTTTAACAACTTATTATATGCTTTCTCCCTTTGCTCGAGTAGCAAGTGAGACTGCAAATCACATTTTGCAAAAGAACCCCGAACAAACCAATACCCAAGTTCTCCTCGTGGACATGCAGGATTTCAGGAAATAAAAGCTGTGCTTTGGCACAGGAGAGCTGGCTCTGGACATCGCCCTGCTATCACTGACAGGAAACAAAGAGAAGTAGCAGTTCAGTGCTGGGTTTTATGTGTGTTGGAGATGGTGGGGAAGAACCCAAGATGCTCTGAATTCCAAGCTGTTGTTTTGGCACTATTGTTGCCTCTCCAAACTCATCTTCCCTCTGATGATGCCCTTCCAGCTGGATGCTATGGGATGGCACAGGGTGGGTTTGTGTGTGTTGCCTCTCCATGGCTTTAAGGAGCCCTGAGGTTTGGGTGTTCCCTTGCTGCCAGCAGCTTTGCACTATATCCATGGAGAAGGATTTCAGTCTCTGTGAGTGTACGAAGTGTACTAGAGAAGGTCTGTGTTGCACAAATTCTGACCTGTCACTGCTATTTATTTATTTTTTTATTTTAAGAGAAGGTATCTCCAAACTGTTCTGCCATTGAGTGAAATGTACCTAATGCCAAAAGCTTTTTTTTTTTACCTTGATTGTACATTTGACCGATGTGGTGGGGAAAACAGGTAAAACCATTTACAGTCAGAGGATGCTTTTGTTGTTCTATGTGCTGGGTAGAGCTCAGAAGGCGTGGAGGCATTTCTGACTGCAGCTTTGCCTTCAGCTTTCCCAAAAAAGGTGCAGATCTGGATCCCCACTGCACTGAACACGAAGGAGCTCTTGCCATTCCTTCCATTGGCAGCAGATTAAACCCTAAGGTGTTGAGGGTTTTGTTCTCCAAGTAGTAGAGAAGAGAACAAGTGGCTTGGGACACTATTTTGAACAAACACTGTAAAAAGCATCCTGTGTGTGTGGTGAGAGCAGCTGTGTGTTCCTGTAGCAGTCATGTCTTGTGAGTGATGCTGTGCTCCTGCAAAGAGCAGGGATCTGCAACTTCCCAGAGATCTGCTCTGTACCAGCAGGCAAGTGCTGTAAATGGAGAAAGTGTTGTTTACAAATAAGCATTGTTAGAAGCTGGTAACTGTTCATAGTCTGAGTAGCTTACATTAAAGGAAGCCCAGCTGTGGAGTGTTGTGTGTCTGGGATTTTCCCCGTGGATAGGTTTGACAGTGAGCTGTAGCTGTTGTAGTGATGCTTTTGGGATGACAGCAGCAGGCGCAACGTGTTGAATGTACTTTAAGGGTATAGTAACTATTTCCTGTTTTGAAACTGCTGCTACTGTTGTTTTCCTACTGTATTGGAACTGTTGGATATATTTATACTGTTCCATTTGTGGAACTGCTCCTCCATCTCCTCCCTCTGATCTCTCATCCCTCACTTCTGTTACTGTGAAGGACTGGAATTCTCATTTCCTTGCCCTGTACCTTTGTTATGCATCGTGTTAGAGTTTCCTTGGTCTGTGCACAACCTTCCTTGAGCTGTCAGCTGTTCTTTCCTACTTCTCAGATAAGAACAAAGGCTTTTCTAATTTGAGTTGGAAGCAGATTGCAGATCAAAGGATGCTGTGGGTGTTGTTTCTGAGGTGCTTCCAGGTAAAACACACATTTTCAAAGGCTGGACACTGGCTAAAACTGCAATCATACAGCCAGTGAGTTGGGTTCAGTGTTTGATAAAATCCAAAGGGCTTGGGTTTGTCTTTCTGCTGTGACAGGTTTGATCTCTGTGGTGAAGTCGTGTTTCTGTGGGCCTGGGACAGGAGCTCTCCAAGTTCAGGGGACTTGCAGGCAAAGCTGAATGTCTGTAAGGCAGAGCTTGTAGCTGAATTTCTTATTCTGGTTATGATAGAGCATCCAGGGCGCGGATTAAACAGTTCCAAGTGCTGTCTGTGTCTCCTCCTGCACCTCTGAGGGTGTTTCCCACCATGGGAATCATAAACTCTGGTGTGGCAGGGAAGGAGGGGGAAGGTGTGTAACAGGGAGAACCGGGCTGGAATAATGGCCTGAAGGAGCAGGGTAGCCCCCACTCGGTGTTGGGGTGCTGAGCCAGCTCTGCATCCCTTGTGTCCCCAGCAGGACGTGACTCCAAGGAGCCAGGATTCCCTTGGGCTGCAGGAGAACTGGGATCTGGCCTGAGGAGCCCTCCTGATTGCCCTCATTTGAAATACACAGCCCTTCCTTCTGAGGAGGGGCAGTCCACACTCGTGTCCGTGGGGCGCCTGAGGAGCTCAGGCTCTCTGTGGTGTTTCAGGTGTCCGGGGGAGTTGCCCACACGCTGCCTGTGGCTCCCTTCCCTGCCTGACTCATCCCAGCTCTTGCTGCCTCCAGCTGATGGTTGGTTACCCACACGTTGATGTTCTTGCTTTAGCCATGCTCAGGGGGCACTTTGCGTGCCCTCTCTGCCAGGCTGCTGAAGTTGTTAGGGATTGCAGCTCCCATTTCCTTACAGAAAGTGTTTGTGTGAAACTACGGGAGCGCTGAGGGGGAAGCCAGGAAGGGAACGATGGTTTCTGTCACTTGGGCAGGGTGGGATGTGTGTGCTGCTTTAGGAAGCACCTGGATGGGCTCTGATTTTAAAACTGGCACTGTTACCATTTTGTTTTGTCTTCCCTCCCCCTTTTTGTCCTCCTCTCTCCCCACCTGAGAGAGAGGGGGCTCCTTGCATGGTGACACCTGAGTGGCTGCAGTCTGGCTCCATTCCCTGTGCTCCAGAGTGGCTTTGTACGAGGTGATTGAAGTGTCTCAAGTTGCGTCGTTCTCCTTGCCTGGAATCTCGGGGAGTTCTGGATCTGCACTCCTGTGTACCCAGTATCTGTTGTGTAAAACTAGGGCATATTATGAATACAGAGTGAGAATTTGCACTTTTCTGAAGAGTTTCTGTGTATTGCTATGTGGATTTAGCTGAATGAAGTGTTACAAGTAATAAAATATTCCCTTCGTAGTCTCAATCCTTCCTGTTTCTGTCGTCTTTAGCCAAACACTTGCCCCAGGGTGGGTGGGACTGGGAGGTTTGGGGGTGAAGCTGCCTCAGGAAAAGCAACAGCTTGGAAAGGAGCTGGCAAAGGGAGTGAGAGGGTGTTTGTGAGGGAAAAGGGGATGGGGAGAGGAGCAGCCACTGCTGCAGGAGGGCAGGATTGGCACTAAAGGGACTTTGGCTCCATATAGAGTGTCCCTCCAGGGAAGCTGGCAGTAGAGAGGGACTGTCCCTCTGGTGTCAGGAGACCGTCCTCTCCTGGGGCTGTTACTGGCTTCTCATGCTCACCCTTGAACTGAGACAACAGCTGAATTCATGGAATCATGGAGTGGTTTTGGTTGGAAGGGAGCTTTGAAGCTCATCTCATTCCCACCCACTGCCATGGGCAGGGACACCTTCTACTATTCCAGACTGCTCCAAGCCCTGTCCAACCTGGTCTTGGACACTCCAGGGATCCAGGGGCAGCCACAGCTTCTCTGGGCAACCTGTGCCAGGGCCTCCCCACCCTCACAGGGAACAGTTCCTTCCCAATATCCCACCTACCCCTGCCCTCTGGCAGGGGGAAGCCATTCCCTGTGTCCTGTCCCTCCATCCCTTGTCCAAAGTCTCTCTGCAGCTCTCCTGGAGCCCCTTTAGGCCCCGAGATGGGGCTCTGAGTGCTCCCCAGCTTGGCTTTAGTTTTTATTTTAAAGCATCATGGTGGTTGATAGAAGGTGGTTCCTGAGGGCCCAGCAGCATTTCCAGCAGGGTTCCCACACCCCTTCAGTGATGGCCTCAGGCTTCAGCCCAGGGGCTCCTGTGTACCAGTCGTTTTATCTGCCAAGGCTGTTCTCCCTGCGCCTCTCTGCTCCTCCCAGCTCACCAGAACTACCTCCAAATTCCAGCCTCTCCTGTGCAGGGCAGCACAATTGATGGTGCTTTCCAGGGAGAGGCTCAACCCCGGCCCTTCTGAGTGGGAAAACAGGAGMAGGATGTGGAGAGCGACAGGTTCGTTTCGGCTGGGGGTGAGGGGAGCAGCGGGGTCACCCTGGGCACAGCAAGGCAGGGGCTAGAGGGGGGACAGGGGGCCTGGCTGAGCCCCCCCGGTCTGTAGCTGCAGGATCCAGCGCTGGATGTCACCCCCAGCCCGTGCAGAGGGATGGAGGCTGGGGGTGCCAGTGTGTCCCCGCAGTGTGGGGGACAGCCGTGGGCCAGCCTGGGCACAYGAGGGCTCAGGGCTGGGGTGCACTTCAGCACAGAGAGGGACACCCCAGGACTGGCATCTGCTGCCCCTATCCCTGCTCGACACTGACATTTCTTCCAGAAACAGCACGACACGGCTGGCCCAGCGTGAGAGCATTCTGAGGGACTAAAGCATCTCCTGGAGGCTCCAGGGGTCCCTCCGTGCTGCTGGCAGAGCACCAGGACCCAGGGACAGCAGGCAGGGAGCAGCCAGGGTCGCTGGAAGCTGATGAGTCCTGGCAGGCAGCAGTGCCTGGCTTCACATTCAGGTCTTGTCAATTTAAATGTTAATTTAGTAACTAAATTAATTACCAGTGTGCCAAGCCCGGCCCATGTTGGCTGTCCCTTGGGTTTGGCTCTCCACAGGCTCCTGAGGCATCTTCAAAGCCCATCCCTCCTGGATTTGTCCTGCTTGGCTCCATCTCGCCATGGGAGGATGTGGATGGTGCCCTGTGGGCTGGTGTCGGTGTCAGGGCAGCAAGAAGGGCTGAGGGCTGGGTGCTTCCTGCTGTCACCTTATGTGGGAAAGCTCAGGAGTGGTTTCTGGGTGTATGGAGCGTGCTGGAGCACCTGAAATCCCATCTGAGGGCCTGGGATTGGAGCAGGACCAACAGCCCCCAGAACCTCGTCCCTGGAGTCGAGGGGAGGCCCTCAACTGCTCTGTTTACCAAAAAGGAAACTGAGGCACAGGGGAAGAGAGAAATGGGCACAGGGATCCATCCTACCCAGGCAGAGCAGCATTTCCATGGCTTTGAGGCACAGGGATCCATCCTGCCCAGGCAGAGCAGCATCTCTGAGGCTGAGGAGCCTAAACAATTAGAAGTGATGAAGATCATCTAAAAATAGCGATTTGTAAATGTCAGGGTGGCGAGTGGTTGGGAAGCGTGCCGGGAGGATGGAGCAGCTCCGCAGGATTGTCTGTGCTGCTGTGTCCTTGTGCAGGGTGAGGGACCAGCGCTCATCTGCCCTGGGTTGATTCTGGCTCCCTGAGAGATCCCCGAATCCCCCAAAACTGGCTGACGTGGATCATCCTGGACATCCAGCACCAGAGGCTTTTTCTGGGCTGTTTTATCCTGATGGGAGCTGCAGAAGATCCCAGCTCTGCTTTGGATGGGAGTTGGGGTGGGGGATGCCAGGCCCCCAACATAAATTATTTTTCACTGGCTTTCCATAGGGGAACTTCAGCGAAGGCCTGAGGCACCACGGGGTGATCCCAGCCTCAGGAATTGGGTGATGTGCTGCCAAAGCCACCTCCGGCATGTTCCGGTCCCCCTCTCTGTGCAGACCATGGGGGCCTGGTGGTGGCATGGGGACACCCAGCAGACACGTCATCCCCTGCATCTCCTCCACCCTGCCAGCTTCTCCCTCATCCCCACAATCCCACCTGTCTCCAACATGCCAAAAACTTGCTCAAAACAGCTGCGAAAAGAGGTTTATTTGGAAAAATAATCCAGATCGGGGCAGATTAGTGGAAACATGTCCTTTCCCATCTGCCTGGGCCGGACCGTGCCAGCTCCCTGAGGGGCTGCCCGGAGCCAGGCTCTGGGAAAACACACAGCTCTGCTCATGCCAGGGGCTTTGACCTGGCCAAGCTGAGTGTCCCCAGCCCCTGTCCCTCAAGAAAAGTCCCCAGATCCCTGGTGTTGTCACCTCCAGCCCCCTTCTTGCTGCTGGAGGCAGGTCAGGGCTCAGCACGGAGCCCCTGCCTCCCCGAAATACCCCAACCTGGCTAATCAGGAGCATCCATAGGTAAACAGGAGGAGTCCTCATTAGTCCCAGTTTCTTTTGCAGGGTGCAGGAGCCACCTCTGGGCCAGAGGAAGGACAAGCAGAGCAAGGAYTGTCGTGGGCTTGGAGGTCCAGAAGCTGCCCAGGGTTTTCAGTGAACCCTGCTGAGGACTGAAACCTGTTTCTGCGAGTTTTTTTCCTGTGCAAACCCTTCCCTGCTATCAGGAACTCAACCCCGCTTTGTTCGTGCCTCAGTTTCCCCAAGGCATGAKGGTAACATCCCCTCTTGCTCTTCCTAAAGGAATAAATGAAAAGCAAAGGGTTGTTTTTCCTCCCTCTGAAGGTTTGGGTTAATTCCTGATAACAGAGAAAGAACATGAAGACGAAGAAACCTGGTGTGAAGGTTCTCAGGTGTGAAGTTCTTGGGGAGATTCATTATTATTAATTTTGTGTGTTTCTGTCAGGACGAGGCAGCTGTGGCTGATTTTCCTCCCTGCCTGAGTGCAGGAGCATCACAGCCCCGTGCTCAGCATGGACAAGGATCATGCTCCAGCTCAGTTGCTTCCCCTGGATAAACTCAGCTGCAATCACCACGCTGGGCATTTTGGCCTCTCCTGCACTAAATGAGACCCTGCTCAGCCTCTTTCCTACGGCCTTTGGCACCCCGGAGCACCTGGAGCCCAGCTGGGATGCCCCAGTCRGTGACAGAGCACCTGAACTCCCCAGGACGTGTGCTGGGGCCAGGTGCAGGCAGGGCTGCCCCTCCCAGCTCCGGCTGCACCCACATCCCCCTCCCCGGCCCAGCCTCCCTGCCTGCCTGGCTGGATCGGCCCAGGGAACATCTGAGCTCTTTGGAAGATAGAGAAGGAAAAGTGGATCTGAAAGCCCGCACGGGGTTGCAAAGCACTGGTGGCATTTCATATGCAGGGCATATAAAGAGATATTTTTTGGCTTTTTCCCGCCCCTCTTTTTYGGTGATGAGCCACTGCAGGGGGCTCTGAGCATCCTTTGCTTGGTTTGTATCACAGATGCTGTTTCTATCCTGCATTTCCTTCGGCTCCAGGAGCTGCTGGCGTAACTTTCCACTCGGGCAGCATCTCCCTGCCAGGGGCTTGGGACACTGGGAGGTCCACATTCCTCCAGGGAACGGCACTGCATGCAAACGTGGTGGCAGCTGGGGTTCTCCAAACACAGGGCCGGTTTTGGGAACCCAAAAAGCACATTTTGAAACTAATCTTGGTGGCAATTCCCTAATCCAGARGTCCCCTAATCCTGCTCCTTCGTCATGTGTGGGGTATGTGCTGCACAGAATAATATTGATGCTAACAAGCCACAGGAATTGTGCTCCTCCAGCTGGTTATCCACCCCCATCCTCCCACTCCCACGGTGCCTGTGCTGGGCTGACGGGGCTTGGCATCCCTGGAGGGGGTCCCTGGGGCACACACGAGGCCTCACTGCACCGAATTCAGAGGGTCAGGATGATCCAAACCTTTGGGCACCAAAAGGAGAAACGCCCTCATCCCTGGGGACTAAAAGCCCCATCCCTTCCCTCCCTCTGGCCTCAGGAAAAGCTGGAGCAGCCAGCTGCCCCCACCAGCCACCCTTTCCGAGAAACGGTTTGGGGCCAGGGTGTGTCAGGCCACTTTTCCGTTYGCCTGGAGGCGATTTCCTTCCCATTATCTGTCGCCAGGCTCTGGCTGCTCCGTTCCCYGATCCAACAACCCCCGCTCTGCCCGCAGAGCCCTCCAGGCTTCTCCCTGCACGATGTTCGGCCTCGCCAGGGCTCCCCCGCTCTGTCCCCACGAACGGATGATGCACCCCTGGAGTCGCAGCTCGGACGTGCTCCGGCAGACGTGCAAACCCACCCCGCAGCCCCTCTTTTTCCTCAAGGGCTGCATTTTGGCTGCTCTGGGGTGGGAAATGGAGGGAGGAAGTGGGGAAGCAGAGGAAGGTGAGGGCGGGCTCAGATTTCTCCCCTCGTAAGTCATTGCATGGGGTGACAAGGTGGCACCGGAGCCCACAAGCTCCTACGAGTGGGAGAAAACTTCACGAAGAAGTCTTCAAAATGAAACAAGTTTCACAGATGAGCTGAGCCATCTCAGGATTCCCCAGGCACCAGGATAGAGACAGGACCCGGCTCTGGTGGGGAACCAGCTCCCTGATTCATAGGACCAGTCCAGAGCAACCAGGAAAATCATTTTGACTCCCAGTGCTGTATCCCAACCAGAACACAGCCCACCCGCAGGCTCTGCTCCAGCTCTCCTTTCCCAGCTGGCTCACCTCGACACCGGGATTTCAAGAGGAGGAGGTTCAAAGGGGAACAGGGRCAGAAGCAAAGGGACAAAATGCAAAGGATCCTGCACCAGGTTACATCCTTCCTAGAGCCTCCGGGCATGCCTGGGATGGGAATAACCGTGCTTTCCACCTGGCAGCTGAGTCCACCCGCACGCAGGCTCAGGGAACACAACTCCCACAAAACTCTCCCGTACAAAGCCAGCACAGCAGGCACCGGCTGCTCCCGAGCATCCCCGCACTCCCGGCACGCCCTGGCGCTGGCCCCCGGCTGGATGCAGCCCCACTCCTCACCCTGCCCGCCGTGCCCGCAGCAGCCTCCGCTACAGAGAAAGGCAAATGCAGACGGATCAAAACACAACAGTTTTCGTTTCAGCACCGAAATTCGGCATTTTAAGCTGCCACACTGCAAAAGCTGCAGCTTCCTTTCGGGAAGCGCCGCGAGCCGCAGCCCCGGGAGGTACCTCATGCATGGGTACCAACCACCCGGGAGAGAAACATCGCTTTAGAAAACTATTACCTGGATAATGGTCCTGAGCCCCCGCGCCGCTGCCAGGGGAGGATCAGGACTGCCAGAGCCTGGGATCTGTGCACAAGCCACACAAAACCTCTCTGCATCCCTGGCCACCAAACCAGCCCAGGAAAAGAAGTTTCTAAGCACCGATGAAAACACAGAGAAGCCCAGAGCTCCCCTCCTCTGGCAAACCAACCACAATAACTTTGCCTCAGCCACGGCGATATTCGGAAATCGTTTGCAAGCAGCTTTACAGAAAATAGACGATGGACTGGGTGCAGCTTTCAATATATTTGCTCTAGGATACAGTAACAGGCACTAAAGCAAACACGGKCAGGGGAATTAGGGCGGGAGCTTCTGCTTCGCTCGGTTTAAATTACAAAGTGCCGAGACAGCCAAGTCTAYGCTACATTTGAGAGTCCAAGGGCTGCCCCCGCGTGCCCCGGGGAACATGCACGCAGCCGGCGGAGGCGTTTCCTACAGCTGCATCGCCTTGTGCCTAGAACGAGCTGGAAATGCCATCGAACAAAACTAAATGGATAAACAGGCTCGGAAAAGCACGTCGCTTCTGGGGGGGAGCAGCTGGATGGTGTGTTTTTCTCTTTGCAGAGAAAGAAAAAGGGAAAAAAAAGAAATGAAGTTAAAGTTTGCACGTGTCAAATAGAAATCTAATAGGAAAGAGAGCTGTACACGGTCAAAGTCAAGTCCAGGCTCCAGGAACAGCCAGGAGGACAGTTTCAGGTACTGCCATGGCTTCCCGGGATGCGCCAAGCGATCACTCCCGTGCGAGCGCTGAGCCCCGCGGGCAGCCGGGCATCGGCGTGCAAAAAGAATCTACTGGAGAGAGCAGGGGTGGGAAGTGCTTCCCGATCCTCCCGGGAGCGTCGGGGCTGTGCATGCCAGCGTCCCGCGGGGCCGATCCGGGTGTGCTTCCCTTCCTGCGGGCACTGGGATTGGGGGAATGATCCGGCCTGGTACCCTGCGGGAATCAGCGCTACAGGGTAGGAGAGGGCACGGGCCGGGAGAGCCGGTCCGGAGCCCTGCGGGGAGGGTCACCCCACTCCGAGGCACCCCAGCACCCACCCCCGAGGCCGGCTCGTCCTCAGAGGCCGATTTTCGGTGGTGCCGCAGCGAGGGGATGGACGGCGCTGGGGCGAGGCGGGTGCGGGCACGGAGGCGTCGAGGTGCGGCTGGGCAGGAGGATGCCGCAGGGGCGAGGGTGGGACGGCGGGGATGCCGTCAGAGGCCGGGGGTGCCGATGGCGCCGGCGCAGCGGGGATCGGCGTCCTGCTCGTAGCGGTAGTGGTAGCCCTCCATCTGGTCCCGGCACGCCTCGCGCAGGTTGTGCAGCCAGCGCTTGATGCCGCGGCGGTTCAGGTAGAGCACCATGAGGAAGACGATGCCGATGAGCGCCAGGACGATGCCGAAGAAGACGTAGGAGGCCGTCTCCAGCTGGCCGGGCTCGCCGCCGTCGCTGTGGGCGCAGGCCAGCGCCTCGGGCCGCAGGCGCAGCAGCGCGGTGCCGCGCAGCCCCGGGGGCCCCGCGCAGCGCAGGCCGCGGGCGTCGAGCACGCGGGCGGCGGCCGCGCGCAGCCAGGCCAGGAAGGCGCGCAGGCCGCAGTCGCAGCTCAGCGGGTTGGCGCCCAGGCTGAGCCGCAGGCCCCGCAGCTCGGGCGCGTCCAGGCTGCGCAGCTCGGCGGCCGCCAGCCGCTGCAGGGAGTTGTTCCGCAGGTCCAGCTCCTCCAGGCCGGGCGGCAGCAGCGCGGCCGGCAGCGCCCGYAGCGCGTTGCCCGCCAGCTCCAGGCGCCGCAGGCTGAGGTTGCGCAGGGCCAGGGCGAGCTGGTCCTCGAGCGGGGCCGCCAGCAGCGCCTGGTTGAGCTGCAGCGTGCGCAGCAGCGGGACCCCGGCGAAGGCGCCCGCGGCCACCGAGAGCAGCGGGTTGTGGCTCAGGTCGAGGGTGCGCAGCGCGGGCAGCCCCTGCAGGGCCATGTCCTCGATGGTGTGGATGTTGTCGTGGCGCAGGCGGAGCAGGCGGAGGTCGCGCAGCGGGCGGGCGGCGAAGGCGGCGCGGGGCAGCACGCTCAGGTTGCTGCCGGCGATGCTGAGGTTTTGGACGGCGGCCGGCAGCTCCCGCGGGGGCTCCTCCAGCCGCTCGTAGCGGCACTGCACCAGCTCCGGGGTGGCCACGCAGTAGCAGGCGGAGGGGCAGCCCGCGGGGGCGGCGGCGGGGGGCACCGCCAGCGGCAGCAGGGCGAGCCCCAGCCAGGGCAGCCAGCGGCCGCCGCCCGCCCGCGGGCCGTGCTGCCTGCGGGCCATGCCGCCGGCGCGGGCATGCGGGGCGGCCGGGGCCGCGGGGGCTGCGGGGGCCGCGGGGCGCGGGGGGGTCGCTCCTGCCTCGCCGCAGCCCCCCCGGGCCGAGCTGCCTCCGGCGCCGCGCCCGCACACGGCGGCTCTGCCGGCAGCGCCCGGCGCGCCGCTGCCCAGACCGGCCCGGGRGGGTGGGAGGGGAGGAGAGCGAGGAGGAGGAGGAGGAGGAGAAGGAGGAGGAGGAGGAGGAAGAGGAGAAGGGGACAGGTTGGGGCTGCTCGGCGCTGCGGGATGGGCGGGGAGCGCCGCGGGCAGCGGCCGTCGGGGGGAGCAGAGCCGGGCTGGGCTGAGCTGGGCTCGGCACCGAACCCACCGAGCCCCCGCCGCTGCGCGCTCCCGGCGCCCGGACGGGGCTGGCGCGGTCCCGTTCCAGCCCGCGGAGGGGTTCGGGGATGTCGCGGTCCCCATCGAGCCCGGGGAGGATTTGGAGGCTGTCGCGGTCCTTTCCCAGCAAGGTGGGAGTTGGGGGCTGCTGCGGTGTGTCCCCCCCAGCCCTGGGGAGGGAACGGGGGCTGTCACGGTGTCTTTCCATCCCAGGGAGGATTTGGGCGATTGCCTCAGACCCCCTCCATTCCTGGGAGGATTTGGGGGATTAATTCAGCTCCCCTCCAGCCGGGGAGGATCTAGGGGCTGTGCCGCTCCCCTCCCAGCCCTGGTCCTCATTCCCTGACCTGCCCCGCAAGCCGGGCACCCCGCAGCATCCCTGAAGGTTTCTCCGTCTGCTGCCAATCCTGCTTGGTTCCCACCACCATCCCAGGGGGCTGCCCAGGGCTGGGGGGCACAAGGTGCTGAGGGCATCCCCTGGGGGATCACAAGCCCCTGGTCGTGGAGGATGGTGTCGGGATGGGCACGGGATTTTTGGAAGCTGCGGCGATGCACAGCCAGGGACTGGAGCGCTGTATTCAGAGCCAGATGCAGCAGCACCTGGACCCCCTTTGGGTGCCTAAATACCCCCATAGACCTCAGCTGGGGGTCACATTAAATAAACACCATCCTGGGCACACAGAATGGGATGGAAGGGACCTTAAAGCTCATCCAGTGACACCCCCTGCCACGGGCAGGGACACCTTCCTCTATCCCGGGTTGCTCCAARCCCCATCCAACCTGCCCTTGTACACTTYCAGGGATGGGGGTCTCACAGGTCTTGATTTTTCTCCTCCTCCCTGTCCTTACCTCTCATCCAGCCCTTTTCCCCAAAGGACCTTYCCTCTTTTTGGGATTCCTTTCCCCAGAAGCTCTCCTGAATTTTACGGGGGCCAGGTAAATGGTGGATGCTGCTGTGACAGAGGTGGCTTGGGCTGCTCCTGACCACCTTTTGGTGCACTCCCAGAAATGGGGCAAACTCTGTATTTAAAGTGACAGTGTCTAGCAGCAGCCAGGGAAATCAAGGAAGCTCGTGGAAGGCGCGGGGGAGAAAAATAGACTTGGGAACATGCCAGATAACTGCATGCCATCAAATATTTAAGTGTGGGGCAGCATCCACGGRGGGTTGGTGGGGAGAGCCGCGTGTGCAGTGGGTTGTGCTGAGCCAGCTCTGCAGCACTCCCGGATGGAGCCTCCTCTCTCCCAAAATAGCACATTGGAGCCCATTTATCACATTTAATTGCTATGTTTAAAGAATTGATAGCACTCTGGGAAATAAGGCAGCTGGTGGGCGAGGTCAGGCCAGGCGAGCCAGGCCCTGGCAACTCTCACCTGCTGGGCTGCGAGATCCCGGCACCTCTCAGTCCTTCTCCAGGCTCCTCGGAGAAGGGGCTGCCGTGAAAAAGGCAGGCACCTTCCCTCCCGGTCCAAAAGCCATCAAACGCGGGTGGTGAGTGATGTTAGAGGTTATGGGAGAGCAGGAGGCTCTCTGCAGCTGAACCCTTTGACGTTGAGGGGTGGAGATGCTCCCAGGTTTGCAGGGGATGTGTGTTCCAGTGCCGTACTGTGGCAGGGGGACTTTGGGGATGTGGGGGCTCGTGCCTGGTGACCTCCTTGCCTGCTGAAAACACCCTGCACTTTCCCAGGGATGGCTGGGGGSTGGTGAAGCCGCAGCATCCAGCCCAGCAGAGCTGGGAGCCTTTGGGGGGCCAGGGCTGTGCCAGCATGTGCAGTGGTTCCTGAGGTCCCAGCATGGACCACCAGGCTGATGTTCTTCATTCCCGGTGGTCACGCTGGAACCTGGAGCCCCTCAAACACCCCATGTACAGACCTTCCAACCCTGATGGACTCGGATCGATTTGGGAGCCTCCTGCACCATCCCCCCGACCATAATTCTGCATTTGAAGCAGGATTGAAGACTTCCTGTGGTTAAAGGCTAGGAGATTGCATCTCCCATTGCCATGTCGCAGGATGAGATTAGGTCAGGCTGATGTGATTTGTTCCTACAATTCCATACAGACGGTTCCTCATCGCCTCRTTATCGTCTGGAGGCTTCCAAGGAGAATTGATTGCTTGTGCCATGTCTTTGGTAACCGCTGTCAAGCCACCTGCTCTGTGACACTGCTTCTCTCTCCCGCTCGCCAGTGGTGGCCYGTGTCATTTTTGGTTTTGCAGCCCCGGGATGTGCAAGCACAGCCCTGGTTGCTCTCCCACCGTGTCCCACACTGGTTTCTCTGCTGCTGCTGCTGCTCCTGTTGCCTGCTTGCAGGCGGCTGTTTAGTGACAGCTGGAACAAAAGGGCATTGAATGCTTTGGCTGGTTCCTTCCAGCGGTAGAGGGCATCGTTCCTTCCCCCTCCATCCCTCTGTGTTTCCTGCTGCTGCAAACCGAGGCTGAAGGCTCTCCTTATCCTCCTCTGGGCAGAGAATGGCTGGAGAGCAGCCCTGAGGGGAAGGACCGAGGGGGTGTTGATGGGTGAAAAACTGGACATGCTCCAGCCCAGAAACTGCCTGTGCCCTGGGCTGATTCCCCAGTGTGGGCAGCAGAGGATGGGGGGATTCTGCCTTGCTCAGGTGAGACCCCACATGCAGAGCTGCCCCMGCCCTGGGGCCAACAGCAGAAGGACCTGGAGCTGCTGGAGAGAGTCCAGAGGAGGCCACGGAGCTGCTCCCAGGGCTGGAGTCCTTCTGCTCTGGAGCCAGGCTGGGAGAGCTGGGGGTGCTCACCTGGAGAAGAGGAAGCTCCAGGGAGACCTCAGAGCCCCTTCCAGAGCTTAAAGGGGCTCCAGGAGAGCTGGAGAGGGACTTGGGACAGGGGGATGGAGGGACAGGACACAGGGAATGGCTTCCCACTGCCAGAGGGCAGGGTTAGATGGGATATTGGGAAGGAATTCCTTCCTGGGAGGGTGGGGAGGCCCTGGCACACGTTGCCCAGAGAAGCTGTGGCTGCCCCATCCCTGGAAGTGTCCCAGGCCAGGTTGGACGGGGCTTGGAGCAGCCTGGAATAGTGGAACGTGTGCCTGCCAGCATTGCAGCATTTGAAACCAGCCATTAACCTTTGCTCAGCAAACACTGGCAGCAGCATCCCTTTAAAAGTCACACCTGTGACACTGGAATTGCTCATTTCCCTGCAGGAGCACACTTGGGAAAATGCCGAAAAAGAATGAATAGTTTTTTCAACATTTCCCACGTGAAACTGTTGGAAATGACATTTCTTTCACTTAGAAAAATTCCTCCACCTGTATTTGCGAGGGCTTTGGCACTGAAGTCCTTTTTCAGGTTTTGCCTTGTCCCAGGTGATCTCTTTCCCGCCCTTGCTCACACCCTCTTGGGACTGCAAAAGCTTTTGTAAAAATCTGCTTTTAAGCCCAGGTGGAAGAGTCCCCAGGTGCAGGAAAATGGAGGCCAAGTCCCAGATTTTGTGTTTTGCTCCAGGGATGGTGCTGGAGCTGGAGGTCAGGCTCAGTCCCATGGCCAAGCTGTTTCCCCGTGACCTGTTAGAAATTGCCTTCCCCAGCACCAGCAGATAAAAGTGGGAAATAAAAGCCAGGCCAGGATGGGCAGACAAAGCAAGATGGGGACAGCACTTCCCTGTGGGTTGTGGCTGGCCATGGTTATCCCTGCAGGAAGAGCTCATCCCTGGGATCAGCAGAGTGCTGGGTGCTCCACACCACCTCCCCTTCCTGCGGCACAGCTCCCGTGTCCATATACCCCAGCTGGCACCACCCACATCCCACATGCCGCTTGCTCAGGGGATGGTGTGGCTCATTTTGGTACCCCAGCCACCACCAATCCCACTGTGCTCCAGCCCCACTAATGGAATCCTGAGCTGATCCAGGGAGCCAGGTGGAACTGGACACGGCTGAGCTAATTGGTGCATATTTTAAGATGGTATCAAAGCTTTTGCATTTAAACATCACAGACTTGCAAATGCAGCTGCGGGGGGCAGGTCCTTGGTCCCTGCCCTATAGAGCTGGGGGCTGGTTCCTGGTGAGTGGTGGAGGGAGAGCAGAGGGCAAGTGAAGGCAGTGATCAGAACCCCCTGGATGGCCTGGAGTCATCAGGGTGGTTTTTCACCCCAAGTAAGTGGAACCCTGCAGTGCTGGGCTGTGCTCACTTCCCTGGGCATGTGGGATCAGTGCTTTGGGTGCCCACAGCCAGGCCTGGCTTTGCTGTGTCCAGGGCCCAGCGGGGAAAATGCCACACCAGCCCAGCAGGGAAACAAAAAATCACTCCTGGGAAAGCCACGAGATCCAGGAGGGAAGAGTCGTCCTCTCTGGAGTGTCAGGGCTCGGGTACAAAGGCAGCAGGGCAGCARAGCCCGTGTTGTGTTTAACTGCCCTGTTTAACCCACGACATCCGAAGGAGAGAGCACCTTCTCCCCAGCTGCCTGCAGAGCCCTGTGTGTGCTGGGAACGCTCTATAAATACATTAGCAATAAATAATGAATAACCTGGATGGGCATTAAAGTGTAAACAGGAGGTGAAGGGCTCTCTCCCATTACCGGTCCCCCGAGAGCCACGCGCATCCCTCTCTCCGAGTCCGGCTTGATGTTACTCCAACTGCAGAGCCCTTAGTCACAGCAGTGACAATATCATAGATCAGTGGCTCCAGAGTTGGGAAAAACAAGCCAAAAATAGTGTGGAGGGCAGAGTCTTCCTCCCGACGGCAGGCTGGATTTGCCTGCATCAGCATTTTGCTGCGATGCTCCTCCACCTGCACGGGCTGACCCTCCCAAGGAGCCAGAGTCCTCTCTGGGGCACCCTCCATCCCCACAAAGCCTGGGAGTGCCCCTGATTTGGAGGCTTTGTCCCCCTTGGATGTAGCTGAAGTGGTGAGCTGTGCCAGCTGGACATGGTCCCCAAAAGTCACTGCCCTGTGACTGAAGGTGGCCCCATTCCCAGCTTGAGGGGGGGAATTGTCCCCATCACCATGGTGACCATGCCCATGGATGGTCCCAAGGGTCCCAATGGACACCCACCTGACGTGCAGCGAGAAAAGGAGATGAAATGAATGTATGGATGTGACATGGATCATCTGGGGAGGAGACCCTTGTGCTGAGAGATTACAGGAGKGGCTGGTCAGAGGCGTTCAGTCTGTGTTTGCCCAGCAGAGGGGTTCTGGGCTGCTTCTAAAGGGTCCTCGCAAGCCCAAATAAAAGCAAACCTTCCTGGTACCAGCTGTAAATGATACGTCCCAGGGCCCACAGTCCTGCTGGTGAGGAGAACAGGGTTTGGGAAACGGCTGCTGGCTCCGAGCCCTGCTCCTCCCGCAGCCTCGCTCTGTCAGCGCTGGGCATTGATTCATCAGCCGGCTGCAAACAGCTCGCAGGCGGCTCCGCTTCAGGAGGGAGGAAAGGATGAGCTCTTCATCTCCCCAGCTTTCACGGAAGCCTCTCGCTGAGCCACGGAGATGGGATTTGGGAGCTGTGCCAGCTCGGGGCTAGCAGGGTCAGGGACCGGCAAATCCGGTGTGTCACGGTCTGGTTGGGCTCTTTCCTCTGCGAGGGGCTCTGGCAGTGAGCCTGGGCAGCCACTGCGTCCCAGGGCGGGCCTGGAGCCAGGCTGGGCTCGGGAGGGGATTCATGGATGACCCGTCAGCCTCAGCTGGAAATGGGGTGGTCCCGAGGTTTTTCCCTTTGCAAGGGGCGATGCTCAAGGTCTGGCTGATGCTGGGGGGCTGCTGACCCGGACATGCGCATGTCGTGATTGCCCTGGATTCTCCTGCTCTACTCTGCCCTTGTGAGACCCTGCCTGGAGTCCTGTGCACAATTCTGGTGCCACCAGCACAAGGATAAAGACATGGAAGTGTTGGAGCAAGTCCAGAGGAGGCCACGGAGCTGGTAAGGGGAGTGGAGCACCTCCCCTATGGAGACAGGCTGGGAGAAGAGAAGGTTTTGTGAAGACCTCACAGCACCTTCCAGCACCTGAAGGAAAGCTGGAGAGGGACTCTCACCAGGAACTGGAGTGACAGCACAAAGGAGGATGCCTTTAAACTGCCAGAAATGTCTAGGTTGGGTATTAGGAAGGAATTCCTCCCTGTGAGGGTGGGGTGGCCCTGGCTCWGGTTGCCCAGAGAAGCTGTGGCTGCCCCATCCCTGGAAGTGTCCGAGGCCAGGCTGGATGGAGCTTGGAGCAACCTGGGATAGTGGAAGGTGTCCCTGTCCGTGGCAGGGGATGGCACTGGATGGGCTTTAAGGTCCCTCCCAACCCAAATCAGTCTGGGATTCTGTAATTTGTGAATTTGAGCTGCTGAAAGCAGAGGGAAAACGTCCCCACAAAATTTCATGTGCATTTTATCTCCTGGATCTCCCCTAGCCATCACCAAAACCAGGACCAGTCCGTGATGGCAAGAGTGTTTGATGAGGCAACCTAAGCCATGAAGATACTTTCCAAAAGGATAATAAATGGCATTGCTGGAGTGCAGGGAACAGGCACCTCTGTCCATCCCTGATTCCTCCTCTCCTACCCTCCTCCCTGAGCCCTTCAGGCATGTTTATCTCCCTGCATTTCTTTGGAGAGCTGTTATTTCCTGCTTTTCGGGGAGACAAATCCACTTGCCGAGTTTGAGGAGCGGGTTGGAAACCGTGTGAATGCCGCGAAGAGGGTGAGCAGGGCGGTGGTGGAGCTGACGGAGGGAGCCGACCTCCCCAGACCCCGCCCAGGGCCGAGCTTTATTCCCAGGCAGTGGCTGATGCAAAGCTGCTTGAGCATCCCGAATGCTCCAGTCAAGTGGAAGCCAAGGGAGTGATGCAATCAGAGAGCAAGCAGCTGATGGGCTGCTGAGCTCCCTCCACAGCTCCAGCATGTGCTTCCCTGGATATTTTTCATTGCCAGCCAGCCGAGCTCCTGCTACTACACCAAGCAAATGAAAAAATATAAATTTCCCCAAGCTCGGAACTGGGGGAGAGTCACAATTACTCACCCCGGAGCTGACAATGAATAATGGAGATATGACAAACGGCATGCTCACCTGGGAGAGTGCACAGCACCCGGAGAATATTCCATGAACGCTCCCGGGCACCCTGAGCTCGGAGCGGGGGAGTCCTGGGGTGATGCCCAATGGCAGAGCTGAACTCAGAGCTCCTCCTGTGGGCATGGTGAGGACAGGATGTAGAATTCCTCGGAATTTCTGTCCTCTAGCTGCTGAAAAACTGTGGTAGGACCTGGTTTTGCATTATTCAGGTGACATAAATCATCTCCTGAGTCTAGAGGGGATAGAAAGGGCAGTTCTGGCCATGTCGAGGCTCCTTTGTGCAGAAGGTGACTGGGGGTGACCCTCACTAGGAACAGTCCAATGTGGCCTCCTGGGAGACTAACAGAACCCAATGTAAGACCTCAGCAAAGAACAGCAGGAGACCTGGGTGTCCCATAGTCCCCAGAAACCCTAAATTACAGCTCAGTCTTTGTTCCTCACCTCCCACGGGCACCAGGATTTTCATGGCATTTGGGTCTACCTTGGATTTGGTGGGATGATGTGTGTGCAGCATCCGGCAGCTCCCCTGGAGGGAACCTGGGCTCAGCAGGGGAGGTTTATGGTGAATACTTCCTGAATTCCTGAAAAACTGAACCCYCACACACATTGGTGAGGATTTCTGAGCGAGGAGTGACAACAGAGCTCATTGCAATGTTTCAAACTCCTGCCTGCAGAAGGGAGGCTCGGGGGGGAAGCAGAGGCTAGTGCTCAGCAGGATTATAAATAACCTGCTGGGGGGACCTTCCCCCTTCCCTTCTGTGGCACGGCCGTAAATTCTGCGCTCTGGGAAGCACCGGTGCGTCAGGGAGGGCTGTAAAGCACCGAGGGCTTCGGCTGGGCCCTGCTGCCTGAAACAGCAGCAAAACCCAGGGAGAAAAATGAATCCCATTTTCTTTTACGAAGCGCAGCAATCTGCTGGCTCCAAGTGCGCTTTAGGGGATTCATAAACTAAAGCCCAAAAAGGGCAAAAGACCTGCAAAGCTTCCTGAGCCTGGGCTGGGGCAGAGMCTCGGACCCTGTCCCTCTGCTGCTCTTCACGCCATGCATCCGAGCAGGGTGGGCTGTCCTGTGCCACCACGGGCAGGGCAGCGCAGGGCACCTGAGCAAAGTGCCGCAGCCAGGAGTGTTGCAGAAGAAAATGCAGACGAGGGAGGTGATAACATCTGGGAAATGATCCTTCCCTAATCGCTGTTTTACGGTTGTTTAATGGCTGGCGTATAAAACCCCAACAAGCCTCATCAAGGTTGCAATGAAACCTTCTGAGAAGCAAAGGGCTGCTCTGAGGCTGCTGCGTGGGAGGGGGGCAAGGAGAGCCCCCAGCTTTGCACTTTCCAAAGGCATTCTCGGAGTCACCTTCCCGGGGGACCCTTCCGCTGCTGCCCTGGGAGCTGGGGCAGATGTCGCCTCCGCAGGGTCCCCACACCGCGGAGGGCAGGTACCTCTCAGCACCCCCAAATAGCTCGTGCTGGGCTTAGGATAGATCATGGAGATCATCCATGCCACATGGAGAGGTTTGAGGGGTGAACAAGGCTGATGTGGTGCTGTCCAGAGTTATTATTGATGTTGGAGCCAGCTCTGGGTGCCAGTGTCCATCCTCGGCCGGAGGCTGGTGCACAGGCGGTGGGAGCAGGGAAGGCCACGTCCCTGTGCTGGCCGTTGGGGACACATGGCTGTCCCTGGTGTGTTGTTCTGGGCAGGGGGATTGCTCAGCCTCGGGCAGCCCTGCTCCTCTCCCAGCCACCATCACCTCTCCAGGCTGGAAGTGCTCCTTGGCAGCTTCTCCTTGGGCTGCTGGAAGGGTGGGGGTGGGAAAGAGCCATTCCTGCGTGAGGAATCTGCTCCTCCCTGCTGTCCAGGGTTGTCCCATCCATCTGCCCTGGAGAAAAGGCCTTTCTCCAGGTACCCTGGGGGTGCAGGGCCCTGCTCAAAGCAACCATCTCCATCCTCTCTGTGGAGGAAGCATCTCCCTCCTCTGCAGCACTGACCCGTGCTGGTCCTTGACCCTCTCTCCAGAGCATCCCACCCCCCCTGCCATGCTCACCACTGTCCCCAGGGCTGCAGGGGTCACTCACTCACGAGGACCCGCACACGGCCCCAGAGGTGGCCCCGGTGGATATTGGCACCAGTGACGGTCCAGCCGTGGTGGCTCTTGTTTACTGGTCTGAAGCCTGCAAAACATTAGGAGAAAACAGATGGCTCCTAATTGGCAGTGCCAGCTTACTTCCTGCTCTCCAGATAAACCATTAAATTAAGGCTTAAATCAAACTTCATACAAGTTAGGAGGCTGCTTGTAATTATTTCAAAATCTAGACAGATTTAGGGGTCTGGATTAAGGCTCTGTTTACTGTAAAGGATGAAAAATGCCTGCTCTGTGCTGTAAGGCTGAGCAGCAAAGGGTTGAAGTGCTGGAGGTGGAACCAGCAAAATCCTCAGGCTCTGGTGGCCGAAATTTTGGGGAAAAGCAAGAGTTCATGGACTTTGGTCAGGCTTTTGTGTGAGAGTAGAGGCGTGATGGGGCTGCTGAGGACCACACAGCTCACTCTGGGACACAGTGACACCATCAGGAGACTCTGGAGATCCATGGGGAGTGAGGATGTGGTGGCAGCCAGGGAATGGTTCACAGCTGATCAAAGCAAGGGGATAATTTTAACTGAAGCTGAAYGCAGCTCAGTTAAGATAAACAAAATTTAATAAGCTGACCATCAGCTAAGGCTGCTTGAGAGGGAGCGATGCCTCTGGAGCTGCCGTGAGCATCTCCCGCTGGAGCAGCGTGGATTGGCAGCTGCTCCAAGGATATGCCAATGCATAAACCCACGTGTTTGGGAAATACCTGTGTCTCCTGTGATCCCTTCAAAAATTCGCCAGGAAGTGAAATCTTTGTTGTAGTCCTAAAAAACCAAAATGCCTGCAACTCTGACCAAGAAATGCCTGAAACTTCTCCAGCTCTCACCCATCCA
This sequence comes from Amblyornis subalaris, assembly GCA_018881555.1. Taxonomy (NCBI): domain Eukaryota; kingdom Metazoa; phylum Chordata; class Aves; order Passeriformes; family Ptilonorhynchidae; genus Amblyornis; species Amblyornis subalaris. The sequence goes on from JACAXG010000059.1 coordinate 244,942, forward strand.
AGCAGGGCAAGGGGCCTCAATTCCACCCTAAAACCACGGAGGAACTGCCATCTTCTACTAACATTTTGTTTGGATGACAACATTTAACCTCTGCAGGAACCTTCTTGTCTTGTTACCACTACAAGCAAAGCACAAACCTCCAGAAACCTGAAAAGAGGTAAAATACCTGGAGAAGTCGTGAATCATGGAATCCCAGGAAGGTTTGTGTTGGAAGGGACCTTAAAGCCTATCCCTGCCATGAGCAGGGACACCTTCCACTATCCTAGACCTCCAAGCCCTGTCCAATCTGGCCAAACAAGATTTTAGTAAAAGATATCAGTTCCTCAGCTGTGTCCTGGCACTGAGAGGATCAGGGACATTGGGAGTGCAATTGGCAGACAATTCCCAGGAGGCCGAGAGGAGGAAAGAAAGCATCTGTCATGAAGCTTGGGATGAAACAGAAATTGGCATGGCTGGATGTGGAGAAAATGGAAATAATGGTAACGTTCACCTGGGAGAGAGAGTCTGGGCCATGGGCATTGCCTGTGGAGAGAAAAAGGGCATGGGCTTCTATCCCAAAGGTCCCATGTCCCTAACCCTGTCACAGAACACAGGCTCATCCTGGCTGGAACAAACTGCTCTGCAGCCCCTGCCACCCCTCAACTCCCCATTCCCAGCCTCTCCAGCTATCAGGAACCTTAACTCAGGCTGAGCTGAAAGAAACTGGCAGGTTTTGATGAAAGCAGCTCTCAAACCCTCCCGAATAACCCACGCAGGGATCGCATTAACYTCTCTCAGCACGAGCAGTGCCTGTTGCTAATTACCCCTTTTGCAGAGCTCCCGACAGGGCAAGTGCCGTGCCACGTGTCCCGCCTCCTCCAGGATGCAATCCAAGCCTCCCAGGGGCACGGAGAGCCGGCCAAGCATCCTTCCGTGGAGGTGGGAGGGACAGATATCACCCTCCCTGKGGAGCTGCTGTTACCACGGCGATGGCAGCTCTGGGGACAGCGGCTGGCTGGTGTCACACGCTGAGGGTCTCCCTGCTGGCCCCTGGGCTGTTGATTCAGTGCTGAGGGAAAGGTCGTGCAGGAGATCCCAGAATACCAGGCTGGAAGGGACCTCAGGGATCCTCTGGTCCAGCCTTTCTGGGACAAAAGCACAGTCGCTACAAGACAGCCCAGCASCCTTTCAGATGAATCTTAGGAGTGTCCATTGTTACGGAATCCTCTGCTTCCCTGGGGAGATTATCCCAATGCCTGATTCTTCTCACTGTGAAAAATTATCCTCTTGTGTTTAGCTGGAATCTCCCCAGGAGTAACTTTCCCCCATATCACCCCTCATCTTTTCCATGTAAGGGAATCTCCGTCTTCTCTGCAGCCACCCTGGACCAAAACTGAGCCCAGTATTCCAGGTGTGGCCTGGTGAGTGCTGAGTGGGATAACACCTTCTCTGTCTCTGTGTCCCATTTGTGCCCAGCCTGTTCCCAGTGCTGCTCCACAGATGCTCCACTGCACGGAAATGGYTGATCCATTCCTGAGCACTGCCCAGGGAAGGTGGCAATACCCCAGGTGTGGGCACTGAGTCCCTGGTGATTTCCTAGCMACCTGGAAAAGTATTGATTGTGCCAAGCAGCACATCCATGCTTCATCTCAGAGTGAAAAATTTGGTGCTGCCATGCAGTAAATTCAGCAAAGCATTCACAATTAACGCACAGTTCCTGGCCATGCCTCTTGGATAGGCTGCCAGGACTGATTGRTGATTGGAATTCTGCTAACTGCTTTGAGGAGCAAATTAAGGAGCAAGTTAAAATATCTGTGCTTTGGGCATGGAAAAACAGCCTCAGTGAGCAAGCTGAAAGAGCACATGAGCCTAGACAGGCCTTTCAGCTGCCTCTAAAGGAGCTCCCCCTTCATCCAGTCCTTGTCAGCCCCATGGAAAAGGAACAACATCCATGGGCACGTGCAGAGAGTCACTTCTTGCTCCTGTAGGAGGATTTTTAGTGGATGGAAGCTGGAAGTGCACCAGACCTTAGAGCAGCAGCCAGATGCCTTGGAAAGCACATGGCTCCAGGAACAGAAAATGGTTAAAGGGAACAGCAAATACCAGTATTGATATCCACGGGAGGGCTCGTGATCCCTGCCTCCTTGGCATCCAGGAGAGGAAGCCAGGTGGAACAGCTCCTGTGAAGGAGGAGGGAAATGGAGAGGCTTCACAAGCAAGATCCCTTCAGAAAACCCTTCTGGGAGAGGGAAGATGAACAGGACTCTGTGACTTTGTACAGAGCAGACAGGCAGCAGGCTGGGCAGGGGTAGAGGTGCCTTGTCTGCAGCTGGATCAGGCACAGAGGACTCTGCCAGCCCAATCTGCTGAGACCCAGCTCTCCTTAAGAAGAAACTCTCCTGACTCTSCCAGGAGCTGCAGTCGGAGGAGTGATGGGTACAAACTGAGAGAGTGGGAATTTAGGCTGGATGTTAGGAAGAAACTCTTTACTGTGAGGGTGGTGAGCTAYRGGAACAGGCTGCTCAGGGAAGCTGTGGAACTGTGAGCCCCGKGAGTGTTCAAGGCCAGGCTSGGTACGATTTTGATGGGCCCTCTCTGGTGGGAGGTGTCCCTGCTTTGGAGCACCGACCAGGAGGGGCTCACTCCGTGTGTTTGTGTATTCCAAAGGCTCTGCTGCTATTCCCGTCTCAGTCTGACAGCGGCCACATTCAGCTGGACAGCAAATCCGAGAGGGGAAGCTGTGTAGCCCCGGCACAGCGAGGTGTCTCTGCAGGGAACGCAGGCAAAGGCTGCTGAAGGAACAAAGGAGCACGGAAAATCCCGGTGGCATTGCAGAGCATGCACAGGAWGGGCTCCGAGAGGCCACTGAACATCAAGGGGCATTAAGGCATGAATAAGCAACTGAGGGGAAAAAAGGCCTKCATATCATAAAGAGGGATGAGGGGATGAGGAGGAAGGGAGCAATTCAGTGTGGGAATGAAAGTGCTGCATCAGCCTGATGGCTCCAGCAGCAGCCGGAGGGATTGATCTGTGTGYGGCTGGGAATGTGCCACCACCCCAAACGACGGCTCCTCATGCTCCCCSGGGCACAGCCCCCTCCCCTGGGCTCTGGGGTTGCAGAAATGCCAGCTGCAAAACACCCCTCTGGGCAGGGTGGTGGGAACAGACCCCTCTGCAGAAAGGATCCTCCACACAGGCTGGGAGGTGCTGTGCTGGCCCCTTTGCAACTGCCTGGGTTTAGGTTGGAAGGGACCCTAAAAATYACCCAGTCCCACCCCTGCCATGGGCAGGGAGACCTTCCCAGGGAGCACTATCCCAGCGTGCTCCAAGCCCTGTCCAGCCTGGCCTTGGACACTCCCAGGGATGGGGCAGCCRCAGCTCCTCTGGGCAACCTGTGCCAGGGCCTCCCCACCCTCACAGGGAAGAATTCCTTCCCAGTATCCCATCCAACCCTGCCCTCTGGCAGTGGGAAGCCATTCTCCCTTGTCCTGTCCCTCTCCAGCTCTCCTGGAGCCCCTTTAGGCACTGGCAGGGGCTCTGAGGTCTCCCTGGATCCTTCTCTTCTCCAGGTGAACACCCCCAGCTCTCCCAGATACCCAAGGCATAGATAAGGAGGGAGCAGAAGCAGCAGACAAGTGGATTGAAAGAATTTACAGCTCCTGCACAGGAACACCCCCTGTGGGGTCAGGAGAGGAAAATGCAGGGATGATTGCACTTGGCACTGCCGTTGGTGTTGTGGGAAGGTGACCCTGCTGCCAGGCACTGCAGAGTTAAACAACTTCCCTGCCTTGTGACACAGAAATAAGATCTATCTGGGGGAAAGCCGCACTGTTACAGCCTTAACATCACGGCGTGACATTCTGGAGCTCCAGCATTCCCYTGGCAGGGCTCTGGGTAAATGCCACTGCTGGCAAGGGCTGATGACCTCTCTGGAAGGTCAGGGGCAGTTGAGCAGTCCTCACTCACAGGAGGGCTTTACCAGCCTCATCCCRTGCAGCAGGAGGAGCAAATCCTGACTGCTACATACAGAACAGCAAACGTGTCCCAGGCAACATTCCAGTGCTTCTGAACGCTGCAGTTCCCTGAGCACTGTGGATGTCCAGCAGCAGGAGCATGGCCGTGGTCTGTTGCTGCACAGAACCCAGCTGCTGTCGTGCACCAAGGAGCAGCTGGGAAAACGCTCCAGCATTACAAAAAGGGAACAAATCTGCCCAGTGCCTGGCGTGCACGCAGAGACACGGAGCGTGCCCCAGGTGCTGGGAAGGTGTTTGTCAGCAGCCGTGGCTCGGTAAATGAATTTCCCTGCATTATCTGTCAGGAGCTGACTGCAACTTCGTTATCTTTGCTCGTGCCGCGGGATTATTGCCAAGTGATTTCCTGCTCCGCTGATGGCTCCGGAGCTGTCAGAGCTCTCCTTGMGAGGGATCCTGGGTGTGAGGCTGGAAGCTGTTCCCAGTGACCCTGGCTCCTCCCTGGCCCCGACAGTCACACAGCACTGGGGGTCGCTTACTGTGGACCCCAGCGAGGGGCACAGCCACTGCTTCAGCACAAATCCCTTCCTGACAGATGCATTAGGGATACTGCGGAGGATGCAAAGATTTAACCACTTAGTGGCAGAAAAAGTGAAAAGAGGAACAAAAAAAGGGCATCTTTGGTTTGCCTTCATACCTGCAGGAGTTTAGGCAGTAGAAATAAAGAGTACCTAGGTGGGAGTTCCCTCCCAGGGACATCTCGTGGCACTGTGGCTCAGGTGTACACCCCAGAGTATCTGACTTTCCACAGAAAAAGGCCTTTGTGGTGCAGGGGTACCACGGCAGCCGGTCTGCCTTTTCAATGGCTCGAAAATCCTGGTGTGCCAGCTCCTGAGTAAGTTCATCCTCAGCTCCCAGGTCACCATTTCTGCTTGGAAACCCCAACCCTGAGCCTCTCCCTTCAGTGCAAACAGCTGGAGACGGTGGATGTCCTTCCTGCATCCCTCGCCAGTGGCTGGCCCGGGAAGGAACAAGCCCTGTTCACCAAGGCAGAGCTTGTCCCCCTGTGTGGGAGCATTGGAGTTCTTGTCCCCTCAGTTCTGCTCCCCCGGAGGCCACAGYAGCATTAATCGCACCCTGGGCCGCTGCTGGAGGGCTTGTTTTAAATCTCCCCAGACAGCTCTGGCTCTGCAGAGAGTTCATTAAACACGAGCACTCTCTGTCCTGAGAGAGAATTAAATGAGTTAACACGTCTGAATGAGGAACTTGAGTGCTGGCTAATGGAAATAACAGTGAGCACTGCGGGATGGGATGCACGGGTGGGGCGCACGGGACTCGCTGGGAAGCGCCCGGAGATCTGGCTCCTGCTGGAAAGTGCCCCTGGAATGGGGGTGATGTACAGTGCTCTGCCTGCACTGGGGTGGCCCTTCTGGGAGAGAAAYCTGGGGATCACAGAAGGGTTTGAGTTGGGAGGGACCTTAAAAATCATCCCAGTGTCACCCCCTGCCATGGGCAGGGACACCTTCCACTATCCCAGGCTGCTCCAAGCCCCGTCCAACCTGGCCTGGGAYACTTCYAGGGATGGGGCAGCCACAGCTTCTCTGGGAAACGTGTGCCAGGGCCTCCCCACCCTCCCAGGGAAGAATTCCTTCCCAATGTTCCATCTATTCCTGCCCTCTGGCAGTGTAAAGCCCTGGGATCCCACATCCAGGGGGGATTTTCKGCACAACGGAGCGTGAGAGGCGCTTGGGTGGAGGAGTTAAACACATGCTGTGTGCTGCTCATGGAAAAGATGGGGAAGGAGGAAGATGGGCAAAGGGAAAGATAAGGCAGATGCCCAGGGACTGGACGTGCAAGCTGGAAAGATCAAAGGACACACTCAGGTTGCGGATGGCCACAGAAACAGGATTGTGCCCTCGGCCGGCAATTAACACTTGAGATACTTTGATGTTCCTTTGCTCCTGCGTTTAATCTAAAGTCAACACAGCTTGGCAAGGGAGATGCTGGGCTTTGGAGGAGCTGCTGCTACAGCTCCGACAGCCACAGGGGAACTGGAGCCGTGCCCCAAACCGGGGGGCTGGGAGGGGATGGGGGCTGAGGGAGTGAGGGGATGGGGGCTGAGGGAATGCAACTTTGCACCTTGGCTGTGAGGTCAGCCCCAAATTGCAAATCTCTGCCAGCAGACTGGCCCAGCCAATTAGTTAATTGGCTTTCCATGTTGTAAAGTGGCCCCTTGAAGTTCAAATCCCTTCCAGGGAGGGTTTTCCCCCAGCCCCCCTCCCTCCTGATGGGATGCAGGGAATTAAGCCGAGGGTTTGGGTGTGATGAGCCCTCTGCTCTGCTCTGCAGAACAGCACAGTGTGAGAGGCTGTTACTCTTGGTTTAGCAGAAAAGTGCCATTAAGGAAAAAAAAAAAAGGCAATGAAAAGAAGCCTTAGAATGGCAATTTCTTATTTTTCTGATGTCTCTGTATCCGGGGGCTGATAAATATTCCCATTTCCCTTGGTAAAAGGGACAGAACTGTAACGGGAAGTGGGTCTGCTCCGAGGTGGAGTGCAGATCTCCATAAATTCTAATCAGCTGCTCGGGAATGGACACARGGGAGTGGGGAATTGGTAGATAAAGCATCAGCTGTTAAAAGAAACATGGAGCAGCTCCTCCTGACTGGATAAATCAAGGAGCTTTTTACATTCAYGTGCAGCCAAGGGAGGCGAATTCACGAGGGTGGGAGTTGTACTCTCATGTCGGATTAAACCTGGATTTATGGCCTGGAAGGTTCCATTGAAACGTACCTGTGGTGGAGCCCTGCTTCTTCCCTGCCAGCCAGGCACTTAGTCAGGAAAATAAAAAAGAAAAGAGGCTGCTGGGACAGAAATTCTCATTTTCCTTTAGGCCAGCCCAAATAATAAATCCACAACCAATTAAACCTCCCGCTCATCCCCATTCCACAAACCACAGCCTCTTGGAAAGCCCAGCTGAGAGGAAGCTCCTCCATTCYTCTCGCTCAGAGCTGGAATCTGTTGCTCCTAGGGGAGACATTTTCYGGGGTTTGGGTGATTTTATTCCAGGCATTTACCTGTTGTGATTGTACCACCTCTTGTTTCTAGCCCRGGACTGCTCTGGTTTGCCTTTGCAAGTGCCAGCAAGCACTCAGGATTGTTCACACATATTTTGCTTGCAAGCATCGATTAGTTTGATCACCTTTGCAATCATTATTTTTGCAAAGACCAGAGGCTTTTAGCCTGGTTTGTTTAGTTTGTAAATGTCAGAAGCAGTGGAGTTTGCAAACACAAGGAGGGAAAGGGTGACAGAAATCACGCATCCTGATGTTAAAGCCAGGCAGTAAATTTACAGACTTGCAGGTTCAGAGAAAGGGTTGTGGGTGAGGTCAAGAAAGAGGAGAGATGGGGGTAATATCTCATCAAGACATGGAGAAACTTTCCTACAGTACCGAGCTGGGTCTGCCAGTAAATCCCCTGCCACTTCAAGAAGGATTTTATGTTCCTTGCACTTAACGAGGGATTTTCCTGCTAGTGAGTCCTCAGCAATTTGCACCCAGGGGACACCAGAACTCTGCCCCGGGACACGGCAGGGTGCCAGAAAGTGTCTGAAGTGCTCCAAAGCCTCGGGTGACCCAGCGAGACCTGGATAAAACAGGCTGGGGGCACACGGCGTGCACAGCGGGCTGTGGGCAGGGTCCTGCCGGCCCTGGGCTGCCCGGTGCTGGAGGTGGCAGCAGTGGGGACGGGGGTCAGGGGGGAGCAGGGAGAGGCCCTGRGGGGAGAGAAAGAACTAGCAGACGGAGAAATGCTCCATGAAAAGGGGCTGGAAGGTGCTACTGAAGAGCCTCTRAGATGGGGCATCCACCAGCCCCCGGGCAACCTGTGCCAGAGCCTCCCCACCCTCTGAGTGAAAACTCCTTCCTGCCAGCCGTGATTCAAACACCCCGGGCTGGCGTCCTGTGCTGGGGCCACCGCCCGGGGGAGAGAAGCCAGGTGCTGTTCCTGCAGAGCACCGGGCACTGCCGTGAGTCCCCAGAGGGCACTGCCCCCGTTCCCGGGCTGTGCCATCCCGGAGGGACAGCAGCAGCGTCCAGTGGCGAGTGTGGGAGCAAGGACAGGATCCTGCCACACGCTGCTGCTCCTGCTGCCACACGGGAATGAAACAACCGCGGGGACAGGAGCGAGCCTAGCAATCCGGGAAATCAGAAAAACCCAGATGGCTTCGGAAATGGGGGAAGGAGCTCTGCCTGCGGGAAGGAGGGGGGCTGGGTGGGCTGGGGGAAGCAGGCAGAGATGCTGCAGGAGCAGGCAGAGATTCCAAGGAAGCCGGCAGAGATGCTGAGTGCCTGTCTGTGGTGGATGAGGAAGATTTTAGGTGATTTTTATGAAGGACTTGATCACCACGGAGAAGAAAGGACATGTTTCCCTGAAAATCACGGCTTCCCTCTGCCAGAGGGCAGGGCTAGAGCAGATGTCAGGAACAAATTCCTCCCTGTGAGGGTAGGGAGGCCCTGGCTCAGGTTGCCCAGAGAAGTTGTGTCTGCCCCATCCCTGGAAGTGTCCCAGGCCAGGCTGGATAGGGCTTGGAGCAGCCTGGGATAGTGGAAGGTGTCCCTGCCCATGGCAGTGCGTGGGAATGGATGGGCTTTACTGTCCCTCCCAACCCAAACCAGTCTGGGATTCTGTCATTTGTGAATTTGAGCTGCCAAAACCAGAGGAATTCATTGCACCCCAAAAGTCACCAGTCCTGGGCTTGTTTCCACAGGCAGGACCCAAAGGAATGGATCTGGCCCTCAGAAAATTGAAATTAAGGTTGTAGACTGTTCCTTTCTCTTTTTTTGAAAGCTTTTCTCTCCCAATCTTTAATCAAATGTTTCTTCAGCTTTTTATATAGTTCCTATCAAAAAGCCCATCTGTAGAACAAAATTTCCCTCATTTCCAGCTTAATATTTTTTTCTGCGAATGGCAAAATGTTCTTGTCTGAAAAATGTTTAATAAATTTCCCTCTGTCTCTTGCTTTTATTAGCTGTGCTTTCCTATTCCTGACGATGCTCTCTGCCATTCCTGTGTTCCAGAGCCCACTAAATTATTCAACCCATTTATTTCTGACTTTGGGTATTGTTCTGATCTGCCAGCGTGTGCCAGTCAGATGGGAATGGAGTTTTCTTCCTCCAGGGGGGAATCAAAACCCCACAGTCAGAGAAATCTCACCCTGCATTTGGGGACTTGCCTGGCAGGGGATACTTGTGGGAAGAGGCTTTTAATGGTCTCCTGTATGGGAAAAAGCTCCTCCAGGACATCTCTTCCAGCCCTGGGGCCAACAGCAGGAGGACCTGGAGCTGCTGGAGAGAGGCCAGAGGAGGCCACGGAGCTGCTCCCAGGGCTGGAGCCCCTCTGGAGCCAGGCTGGGAGAGCTGGGGGTGTTCAACTGGAGAAGAGAAGGCTCCAGGGAGACCTCAGAGCCCCTTCCAGTGCCTAAAGGGACTCCAGGAGAGCTGGAGAGGGACTTGGGACAAGGGATGGAGGGACAGGACAAGGGGGAATGGTTTCCCACTGCCAGAGGGCAGGGTTAGATGGGATATTGGGAAGAAATTGTTCCTTGGGAGGGTGGGGAGGCCCTGGCACAGGTTGCCCAGAGAAACTGTGGCTGCCCTGGATCCCTGGAAGTGTCCAAGGCCAGGCTGGATGGGGCTTGGAGCAGCCTGGGATAGTGGGAGGTGTCCCTGCCCATGGCAGGGGTGAGACTGGGTGGGGTTTAAGGTCCTTTTCAACTGAAATCCTTCTGTGATTCCATGGGCTCTGCCTTGTGCTATGGAGAAATCCGTCCTGGCCCAGTTCTGCATCCATCTGACGTTGTACCTGCTCCAAATGTGCAGCAGCCTGTTTGTCATCCAAGCACTGGGCTGGGAAGTGTGGGGGTGTTCCTGGGAAGGGAGAGCTGCCCACATGCAGGAAAACTATGGTTTCACACGCTGCCTCTCTGACATTCATTTGCCAGAAAAGAAATGTTCCTCCAGGCATGAAACAAATTGGTCCTATTTATGTCCCCAGCACCCTTAAAGCTGCCTAAAGGCTCTGCTTTATTGGAGAAAAGGGCTTTATTATTTTGGAAAGCAGGGCTTTGGGCAGGAGATCATTATCAGAATTTAAAAGCTGGATAGAGACTTACCCATTGCTAAAAGTCTGGTATTAAATGGGCTCCTGTTTACTGATATTTGTGCTTTCCAATTGCCAGGGAAAAAAAAAAAGAAGAAAAGACCTTGATTTTATGATGGATATGAGGACAAAATAGGAAGTCATCAACAGGATTTTTAGCTGCGTGTTCCTTTTGATTACCCAGCCTTTCAGTGAACACACATTACTGCCAAGGCACCACGAGCTGCTCCTTCTTGGTTTAAGCCCCTTTATTGTCCATCCCTGCTCTCCCTTCCATTGCTTCTCCAGCATGGAAAGCCTGGCTCAGCTTGGCCTGGAAGGTGGCAGGCATGGGTGAATTTGTGGGGAACATCCTTGCAGTTTTCTCCCAATTTTTTCCTCACTTTTCTGCATAAACTTCAGTGCAGCCACATCCTTGTTCTCTCCTCAGTCCTCTCTCGGGTCAGTCCCGAGCTGAGATGGATCCTGACAGCAGCCAGATTCCCAGGGATGTGTGACCAACCACCAATGACCAAAACTGCTCTGCCTGGCTGAAGATGCTTCTCCAGCCCCGGGACCCCAGCTGGCCCTTGGAGCAGCACTCGGTGTCCCTCCAGCATTGCACACAACGGGATCGTGTCCCTGGGCTGCTCCTCAGCTCCGCAACGGCAGCAACGCCTGGAGACCRGCTGGAGATGTGTGCACCGGCTCCTGCCACGGCCACAAAACTCTGTGCACTCATTAGGGATTCAGGCAGGTTATTTCTGAACCTGAGCAGCTCCTGGTGTTTGTGTGATGCAGCAYTGGAGATAATAAATCCTCCGGGAGCAGGGTTGTGCTGCAGAATGCACCAGCGAGTGCCTGGGCTGGGGCTGGAACAGCAGAGCTTGAATTATGCAGGTTTTCCCTGTTATTTGCAGAATTCAGCCTCATGTTACCCTGGATGAGAGAGAAGCTCTTGGAATCATAATTAAATGTCATATACATTTAACAGAATGTAAGTCTCTATTCCAAACTCCCTCTTCCATCTGGCTCCAGCACAGCTGAGCTCAGGCTCTTCCAGGCTGGGAAATGATATTAGGGCAGTTTGTGTTTATCACAGCCATGACTGATGCCTGCAGCCAGCTCCTGAGACAGCGAAGGGGCTTCAGGCAGCACAATGGGGACGTATATTCAGAAGATGAAATAGGACCTTGTGAGCCATTAAGCACCATAACATTACCACTGGGGAGTGTAAATAAGAAGTGGAACATAAGGGTCTGTGAGTCACCGTGGTGGGAGTTGCTCTCCACCTGGAAAAGCACCCATGTCCTCTCCCAAGAGAGGAGAGCTGGGGTTGGATGGCTCTGAGCTGWGATCCCTCTTGGGCCAGTGCCTTCTCTCCTGGAAGCTCCACAGACAGCTGGAATGGGGCTCTTAATTTCACAGAATCACAAAATCACAGAATTCCAGAATTCCAGAATGGGTCAGGCTGGAAGGGACCACAGGGGCTCATTTGGTCCCACCTCCCTGCCCAGGCAGGGCCATCCCAGAGCACATGGCACAGGATTGTGTCCAGAGGGCTCTGGAATATCCCCAGGGAGGAGAGTGCAGCCCCTCTCTGGTCTCTGTTCAGGGCTCAGTCACTGCACAGGGAAGAAGTTCTTCCGTATATTCAGGTGGAACCTTCTGGGCATCAGTTCCTGCCCGTTACTCTGGTGCCACTGCTGGGCCCCCGGAGCAGAGCCTGGGCCCTGCCCGGAGCCCTCCCTGCACACAGGGACACACAGGGATGAGGTTTGGACACAGGGACACACAGGGATGAGGGCTCCTCTCAGCTGGGGCTCCTCTCGAAGCTGAGCAGCCCCAGCTCCCTCAGCCTTTCCTGGGCAGGGAGATGCTCCAGGCCCTTCAGCAACTCCACAGCCTCGGCTGGACCCGCTCCAGGAGCTCCCTGTCCCTCCTGTACTCCGAGCCCAGAACTGAACACAACGTCCTTGTTCCAGACGTGTGAGATCAGGTGTGCACTGCAGTTCAGCAGGGGCTGGTTTCTGACAGGGAATCACCGGGCTGCTGCTCGCAGGTAGTGACAGAGCTCAGCGATCACAAACAATCCGCTGTCTGCCCTCCCRCGTGCCAGGCTGTGTCTTCATTTCAGCTGCGATTTCCCCCTTGGAGCTGACAGCAGCTCTCACCATCTGGAGAGAGGTGTGCTTCTCCTGGGCTCAGCCTTCCAGCGTGGAGCTGCCGAGGAGCAGGAGGAAGCAGCACCAGCTGGGAAGGGTCAGGTGTTTGTCTCTCCACAGGCTGTTCTGGGATGCCTATAAATAAAGAGCGTGCTCCAAAGTGACCTGAGAGCAAAAGGATGCTCAGTACTGGGATCYGTGCAGCCTGGGGGATGAGCAGATTGAGAGCAGCCCGGCCGAGAAGGATTTGGGGGTGTTGGGGGGTGAGGGGCTGGATGGGCCCCGTGCCCTGGGCTGATCCCCCAGCCTGGGCAGCAGGGGAGGGGGGATTCTGCCCCTCTGCCCMCTCAGGTGAGACCCCACCTGCAGAGCTGCCCCAGCCCTGGGGACAACAGCAGAAGGACCTGGAGCTGCTGGAGAGAGTCCAGAGGAGGCCACGGAGCTGCTCCCAGGGCTGGAGCCCCTCTGGAGCCAGGCTGGGAGAGCTGGGGGTGTTCACCTGGAGAAGGAAAGGATCCAGGGAGACCTCAGAGCCTCTTCCAGAGCTTAAAGGGCCTCCAGGAGAGCTGGAGAGGGACTTGGGACAGGGGGATGGAGGGACAGGACAGGGGGGAATGGCTTGGACATCAGAGCTTATTCAACAGGTGATGTTGACATGGAGGAGGCCATGGGCTCATTTAACAAGGAACATTTCACAGATATGTTTAATCTTGACAACTCAGTGAAAAATCCCCAGAGCAAAGTGTTCTTGTAAAGTTGAAATGGAGCAGGCTCATTTTCCCTTTTGGGGCTTCTTCTGGGAGTTTTAAGATGTAATAATAGCTTAAAAAGTCCCAAATCAGACCAGAGGATTGTCCTCTTTAAATCAYAATCAGAACAAGATCATTTGGCTTCCAGACAGATTTTTAGAGATTATTTTGAACAGGAAAAACTACAGATATGTAGAAATTCAGAGACRTTTTTGTCCTCATCTGGGGTTGGTATGACCTATGGGCTGGAGAGAGCAGAGTGATTTTCCAGCCTCAGCCGTGATTTCCATGGTGTGGATTGCTGCTTGATGGGAGTGAATCAGCAGCGAAATCTCTGTGTCCTTCTGCCTTTATTAAAGGCATCAAACAAGCAACCAGCAGTGCTGAATGGCTTTGTCAGGGAGAAGAAAACCTCCTAGAGCAGGAATATTGACAGAGTTTATAAACTCTGTCCTGACCTTACTCCTTCACATAAACTTGGAGGCTGAGTCAGGACAATAAATCTGCTGCATCTCATTCAGGAAGGGAAATGATTACTCATCTCTCCAAGATGAAAGGGACTTTATCCTGAAGCCTGACCTGTTGGTGATTTGCAGGCCTTCCATGGAATGGGAAGGGATTTATGCAGCAGGAATGTGGCTGTGCATGGGGATGCAGCTCTGTGGTGCTTCCACCTCTCCGAAAAGGCATCCAGATGTTGGTGCATTACTGCTGGCCACGGAGGGGACAAAAAGAAGCATCTTGGCTAAGATCTAGAAATCATGGATGGGCTGTGGATGAGGCATGGAAAGTGGGGAGTGTGCATAAGAGGGATTTTGCATCAATGCAGAATAAGCAAACACAAGAGCAGACAAAGGGAAGAGAAGCAGGATCTCCAGGGAGATTACCAGTGCAGGTGAATTGCATAAAATAGTTTTGCTTTGTTTGCAAGGGTTCCTCCCAGGACCTTTGGGAAGCAGCAGCAAAGGGAAGATGTGCTCCCTCAGCCTGGCAAAGCCGGGCTTGGACAGGAGGAGTCTTCCCAAGGAGCTCTTCCCACGCCTTCCTGGAGTGGAGAGGCAGAAGCAGGGTTAATTTTCTCCTTGGCAGCAAGAACCAAGAGCTTATTTATGAYGGACAGCAGCTTAGTGGAGCCATGTTTGAACAGCCCTATCAAGAGCAGAAGTGGTTTGAAAGCCCTGAATGGAAGCCAGTCAGTTTTTTATATTTTTTTTAAAGCCTCATCAGGCTCTAAGCGGAGTTTGGCTTTGGTGCATGGCAGATGGCTCAGGAGATGTTTCTCTGCTCTATACATAGTAATTTTTGACCTAAATCTACTTTTGCCTCTTCTACAGAAAGCACGCATATTTTTGCTGGTGTGGGAGATTTCCAGAGCAATTCCAGGACAGATTTCCTGGGAAAGGAGTGGGGAAAGCCCACTGCCATCCCCTGGCAGGACAAGGACCCATCCCAGAGACCAGGCCAGGTTCTCTGCAGGCAGTGGAACCAAGAGCTTTGCCCTCGTGAGGACACGAGTGCATCTGGGCCAAATTCACTGCACCTCTGGAACCTCTTCCTGCAGCACCCTGAAGTTTTGGGAGCCATTCCTAGGGTGCAGCTCAAGGCTGTGGAAACAAAATTAGCCTGGAGTTTGGCTCACCAGAAACAGAATCATGGAATGGTTTGGAGTAGAAGGGACCTTAAAGCCCATCCAGTGCCAYCCCCTGCCATGGGCAGGGACACCTTCTGCTATCCCAGCGTGCTCCAAGCCCTGTCCAGCCTGGCCTTGGACACTTCCTGGAGCGAAGCTGCTGTGCCCTGTGTGTGCAGCTTCATGGTGGTGGTGTGGCAGCTGTGTCACCGTGGTGGTGACGGGTGTGCTGTGATGGGAGAATGCCTCTGCTCTGGCAAAGAGCAGCTCAGAACAGCACCTGGCAAAATGTTTGCTGAAAAGCAAAGTATGTGTGAGGAAGGCAAATCTCTGACTTCAGTGCAGCTGTATCTGAGCTGAGCCAGTCCAGGATCTCAGCAGGGCCTTGAAGCCTATTAAAATATAATCCTTCTGGCCTGCCAGCACTGCCCTTTGGGCTGGTACCTCCAGTGCTTTATTTCCAGAGCTRGTTGGTCATCCACAGTGCCAGGAGGAGCCTTAGAGGTGGGACAGGATCTGAGGCACAGATGCTGTAGGGTTTATCTGAGCCATCCCTCCCCAAAGCGCGGAGCAGGAGGGTGGTGCAGGGTCACCTGCGGAGCTCCTGGCAGGAGATGAGGAGGCCTGGCCAAGCCTCACCCTGCTTTGCAGCCAGCCTCTTTGCTCTCACTCCGCAGGGTTTCATCCCCCTGCTTTCCCGGGGTTTCGAGAAGGAAGGAGGAAGGACTGGAGCCATCAGGGATGCTGTAACACAGGAATCCTTTCACCGTGCTAATGCGCCTGCATTAGCGCTAATGGGCACCGCCACCAGCAGGCTCCCGGGAGGAGGGAGCATGCAGAGCGCTGAATTCCACTAATGCTTCCTTAATCCAACAGTCTTTAAAAGTGTAATGAAAAGAGCTCCTGTTTACAAATACCCAGGGCAGAGGAGGGGATCGCAGCCATCTCTGGGCTTTCTTGCTTTCTACCCAGAGAGGGAASAGCCCTGGGCTGTGGCTCTGCTTTGCATCCGGTTACCAAATCCCACCCTCGGCCTCAGGAATCACGAGGGTGTCCTGTTGAATAACCAGGTTGCCTAAGCTTGGTCTGCTGTACTGAAACAACATTTGCGAAGTGCAAATCCCGCTGTCAGTTACGTAACTGAATTATCCTTCCATATGCCAGACAGCAATTCTACAGTTAATTGATTTTAATCTAATCATTTGTAGCCAGTCACCAGTTTTAATCAACCCAGCCCACCCCCAGCCCATCGCTTTGCATGAGCCATCTTTCCAGCAATTACTGGTTTTAATTATATGAAAGTCTGGTTATGTTTCATTAATTCTTGTCACATTACCACAGCCCTCCGTTTCCACAGGCAGCGTCCAGCCACCTCGGCATCATGATCCATTGCAGCCGACAAACAGGAGCGCATCCCTGTCCCAGCTCCATTAGATTTGGAATGCTAATCAGCAGGGCTCGGAGGAGGCAGAGCGTGGGTGCTCACCCCTCTCCCTGCTCTGCTCTCCACAGCCTGGCTCCAGCACTGGACCCCTGCTGCTGGCCCTGGGGCATCTGAACCGGGGCACAGCCCCAGACTGCGCCTGCGTTGCAAAATGCTTCGTCTTTCCTTGAGCAAAGGTGCTCAGGACCTCCCAGGTGWGCAGGAATAACCCTCACTACTCCAATTTCGGCTTGTTCCCCCTTAAACAAAAGAATACCTAATAAAGATGAAGGATTGCTCCTTGTCTAGTGGGAAAGAACAGGAAGCCCTGCTATTCACACCAGAAAGTGAATATTTCCTTCTCCTAGAGCATCTTTGTGAGGATCCACTTGCTGCAGCCTGCCTGGAGCTGGTGTGGGGAAAAGGAGATGCCAGGGAGTCTCACAGGCTGTTCCCTGCATCCTTCCTGCCATCCTTCTGCTGGTGCTGGGGGCATGTGGGCTCTGGAAGTGTCCTGGATGTGGGGCTGGAGGGTTTCTGCCCTGCCCTGGGTCTCTCAGGACACACCTTCAACCCAAGGAGGGACAGGAGGCCCCCAGCCCCAAAAGAGGCCAGAAAAAGGAGCCAAACACTCCGAATAAGATGTCACACATCAATAATGCATGACCAGCGGAATGGGCTAACGAGGCTTTTATGGCCAACTAATAAAGCAAACCTCGTTCTGTCTGAGGTAACGCCGCCAGCAGGAGCAAGTAATTCTGGCTCTGGGGACCACTTTGTGTTTAATCCTCCCTTCCACCATTTAGGCCAGTTTTATACAGATATGAATTATTGAATCCAGCCAAATCCAGCTCGCCATGGCCTCTGCCGCTGAGGGCTTGTGGGGAATGCTCTTGTAGGGGTTTCTGTGTTTGTATAAAGGAGCTGAAATGATCTATGTGATTCCTGGAATGATATTACAACCTTTGTGCTGGGAATTGTGTAGATTATCCAACTTAGCACCTCTCCCCATAATAGGAGCATTTTATACACATTTATTATGCTGTAGATAAACACTGCATTAATTATTCATTTATAATTTCTAAGTTGGCCTTGCATAGGGAAAAACAGAGAGTCCTGAGTTGAGTGTTGACATTGGAGGCAGAGTCTCAGCCAGGGATGAATTGGGGGATGGAGCAAGGTGAGGAGCACAGACGCATCCTTCCCTTCTCCATATCCAAAGGAGAATGTCTGCCAAGCCTGGGCAGTTTTGATGGCTCAGAGAGGCTCCTCAGGTTGGATGAGAGGGACTCAACCAAGGAGAGGCTGGGCAGGGCTTAGAACCTGCTCTGGTGGAAGGAACGTGGTGGAAGGAGATGATCTTTCAGGTTGCTCCCAACCCAGCCCAGGCTGTGATTCCACGATTTAGGGATCCTGGGATCAGCCCTTTGCTGTGGAGGACCCTGCACGGCGGGAGTGCGGCTGCTGCAGATGTGCTGGACGCTGACCAGGGACATGGAGCACGAAGTGCAGCAGCAGCAGCTGCCTGGCCCTCAGTGGCTCTGGGGGACATGAGGAGGCCCTTCCATCAGTGCCCTTCCCTGACCTTGTGGCTGTCCTGGAGCCACATGAAGCCATTTTTCAAAGGGCACTGCCAGGACCTGGATCGCCACTGACCGCGTCCACCCCAGACCCTCTGGAGAGGTGCCCAGAGCCCGGGAGAGCAGCAGGGCCCCAGAGCCGTGTCCAGGGGAGGGATGGGTGGACAGCAGAGGGCTCTCGAGCCCTCAGCAAGAGCAGGGCCCGGCTGGGGGATGCTCAGAGCCCTGCCCACTTTTCTCGGAAACTGCCCGAGGAATTAGYGGTCATTTGGAGGTAAAGAGGAAAGAAGGAGAAAAAGGAAGTGGAAAGAAGAAAGGGAAAAAGAAAGAGAAAAAAGAAAGAAAAAGAAGATAAAACAAAAATATTAAGAGCAAGAAAAGGATAAAGAAAAAAGAAGAAAAAGAAAAAAGAAAAAGAAAATAGGGAAAAAGAAAAAATATGAAGAAAAAGAAAAGGATAAAGAAAAAGAAGAAGAAGAAAAGGATAAAGAAAAGAAAAGAGAGAAAAAGAAACATATGAAGAAAAAGAAATAGAGAAGGATAAAGAAAAAAGGAAAAAGAAAAGAAAAAAGAAAAGGAAAACAAAAAGAGAAAAAGGAAGAGAAACAAAAAGAAAAAGAAAAAAGAAAAAGAAAAAGAAGAAAAAGAAAAAGAAAAAGAAAAAGAAAAAGAAAAAGAAAAAGAAAAAGAAAAAGAAAAAGAAAAAGAAAAAGGAAAAAGAAAAAGAAAAAGAAAAAGAAAAGAAAAAGAAAAAGAAGCAGCTCTGTTTTCCTGTGCAGAGAACCTGTCTGCAGGAAGTGCTAGGTCTTCCCCTTCCCATCCCAGGGATTTGTCATCAATCTGCCTTTGGCTGGAATCCGAGCAGGGGAAGGAGAAAACCCCCTCCCTCGGACGGGTTGGGAAGAACCTGGATGGTTATTTTGGTGTTTCAAGTGGGAGTTGAAGGATGCCAGACTGGGTTTTTCATCCTTCCCACATTCCCSTTTGGAAAACAAAAACAGAGTTTGTCTGCCCTGGTGCAGGACAGATGCCCCAAAGCAGCAGTGCTGGGTTTCCTGCGCAGGGGTTGGGAGGGATAACTTCCCTGGGACCTACATTTCCTTGGGGTCATCCACTTCCCTTGTGATCCTGCAGCTTCAGRTGAAGGTTACCCAGGTGAAGGTCCCATCTTCAGATCCCACCTTTGTGTCCCACCTGTGTAATCAGGACAAGGAGGCCTCTGCATTTCTTGAATGGCAGTGGCTATTTAGGAACACGAGAGAGGGAGTTGGGAAGCCCAGCTGGGCATTAGGTGCTGTTCTGTGCAGGCTTTGCCCTGTGCAATGCCCAGGAATGCCAGTCCATCCCTTAAACCCACAGCATCAAGGCTCTGCCGTGTTCTCCGCGCACATCCCGAAAGAAAGCTGTTCCGTGTGATGGGATCACGTGGGTTTAGGTTCCTGCCATTTCCTGCGCCCAAATCCCTGCCCTGGCAGGGTGAGGTGGGAGAAGCCGAGGGTTATCTGGGCCTTTGCAAAGTAGGGAAGGAAATTGCCGATAAGACCTTGCACCCTGGGATGTGCTGAGGATGTTTGCCTTTCTCATTCGTGTGTAAAACAGCCCTTCTCTTCCTGACACCAGGCGGGGGCTGCAGCGGCTCCGGGCACAGAGCGCGTCCTGCACCCAACTCAGAGTGTGCAGATGGAGTTCTGCAGAACAAAGAGCTTTCAAAAACTCTCCCGTCTGCCTAATCCCAAATGACCTGACATCATCCCCGGCATGGAGAACAAGGTGTTGAGCCGGGCTGCCGCTGAGCACACCTATTAAATGTGTCCTCTCGGCCATGAATTATGGATCTCTGCATTTCCATTTCCCCACTGCCGCTCGTTTGATGAAATCCTCCTGCGCTGATAAGGATTAAGCCACCTTCCTCCAAGCACAGCACCGAGGCAGCCCCGTGCTTAATAACCCGCAGGGGGAGGATGCTGCGTTCCCGAGGTTTGCCCTGCAGGGCTCCAGGGATGCAGCATCCTGCCCTGAGGGGGAAACGCAGGGCAAGGGTGGGCACCCAAGGGGGGAAGGTTGGACAGAGCTGAGAGGGCTGTTTTATACAAGGTGAGGGGCGGGCTGAGGGCTGGCAAACCTCACCCTGTGTGTTCCTCCTCTGAACACCGGGACCTGCCGCTGGTTCAGATGTCCTCATCCAGCATCCAGCCCCCGCCCAGCAGACACTCCAGGAGCACAGAGGCTTCCCCTGGATGTGAGGTGGGGAACACAGGGGGTGTTTAGCTGCCTGCTTTCTCTGCAAGCTTTGTGAGTAGGAGGGAGGAGATTTAGTCAGATATCACAACCTCAGATGCCGGCACAGGAGCAGTCCCTATCTCTTGCCTTTTGTCTTTTCCCTGAGGAGAACAGGTGTCCCTACAAATCCATGGCTCTGCTTCAGACAGGAGCCAAGCCTGCCCCTAAAGCCCCACGAGACACAGCTGTGGCTGCAGCAGCTCGTGGGTTAAAGAGCTGAGATGTCACACAGCCCCTTGCAAACATTGGCCAGAGTCAAACACAAAGAGCAGAGCGCACGAGGCCCCGCTGCTCCGCTGGTGACGGGAGCCAGGAGGGTTTGTCCTGGTCAAACACTGTCGGGAGGGGAAAGGGGGGTGTGTCTGGCTTGGGCAGAGTTCTCAGGTGTGTGGTGTCCAACAACGGGCTCAAGGACAACCCAGGTGTCAGCCCTCAAGGGTTCCCCCCGGACACTTGCAGATCCTGCAAGGGCAGGAGCATTTCTGTAGCAGATCCTCCTGCCAAGGGAGCTCTCCACATGGAGAAAGGAGGGAGGAGGGTCAGGGTCAGGGAACACCAGCAAAAGAAAGCACTTTCTGTGGAAAATGTTAATCCCTTGTGAAATCAAGAGATGAGGAAGGGTCTCGGGAGCCAAGTGTTGGGACTGTGGTGTTAGAGCAGCACAACCCATATGGGGTGTCGGTGTCGGTGCTGTGCATCCTCGGAGCAGCGCGCTCTGGCAGGGATGGGTGCCCACCCACTCTGCAAGGACTCGTGCAGACTCCTCCAGCACTCTGGCAGCTTCCATCCCCAAAGCTGTCAACAGGCTTGTTCTTTGGGTTTGGCTGCAATGTTCAATCTGGAGTGAAAGAAGCAGCCCCCACCTGCCACGAGGCTCTTACAGGGGAGAGAAACCGAGTGGAAAAGAAACAGCAAAATGAGAGATCCTCRGGTTTGACATCTCCTGCCTCCTCATTCCCCTCAGAGCAGATGTTCCCAATGAGCAGACAGAGACCATAAACCTGGAGGTGCGAGTGGAAGTGGGAATCTCTGGGAACGGCGGCCTCGAGTCATGCCCACAGCACAGCACTTGCCCTCTGCAGGATGGATAATTATTCCTTCCTTGCTTCCCTCCAGCTGAGGTGCCCTGCTCACCCCTCCCGGGACTGCCCCTCACGCTGCCCCTGGCCTGTCTGCAGTGCTCTTGCTCTGTGTCAGACCTGCCCTGAGGCCATGGTGACCTCACTCTTCGAAAAGCTCAGCGCAAACAGCCCYGTCTGACAGGGAGGCAGTGTTTGCTTTGGTGTTTGCTTCCTGAGGGGAGGGAAGATGGATGGGAGCCCCTGACGTGCCACCCTTGCCTGGTAAAGTCCATCTGTTTGCTCAGGGTGGGAGTGAGGACACAGGGTTTGTCCAGGGGCTGGTTACAGCAGAACCCTCCCGGCCCTGATCCCACCCCTGCTGACCCAGCCAACATTTGGGAGTGTCACACCCCCTTGGAGTAATTTTCCTGCTAAAAATTACYGAGGATTTCTCTTAACCAGGATCATTTTATTTCACTGGAATTGCTGCCCTGAGAGTGAACTGCCAAGAAGGGGTGAGCAAGCAGAGCCAAGCAGAACAGGTCCTCCTAAATATCCTTTGCTTTCTGCTTGAATCTTGGAGGCACAGCCCTTGCACTGTGTTCAGAAGCAGCAAGAATCCCCAGAGCTCTCCCACAGCCCTCTCCAGTGTGCTGCAAGTGGTTTTGAGGCTGCCCTTGGCCTTGCATCCTTTCTCACACCTACTCAGCCTCTGGAGATGCCTTCAGTCCCCGTCCTTGACCTCTCCATGACGCTTCTCTCTTGGCTGCTGTTATGTGGGGACATTTTTTCCCCTCCCTTTAYCAGAAAGCTGCATAACTGCTTCATACACTGTCTCTCAAGTTTATTGTTTGTGCTGTCTTCAGTCCACCAAGCAGATGGACTGACTGCCTGCAGAGTTGGCAAGGGCAAGGTCACCATTCCCATTCGCACGGATAACAGAGAACATCTGCATGGAAATGTTGCTCCTCTCCTGCTCCTCAGGGGGTAAACATTCGGGAACGACAGTAGGGATCTTACAGGGACATGTGGACACACCGACAGGTTTTCCTGCAATTGTCATCTGGTTGGTCATGAAAGCAGCCACCAGGCTGCTGCTCTCCGCCAAAGTAYGGGAAATTTTCCTCAATGAACCTACTGGAGACGTATGGGGTGGAAGTGACGTTAAATCCCATCCCACCCCCTGCCATGGGCAAGGACACATTCCACTATCTCAGGTTGCTCCAAGCCCTGTCCAGCCTGTCCTGGAACACTTCCAGGGATGGGGCAGCCGCAGCATCCCTGGGAAGCATTCTGTGGGACCGCTGTGTGTCTGTGGTGTCTCCAGAGGGCCCATCCCCACGGGGCAGCAGCTTGAATCAGCTTCCTTTACCTCTGCCTTCTTTCATGGGCAGTTTTTCAGTAAATCAGAGATGTCAGATGTTATCAGCACCTGCAACTCTTGTTTTTTTGGAAGTGGTGCAGAAGCACATCRGTGACTTTGAGAGTGATAAAAATAAGGGAACAAGAGGTTAATAAATCTTCCTCTCAGCAGTGTCCATCCCAGTGTCCTCACCCCTTTCCTGGCCCTGCAAAGAGAGGTGACACCCACATTCCTCAGCCACATTGCAAAGCCCTGCTTTGAGTTCCCTCCCCTCTTTCTGGAGGAAGGAGAGGTGGGTGTATCCTGGAAGAAGGGGAATCACTCCAYGAATGAATTATTGAAGGGGAAATGTGGTCAGGCTTCCAGTCTGAGTGGTGTTATAGTTGCTGCCCCAAAAAGGATCTCTGTGCTCCCTCAGCATCACAGGTCTGACTGTGCTGTATGGGGTCCAGAGAGCCCCTATCCAGATGTGTGCCAGGGTGGGCCTACGGCCTCTTGGATCATGGCACTTCCAAAGGAACACAGGCTCCTTCTCTYCCACCTGCTCCTCAGCTTCTCCTCTCCAGACAGATGTGGCTGCCCCATCCGACACTCAGACCTGGTCTTCCCTTTCCTTTGACTTCCCAGGTTGTTTTCCAGGAGTGCAGCTCGGCCCTGGCAGAGATCTGCCATCTCTTAATTAACTCGGTGCCTGACGGGCGTCAGTGTCCTGAAGGGACTTTGGAGAGCAGCACTGGAAATGATGAAGGGTTGGGAGCCAGTGATTTATTGGCGGAAGATTCAAGGAGTTAAATATGAAAAGCTCAAGTGAATGATGGCAAAGGAGAATCTGAAGCCTGTGCAGAGCAGTTTGAAGGGTATAAACACCCCAAAARAAGTGGTGGCGTTGCTGGGATGGGGCATTTCAGCAAAAGCCCTCAGGAAGGCTCAGGGCAAGCAACGGGAATTGCCCTTTGCCAGCCTGGAGGTATCAGGGTCCACACTTCCAAATTCACTCCTGTAATTTAAAACACAGTGAAGGATTTTTGGCTGTAATAAAGCACAGACATTATTAGAAGGGCAGAAACTCAGTTTCTCCTTCCTTTTCCCCTCAGTGCCTCGCGTTTCTCTGTACTCAGCACTGCTGCACCCCTGAGCACAGGGACCCCTCAGGACCATACAGGCTTGTCCTGCTGCCAGCACAGAGTGCAGGTGCCGGAGCAGGGAGGCACAGAGAGCAGTACCTGCTTTCCTCTGGAGCACTGGATTGTGCTGGCAGAAACCGCTTGGTCAGAAGCTTCAGTGTGTGTGTGCTGCCCGGGTGCTGCCTCTGYAGAGCCGTGTGGGAGAGCCATAAGTTATCCAGGCTGGAAAAAATTCCAGCCTGGGAGGGTGCTGAGGCACTGGGACAGGTTTCTCAGAGAGGCTGTGGCTGCCCCATCCCTGCAGGTGCCCAAGGCCAGGCTGGATGGGGCTTGGAGCAGCCTGGGATAGTGGGAGGTGTCCCTGCCCATGGCAGGGGTGGCACTGGATGGGCTTTGAGGTCCTCCCAAAACCCAGCCTGTGATTCCATGAAAAAGCCTCTCACAGGGCATTGTTAACAGAAAGATCCATGCAAAGGAGCGATGGATGGGCTGTGCTTCCTGCCCGGAGGGATCCTGGTTTCCTGCCTTGCAGAACAGCTCATTCCYAGCAGTAGTGGCTTCCCTGCCCTGCCCATCCGCCCTGTGCCTCAGTGGCTGCAGAACGCTTGTGTGCTGCTCGTGTTAATTGACAACTCTGCTAACGAGAGCCTCGTGTCCCTGCCTGTGGCTCAGAGGTCACTGCCAAACTCCTCYGTGGCTGTGCAGTTGAGCATCCTGCTCTTCTCCCTGTTTGCTCAACCTCACTCTTGCACAGAGCTGTGACAATTCCCCAAAACTTCCAAAAGGTTAAAAAAAAAWAAAAGTGTTGCAGTTAGTCTGTTTTTTAATCATTTCTCTCTTTAAAACGTTTGTACCTTGTAAGCCATTGCTAATTATCGTTTTTTTTCATGGGCAGCATTTTATCAATGCAGACAGCTGGGACTGGGACACCAATTAAAGTCAGGGAGAGAACTACAGCTGTAGCAGAACACCTGTTTTTTTTTCCAAAATTATGACATCAACTTAATTGCAACTTTCCAATCCATTTTACCCCCAATTAATCTAAAGTGCTCTATTCTTAGGAGGATTTTGGAGCCACGATAAAGCAAGTCAATAACCTGTTTGCTGACCCTCTGCTAAACTGCTAATGACTTTCTTGGTTTTATCTCCATTTTAATTGATGATGGACACAGTCAAAGCCTGGTTAGGCAGTTGCAAGCAAAGTTGTGCTCTGCCCTTTGCAGCAGGGCCATCTGGTTTAGCTTTGGATGCAGAGAAAAGAGTGGCTGGGATGACCCAAAACTGAGATTTCAGCTGAAAAGAAAGGAAGCAGAGTAATTCATGCTGGCAAAAAGATCCCAGCTGGGCAGGTGACCCCTTTCCATGTAACTYGCATCAGGACTTGGCTGTGGGGCTCTTTAATCCACGGGGTTGGGGCAGGTTGGGRGATTTCCAAAAGGAAGAAGAGAGAGGTGGTGTTGGCAGCAGGGAGAGGGCCAAGGAGGAGCCTCGGGCACGTCCATGAGCAGCTGCTGATCTCTGCTGGGTCAGAAAGCAGCGGCCAAGCCCTGCACATCTCCTGCCTGAACCCTCTCAGCTCTGTGCTGCCCCAGAGCTCAGACCCCCCACGCCCTCCCCATGCTCTGCTGTGCAGCTCTGCTCCTCTGCCCGAGCTCCTGCTCCATCCCAGGACCCCCCAGGCTCCTCACCCCCTGCCCCGTGGGCATGGTGGGGCCAGAGGTGTCCCATGGGTGAGGCAGATGCTGGGTGAGGCAGGCACAGGTCCTGTCCCAGAGCAGACCTGCTGCTGTCTGTCTCATTCCCTGCCCTTTGGCCCCTTGGATTTCCTCATGGAAATYCCTCCTCCAGGGAGCATTTCCATCGCTTGGAGCTTCCAACCGCTGTCCTTGCCCAAAGCACCCTGAGAGGGATCCCTGGAGCAGCAGGGAGAGCACAGGTGGGTCTCAGCACTGGAATTCCCTCGGGGTTAGGGCGTGCTCACAGGCTTCCCAGGAGTGCCACCTGCAACCACCCACCCTGCTCAGCTGCTGCTCTCCTCAGCCCCTGCCAGCCAGGCCTTCTCCAAACAACCACAGAATATTCCGGGTTGGAACAGACCCACGGGGATCACCGAGTGCCGCTCCTGGCCTTGCACAGACACCCCAACAGTCCCACCCTGGGCCTGGGAGCRTTGTCCAAACCCTTTTTTGAGCTCTGGAACTCTGACTCAAGGATCATTTGAGGTCCCTTCCTGTCAGGCATTCTCTGTCTTCGCTGGGAAGCACAGGGAGCAGCTCAGCAGCCTCTTAACCTTTGCTGCAATAATCTCCACAGCAGGGGCTTCTTCCACCTCTCATGCTCAGATGTGCTTTTCCAGCTCTGGAATCATTCCCATAACTCTTCCCCGCAGCCTCTCCCATTTATCTCGCTGTTCTTTTAGAGCCTGGACACAGGAGCAGATCCATCATTCCAAAATTGCTTTCCAGAGAGTGCAGCTACAGCTGATGGAAGCCCCAGCTCCCGTGCAGCTTGTTCCTCTGAGCGGCTCCCCCAGAGGGGTCGCCCCCAGCCGTGGGGTGTTCAGCTCCCGGCTGCTCCCAGCGCTCCCGGGACAGCCTCTGGGCRTCTGGGCTGTGTCAGAGCACATTGGAGAGCTCGGCTACCCTGGGATGGGTGCACTGCATCCGTTCAAACCAGCAGTACTTGGGCGCTAAAGGTAAAGGCTGGAGCTGCATCCGAGCCCAGAGTTCCTCCAGGAATCCCACGGAGCAGGAGAGCGGCCCCGTGGGCATCAAGGTGTGCGGGCTTGGAACACGGATCGTGTGAGTAACACAGGAACCCCGGGGCTTTTCCAGGACTCACTCACCAGGGAATAAAGGCAGGAGTGGGTACCAGGAGCCTCATGCTGCCCTTTCCCATTGTATGTAATTGATCCCCGAGACAGCTGCCTTATCCCATAAATGTGCTGGCCTGGATGAGCCTTCCTGGAGCTGTCCCTGCTCAGCAGTGTGGCAGCATGGGGGGATCTGCCCTGGAGCCGGGACGTCTCCCAGGGCTCGGGATTCCTTACCCAGGACTACGGGATCCTGCCTTTTCCAGGGGAGAGAAACCCTCTGTGCACAACAGATCCTTGCTGAGTCTCTGAATTAATACTCATTAAACCCCTGTAGTTAATTCATTTAGACAGAAACCCCTGTCCAAGTGTGAGACCAAGACTGGAGCTGGCCACACCAAAGCTCCCTCAGGAGTTCAGGCACTGAGGGGCTCCACTCAGCAGAGGGGCCTTTGCTCACCCTGTTGTGCCTTCAGCCTCTGTGCAAACCCTTCTGAATCGATTCTAACTTGGTTTCCCTCTGTGTGTTCCACCCCTGTGGGCAGTGATAGAGTGACCCTTGCACTGAGCTTTGTTCAGCTGTGTTTTTGTAAGTTTATATTAAAACCGTTTCTGCCAATACCCTTGATAGGGATTCCTTAGGGGACCCTGGGCTGCTCATTCATGCCAGACTGTCCCAAAAAGGGGACAATGGAACCCCTCCTGGCTGATGCCTGAACCCCTCCCTCCCTCCCCGCCCACCCAGCCCTGTGTGCTCCCCGTGGCTGTAAATCCTGTCCCCCCCAGCTCTCCCTTGCTGCAATTTCGGGCCACGACTTCTGCTCCTGTCCCTGCAGCTGCATCCTCCCCCCTTGCAGTGACCTTTTGCATAATTGAACGCTGTCGTTGTGTCTCCTCGCAGCCGTCCTCCCTCCGCATTAAATGACACCAACTGCTTCCAGTAGCTCCTGTTTCCCTGCCTCTGACTGTTCCTGCTGCTGTCACCTGAACCCTCTTTGGGCTGTCCTTGGAGCGAGATGCTGCAGCCGCACCCAGCCGTGGCTGCAAGGGGAGAGGGGGCCAAGTGCCACCTCTGCTGTCCCTCCTCACCGTGTCAGCCCTGCGGGGATCACCCAGAGGTGTGGGCCTGGCTGCAGAGGGCAAACAGAGCTGGAGGGGTGCCCCAGGGTGGTGCTGCTCCTGCACTTCAGCTTGCAGGAATCCTGGGGTCACAGAATGGGTTGGGTGGGAAGGGACCTGTAAAAGCTCACCCATTCCACCCCCTGCCATGGGCAGGGACACCTTCCACCAGCCCAGGCTGCTCAGAGCCCTGTCCAGCCTCACCTGGAATGTCTCCAGGGATGGGGCAGCCACCCCCTCTCTGGGCAGCCTGTGCCAGGGCCTCGCCACCCTCACTGTAAAAAATCCTTATACCTGGTCTGAATCTTCCCTCTCTTAGTTTAAAGCCACCCCCCTTGTCCTCTCGCTACAGGACCTACTAAAATGTCTGTCCCCATCTTTCTTAATCCCCCTTTAAATATGGAAAGGCCAGGAGAGTGCTGCTCCTGGGAATTGCACTGTTTTCCAGAAGGATCGTGGGGTGTGGATCTCCAAAGCCAGTCCCACCCAGGGAGCTGAGGTGGCAGCCCTGGGATCTCTGGGGACACTGCTGTCACAGAGAGGGAGGCTGAGCAGCTGTGACAAGAGGAAGAAAATGAAGATGCTCTTGAGCTTTCCAAAAGTGTGGTGCACCATTTGTCTGTGCCAGAAGTCCTCACATTTGTCAAAGCTTAAAGAGAGACAGACAACTGATCTGGGGAAAAAGCCATCAGTGGGAAGCAACTGGGAGCTGTGTGGAGGAAGCAGCTCAGTTTGGCTCTCTGCTCACAAAGGGAATCATTAGGAATCACTGAACCCCAGTTTTTTGGTGATGATTCTCTAAATTAACGGGTCTGGGAGTTTATGAGGCTGTGCTGCAGGAGCAGGGTGATTACTGGGGAGCTGTTTGGCATGAGAACCATACCATATATCTGAAGGTTTCTTATAGGGAAAAAAATAAAGCTGTTTACAAAGTGCCCCAAATTTTACACTCTTCAGGCTGTTTTTGCTCAAGGCAAATATTTCTGAGGGTCAAAATTTACAGCCAGGTGAAGCTCTTTGTGGTGCACTGACAAGATATGGAAAGCCCCAGCATCACTGAGTGCAAAGCAGCCTCTCAGGAGTCTCCTGAAGATTCTGGCTCCAGCTGAAACTGTCTGTGGATTTATTTGTGGAAATCCCCTGTGTAAGAGCTGACCTGCCCCACCATGACCCAGTCACAGCTCCCTGCAAACCTCTGCTGCACCAGGATTTCTCCTGCTTCTCTCTTTCCACTACTCTACAGCAGAGATATTATTTTCATTTGGAGCAGACTTGCTCAGGGCTGGCTGGATGCAACAGCCAGGACAGCAATGAAAGCAGGAGGAAATGGAGTATTTTTATTCCTGCAGTGTCACCAAACCTGCAACTTCCACCTGGGAGCAACGAGGTCAGTGCTGAGGAGTTCATACAGAGACAAAAATGTCAAATGATTTGGAAAAAATGCGTACAGGATGGAGGATTTACCTAAACCAGGCTCAGCCTCACAGCCTTTAAGCATCATTGCCATTCCTATCCACAGCCATCCATGGCACAGCCACGCTCCTGCTCTGTGTAATTCCTTTGGAAATGAAGGAAATGATGGAAAGAAGAAAGAGAAGTGTGAGAAGAGTGCACACATCCTGTGCTGAGCATGCTCCTCTCTTCAGCAGCCCTGCTCCCCTTGCTTTGCCTGCCTGTGCTGGCAGACAGCATCAAGGGAGGGAGTCCCACCCCAGGAAGGAATTTCCCCCCCAAAAAGGGGACCTTTCCCCATTCCTCTTATTCTTTTCTCTGTGCTCGTTGTCTCTCTGAGGATCAATCCCTGGATTTCCCCAGGAACCCCTGGCAGATATCCCCTCGGTGATATCCCTGGAACACAGCTTAGAGTAGGAGAACCCCTCCCATGCCATTCAGGCCTGCGATGCACGGGATGTGTCGCTGAGCTGGGCTGGCCCTGCAGCAGCAGGGGACACTCCTGGGGCTCACAGGGTGCAGGCTCGTGGCTTTGGGAGCACGACCCTCCCGGCAGTGCAGCACCAAAGTTCCAGTGGAAGGTTTTCCTATTTCCCTGGTGTGTTATTTCAACAAAAAAAGCAATTTCCCCGTGGGTTTTAGTTCTTTTTGATATGCTGCCTTTATCTCCGGTGCTTTGTGGTGCTAAATAGCTGCTGCATTTCACACCAGGAAAGCACAAATCCCTGTAATTCTGCCCCAAAAGGGCAGCACTACACATGGATGTAGTCACAAGCGAAACCACTCGTTCTATTTTTGTCTCCCTTATCTCTGGTGCTCCAACAAGATTTCTCCCGAGTCTTTCTTCTCCTTGATCTCGCGTTTTTCTGTTCCCATCATCTCCTGATCCTCTTTTCTTCCTTCCCGGGTTTCTGGAGCCTCTGCCTTTTATGCACAAAGCCGGCAGCTCTCTTTAATCACACACAGCAATTAGGGAACTCTCAATTACAAGTGTCACCCGTGTCATGATTTATTCCTGGCTTCGGGACTCTGAGTTCACTTCTTGCTGCTGTGTCTGGAGAAGCCTGGGGGAATGAGGCACAGGGAATGGATCCCAGGGAGCAGATGCCCCCGGAGCAGCATCCCTGGCTCCAGCAGCCCCAAACCGTTGTTCATCTCGCCAGCTGGGAGGTTTCTGTGAGATGCGGAGGGAGACTGGAACTTCCTGCTGGGAAGGAGGTGATTCCCCGAGGAGCCAACACTAAAAGGCACACAGGGCACAACAGAACCATCTCATTTCTTTTTTTGTTTGTTTGTTCCCCCCCTCAGAAATTAGGAATCCTACATCTCCCTTCTTCCCTGTGCAGAAGCTAAGCATGGAAGTGGAATTATCATTTATTAATCTCAGAATTAACCCCCCTGAGCTCTCTCTGCACTAAACCAGAGCCCTGAGGAGGTTCATCTCCAGGAGCCACTCATCTCCAAGGGATCCTAAATCCTTCTGCTCACCCTGTGGTGAGTTCAGAGGGGATGCAGTGCTCACCAGCCCAGGAGGACACAGAGGTGTGACAGAGAGCTCTGGAGCTTGGCTGAAGAGCACGGAGGAGGCACAGTCGCATTCCTCCTCCTCCGAAAATCCTTTCCAGGCTCATGCAGCACCTTTCCCCAGAGCTGGAGTGGCTCTGACGCCCGAGAGTCGGGCTCTGGGGAGGAGGGAGGGTGTCTAACACGAGCAGGCGCTCTGGCCCAGCTCCCCCTTGCAGTCTGTGCTCCTCTGAGCTCTTGCGCACACCAGGCTCTCGCTCCGCTCGATCCCCTGCCCCTCTGCTGCTGCCCCCACCCCTCGGTGCCACTGGTACCATTTCCCAGTCTCCTCTGGTTTGCCTGGCGGTCCCTTGAAGGCTCCCTTTTCTCCTTGGCTTGATTTATGCCCTGCAGATCAGCGGTGCTGGCGGCATCCATCCCGGCTGTGACAGCCGCGGGACCTGCGGCTCGCTCCGTCCCCGCCGACCTCGCAGCCTCTGCTGGAGGGTGAAGGGATCGAAAGCGCCGGGGAGAGCTCCAATTACTGCGCACGGAGCGGGGAACATCCTGGAACAGCGTGGGATCGGGGGCACTGCCAGTGCCCTGCCGATGGGCTGGCATTCCTGCAGTTAACTGAAGAGCAAAGTGGGGACAGACTTCTTCAGTGGCGACAGGACAAGGGGTGGTGGGTTTGAACCGCAGGATACAGGGAGAACCAGATACAGGGAGAATTTTTGTGATGAGAGTGGGGGAACACTGGAACAGGTTGCCCAGAGAGGTGGGATTCCATAATTCTGTGATCCTGTGATTCTCCATCTACCCCAGAAGCCCTGACTTTTAGAATCATTGAAWCATACAATCACAGACTGGTTTGGGTGGAAAAGGACCTTAAATATCACCTTGTTCCACCCCCTGCCATGGCCTGGGACACTTCCAGGGATGGGGCAGCCACAGCTTCTCTGGGCAGCCTAAGCCAGAGCCTCCCCACCCTCCCAGGGAAGAATTCCTTCCCAATATCCCATCTAATCCTAATCCCGTCAAACACACTAARGTGTGTTTGAAAGCTTCCATCACCTTGCAGGACTCGGATCAGCACTGGCACGTGCTGCTTCCCAGGATTCCCAGCACAGTGGGAGCTGAGGGTGTCCAGGATGTGCCATGTTTTACAGATCCGTGTCCTTTGAGCCCTGCCCAGCTGGATGGGCTGTGCAAGAATGTATTTCAACCATTTAGGACCCCGCTGTGTTACGGGAGCCCAAATCCTCGGTGCCTGTGGAGGCAGGGGGACGCCTGCTTGTGGGGGATTCAGTGCCCCAGTGGAATCACATCCCAGCATCTCCAGAGGGATGCCAGGAAAGRTGCTTGTGGCTGGCTCGTTTCTCTGCTCCGGGCACGGCTGGCACCTGGAATGTCTCCTGGCCTCAGGAACACGGGTGGGGGGGAGCAGTACCCCGAGGGCAGGGCCGGGGGTGGGAATGGGATGGTGGGCACTGCCCAGGGGTCAGGATGCCCTCCTGGAATGTTGTTCCCTGCGGCAGACACCCGGCTTGAGCTGCCACGGACTCCCGGCCTTTGCACACACTGCTCACGCTTGCATTCTCTGTTCCCAGAACATCTGCAATTGCTCCCCGGGGGAATGAGGAAAGCAGGAAATTTCGCAGCTGGGGCTTCAGGGAACGACATTCCAGCTGTTAACCACAGCATTTTTTCCCCAGTTTCCTGGAAACCGGGAAGCTGTGATTTCCTTTGGGCTTGCCTGTCCTATCACCAGCGTCCGGAGAAACCCGGGTGTGCTCACGCACCCTCAGTGCAGGGAGAGCCCCAGACAGAGCTGGGACAGCGGGATGTGCCACATCCCTCCCTGCGGGAGGGGACTGCCCCAGTGCCGCCAGGCTCCATGTGAGACCTTCGGGAAGGGAAGGTGATGTTTCTTGGAGCCCAGTTGAGTTCCAGCCTCCTGGTCCTGGATTTCCCCCCCGCCCCCTCTGCCCCCCACTCGTCTGCCAGCGCCAAGGCGTGTGCCTCAGTCTGCTCAGGATCATCCCAGGAATGATGCAATGCCTCCAAAATGTCTGGGCCTTTCCATCTCTCCTAGATTCCTCTTTGTTGGCAATAACAAATATTTTTGGAAATGGGTCTGTAGCTGGTGGTTTTTGCTTTAAAATCGCCTTATTTTGGCTTTTGTGAGTCAGGCACAGCTGCAGCTCCTTCCTCTAGGGCAGGGCACGGACCTGTCCTGTCTCGGAGTTGTGGGGGCAGTACCCCCATCAGGCAGGGCGGGAATTGTCCTTTCCCAGTGTTCCCAGTTCGACTGCCGTCAGTGGTGTCTCCATTTCTC
This sequence comes from Amblyornis subalaris, assembly GCA_018881555.1. Taxonomy (NCBI): domain Eukaryota; kingdom Metazoa; phylum Chordata; class Aves; order Passeriformes; family Ptilonorhynchidae; genus Amblyornis; species Amblyornis subalaris. The sequence continues at coordinate 277,628 of JACAXG010000059.1, forward strand.
AGCGTGCCCTCCCCATCCACCTGGATTTATTGTTCCTGCAGGTGCTTTCACATCTCCCAGACCACAGATTTTGGAATATCTCTTTATTTGTGCCCAGCCTGTGCTGCAGAGCACTCCTGCAGTCACAAGAAATCAGAAACTGTGGGAGGAAAGGAAGATGAGCACAGAGTCCCCAAAGCCCCATGAGTGCAACTTGGGTACCTCCAGTGGCCATGGCACTGGGAGAAACAGGAGCCAGGGAGGGTGGAAAGGGAACCTTTAGTCACGGCAGGGCTAAGAGCAAGAAGAATTCCACAGCGAGTTTATCCAGGGCAGGTTGCTTTCATTCCTGAGTTTGCTCAGGGAGTTGTACCAGTGTGCGCAGCTTGGAACCGTCTCAGGTTCTGGTCTCTTTGGCAAATTACATTTTAACTTGAAAAGTGAGGGGAGAGGGATTAAAATGTTCTGGCAGCCTCTCTCAGCGCCGTCTGAGAGCACTTCTGTCCTTCAGCACCCTGGAAGCAACGGAGCAGGATGGGGCTGGGAATACTCGGCGTCGGCTCTTATCGGATCTGCGGGATGAAGGATGCTGCTCCCTCGCCACAATCATTTCACAGCCTTCAACAACGAGCTCCTGCACAGCTCCATTGCTAGTCCATTAAGCCCCAAAGATGAATTCCATATTTCAGGAGTAATCATTACTCAACCTGTCTCCAAACACAGGAGATAATTCCTGATTTACTCTGCTCCGTTTGCTCGGACCTTCGAGAGAGCACAGCTGGAGCACTTGGCAATAAGCAGGAAAACTTATCCCATTTAGCAGCATAGGGAGATAATTTTATGCCCCCAAGTGCAAGGGGTCGAATCTTCCCCTCACAGGACAGCCAGGGAATTCTGGTGAGTGCCAATTTAATTTAAAAGGACGATATGAGCTGAAAACTCTCCTGCTCTGTATGAGCTGGGGCCGCGTCCCCTTCATCACAGGGCACATTTTGCACCCAGCCCTCCTTCCCCTGCACCACTGTTTCGTTCCTGATGTTAAATCCCGGAGTGATCCATTTCAGGCCGGTTCTCCAGTCTGCTGTGCGTGATTTGGATTCCCAGCTTGCCACCCACAGCACCGGCGGCTGTAGGCAGAAATTTTATTAGCTGCTGCTTCTCTCATTGTCCAAGTAATTAATTAAAGTATTGATTAGCACTAGAGATGGGACAGACCCCAGTGAGATTCTTGTAGATAAATCCTTTCGGGTAGGCAGCAAACCACCTGCAGCTCCCGGAGCTGACACTTTCCAATTAAGCCTGTTCTTTCTTCGTCTTTTTTTCTCCTCTCTGCACAATTCCATCTGCTGATCATGAGTTTGTGAGAACAAGGTAGGACAGGGGCAAAATCCTGCCTTCAGCCAAGAGATGTTTGATGTGATCTGTCTGAGACAATCCCTGCCATCATCATCCAACTGATTGTACATGGATGAGTCATTTCTTCAGCACCTTCCCAGGGGTCAGTGCTGAGCTGGGTCTGGATCTGCCTGATTTCCCTGTCTGAAATCCCGGAAAACTTCCAGTTTCTGGGAATTGTGGTTTAACTTGGTAGCAATTCAGTGATTCCTTGCCTCATCTTTTCAGTATCCCAGTGGGAAATTCCCAGATTTTCTTAAGCTTTTGTGTGACATGTCCGGGTTATTTACCTTCCTCTTCCCCAGCCTGGGGACTGGATTCCATCCACAGCTCTGCCTCAGTCCCAGGCACAGCAATTCTTTGTCTGCTGGCTACAAACTGTGTCTCTCCAATGAGCATTTTCTGGGAACAGACTGCAGGCTGCCAGAGGCAGCTCGAGTGAATTTTGATAGGAACACTCAGTGGATTTTGATCCATGTTCTGTTGGCACTCTGCAAACAGCCACCAAATCCACACGGACCATCCCTGTCCCCTGTGCTGGGAAACCTGCCCTTTTAACAGAGCAGCAACCAGAGAAACCCTCTGGCCAGGAGCACTCCAGGGGGAGATCTGGCACCAAGGGGGATTTAAATCTTCAGCTTTGCTCTTTTCCCGGGAGGAATGGGAATTGGGCTTGGCTATAAAGCAGCTCTCAGCTCCATAAATGCTTTGGGTCCTTCCCTCYGGTTTTCATTCCTTCTCCTGACCCTGTGCAGTTCCCACCAGCCCTAAAGGCACCGTTCTGCCCCCAGCTCTGTGACCCCTTGGTACCACAAAGTGCTGCACAAGAACATGCAGTGCTTCAGTCCCGGGCAGTCCATGGAGTTCTGGATTCCCCCACGTTGACCTCCCCTATGGCATTTGTGGCTGGTGCCCAGGGTGTGCCCTTCAGTGCTGTGTAAACTCTGCTTTAAGCTGTCTCCAGGGAGTATCTCCTCTGGGGAGAGCCTGGCAAACGGCACAGGGTGGATTTTGCTGCTGCTACACCTTCCTCTGCCTCCTTTCCTTGGCAGCCCTCCTACCTGCTGCCCCTTGCTCTCCACCAAACACTGCTCCTCCTGCTCCCTCGCTGCTGCCAACCCTCTCACGTTGCCTGGGTTTTATCTCCCTCCCTGCTGATGGCAGGAGCAGCCTTTCCCAACTGCCTCTCTTTAATCTTCCCTGGCAAGCCAGTCCCTTTCAACRTGTTCTTAGAGAGCACAGGGGAAGGGGAGAACGTGGGTTTGCTTCTCTTTATAGAAACTCCAGCCCAAATTGATGGAAATTACCAGAGCAAAAGCAAAATAACAGGGCTAGAGCTGACCACAGAGCTAAGACACATGGTTTGCAAGTGCCTTGGATGCTTATCCACAGGGATCTGTCCTCTGCTGCAGGGGTAACGAGGAAAGGAGGAATTGAGGCTGTCCCAGCCTGTGCATTGCCTGAGCAAAACCTTTCCATGATGTGACTGGAGTTTTCCACGTGGAATATGAGCATGGAGCCCTGGGCCCAGCAGTGAGAAGGGGCTGGGAGTGAGCTGGCCACGCCATCCTGCAGGTCCCTGGTGCATCCATCATGATCCCAATGAGGCAGGAGAGGGATGTGCAGCCTGTCTGCACCATGAGCCCGCGGCAGGCAATCAAACTCACTGTTTATTTTGGGAAAGGGTTTCATTTTCCCCTTTTCCCCTCCTTTCTACAGGTGGAACCAGTGCTTCCAGTGGCTTGAGGGGCTTTCAGAAAGGCTGCACAGCCCCTGAGGGGCTCCAGTGGGATGGGGGAGAGAATCATGGAATCACAGATGGTTTGGGTTGGAAGCACCTTAAATCTCATCCATTTCCAACCCCCTGCCATGGGCAGGGACACCTTCCACTATCCCAGATTGCTCCAAGCCCCGTCCAGCCTGGCCTTGGACACTTCCAGGGATGGGACAGCCGCAGCTTCTCTGGGCAAGGCATCAAATCCGTGGCAGATTCCTGGCAAAGCCATTGCAGCTCCCTACTGTTCACGGCACCCGGAGCCAGTGGTGGTGTTGTTTGTTTGTTGTGCTGTGGAAAGTACCTTGGAGCGCTTGGGATTGAGCTGAGCGTGGCAGGAAGCGCCTGCGAGCCAGGGCTTGTGCTCAGCCAGGAAAGAACCTTCTTTTCTGCCGGATCCCACAAATTTCAAGAGCTGGAACGACCCTGTGAGCAGCGTGGGCTATCTCTTTCCCACTCCTGCCCAAAGAACCTCACTCCCATTCCGCTCCTGCTGCTTTAGATGCTGCCTGGTCAGGGTTTCAAACACCAGGACAGTGCAAAACTCTCCCAGATTTGGCTTCCCAAAGCTCAGGGGCAGCGCATGCTACTCATCCTTCCTTGAATGGCTCCACATCCCTTCAGCATCCACTCCCGTCTCTGTCTTCTAGAACCTTCTTTGAACACAAGGCACTGCACAAAAMCAGGAGAAAACTCCCAACCCAAACCCCTAAAAAATTCAAATCCACCTCTCAGTCTGCACTGAGATAATTAGGTGTCTCAGAATGGCTGGGCAAGCACTTTGGGGAAGTATCTAAACAAGTCACTTCACCACAGGCCTCCCTCCACTTCTCTGCACACCCAGCCCTTTCCAGAGGGTATCTGCCAGGGCAGGAGGAGGGAATGAATGTTCCCCACTGTGTATTTCTTTTCTGCATATTTGGGTTGAATGTAGAAATTTTGTTTTCTCTACTAAATTGCATCCTGGAGCCAAAAATGACAAGTTACCCAGTGGTTGTGGCTGCTCACTGGTGGCAGGAGCAACTCAATTCACTCTTGGGTGGGAAACAGCCCCAGCATGGGAAGAATGCAGAAAATAGAGGCAGCTGAACCAAAATAACACCAGACTCGACTCCCACCCCATAATTACAGACAGAAACCCCCTCAGGGAGCCCAGGGCAGCCTGGCTCTGGGCTCAGATGGCTTAGCCCAGGGGAGGGCTGGGTTCAACCTCCCCCTCTGATCCTGCATCCCTGGGAAAAGTTCTGCCTTTCTCCAACTGCAGACCAGGAATGCACCTGAACACCCACGTGCTTCAGGGAGCTCCTGTGGTAAGCACTGGTCATCAGAAAATAAGTACTAGTAATGCAAAAATATGAATTATTATTGTTATTGCAAAATGTGGCCCTGCTGCCAAAGCACTGCAGGTGTGGGAGTTTCTCTCCTGGGCTGGACCTCCAGGTCCTTTTGGTGCCCTCCCCTGCCCAGGACCCTCATCCCTGCCCTCACCACCAGCACCTACACAGCAGATGTGTAGGCTGGTCCTTGCAGCAAAAATGGTGACAAAAATCCCTGCAGCGGCAGCTGGAGCTGGATGAAGTCTTCCAGGAAGGGAGAGCACCTACCACTATGAGAGGAGAGGGAATAAGCACAGCTGACCTTCTGGGGGCAAGGACAGACCATCGGTCACGGAGATCTATGGGTTCAGTACAAAACTATTTATTAAAAATGATTTCTTTCAAAAAACCCCACAGAAAACCCTTCAGGTCGATGGTTAATGCTCAGGGCTGGCATCACTGAGATGGTCAGCAGGAAAAATGCTTTGAAGGACTCAAATCCAGGAGGCTGCAGAGTCCAGAGGTTAAGGTGTGTGGACTAATCCATGTGAAGGAACAAGCTGCACCCCTGAGGTGCAGAACAACGTGTGGATGGATCCAAAGGCACTGCAGGGATAGCTCATCCCGCCTGGAAGATCAGGAAGCAGCCCACSGTCCGTCTCTCCCAGCATCCACAGCTCGGGTGTGGGGGGGATCCACGTGGCTTCACCTCCCCAGACACGGATCACAATTCACTTTCTGGTGTCACACTTTGGATTCCGGGGTCTTTCTGGAGCTCCCTGCCAGTTTCTCCTTCTCTGGGTCCGCCTTTGTCTCCGCTGCCGCGCCGGCTTCCCTCTCCTGCCTCCGCAGGATGGCGTACACGGCCACGAAGCACAGGAAGGCGCCCACCTCGAAGAAGAACTGCAGCCCCAGGTACCTGTGGGGTGGAAGCAGYGGATGAGGGGAGCAGGGACACTCCTGAGTGCTCCAGGCACCGCCCCCGAGGGCCCCAGGCAGCTGCAGCCCCTCCCAGGCAGCTCTGGGGCTGGGCAAGATCACCCAGGGCTTTGTCCCCTCGCAGCTGGAATCCCTCCGGTGGAGAGGACCTGGGAAGGCTGTTCAGGGATTGCTTCTGCCACAATGCAGGGAGTTCTCCTGGCAGGGAACCTCCCATTTGCATGGTCCTTGGCAGGGTCTGGGCTTGTGCCAGTGGCTCTCCGGCCCACCCCCGGGGCACTGCTGGGGGTTGGCAGGGGCTGGGGGGGTGCGAGTGGCCCTGCACAGTGATTTATCCCCATGCCACGTTCCCCTCAGTGTCCCTGATCCTGGTCTCATGCCTACCTGYGCCTGAAGAGGGAATTGTCGTAGTATCTGCAGGCTGCCTTCCTGTCACACCTCCTCTCCCACAGGATGCAGGCGGTGTCGATGGCGCTGCCGTACAGCACCGGCCCCGGCATCCACGCTGCGGCACAGGGTCAGTGCAGCCCGGCCAGCACCCCAAAACCACCCCAAGTGCAGCCCAGCCTTCCCTCCCACACCAAAACCACCCCAAAACCACCCCAAGTGCCACCTCCAGGCACCTCCTGAACACTCCCAGACACGCAGACTCCACCAGCTCCCTGGGCAGCCCATGCCAGTGCTCCCCTCCTCCATGCACCCAGCATTTATTGCTCCTTCCCACGACTGCTGTGGCACGTCCTGGGGGCTCCCAGGGGAACATGGATATTCCCCACTGGAAAAATAACTGCTGGGATCACAGGACAGGGTTTGGAGCCAAACAGGGCAGTGTCTGCACACAGCCTGACCTCCCGGACCTGAACTTATTCCCAGCCCTCTTTTATTTAACAGAGAGATGGAGCCCCATGGAGCTGCCTTGTCTCAGCCTCACCACATGCAGYCCACCCTGCAAGGCAGCCTCTTTCCCTGCCTTGGGAAAGCCTTCTCCAAGAGCTGCCATTATTTTCCAGGATGGCATTTTARTACGTTTTCGCTTACCTAAAACTCTCAGCAGCATGAACTGGATCCCRACAGCAAAGGACTTGTCTTCAGGCTGGATGCTCCTGAAAAACAAAATGGAAAACGCTCCCTCTGGCAATCCCACCAAGATGGATGCTTCCCTCCCTGGCATGGCACCTCACCCACACATTTGTCCTTCCACCAACCACCCAGGATCCCAGGGAGTTCCCATTTACGTCAGCAGAGATGATGAGGGTTCATTCATTAGGGCTGAACACTGACCACAGCCTCTGCTTGGCCTGCAAATCCTGCCAGACCCAGGAAGAGACGGGGAAGGCTCAGCCAAGGAGTATTTTTGCTCTTAATTTAAAGAATCCGGGTGAGTAAAAAAACAGCCATACAAGGGATGCTTTTTGCTACCGAACAAGTGATTCACATGTGGAGGACGTGGCCTTTCTGAGGTGAGCAGCCCCATGTCCATTTGGGTGGCTCCCCAGTTTCCTGGAATGGCTATTTCCAGCTGTGGTTCCTGCTGGGTCACACGTGGAAAAGCACTGRGTGGCAGAGGAGCCCCAGCTCAGCACCCTCAGGGGACTCAGCTGCCCTCTCCTCTCTGACTGCCTGGGCTGCACACAGGTAAAAATGGATTTTGAACCACAGCTTTTCCCAAAAAGCAGCGGTTTGGAGCGCTTTGGCCACAGAAATGTGCTGGGAAGTGTCATTTACAGACTAACACAGATTTCCCCCGTGACTTTCCCCTCTCCCTCAGCCTCAGCCCAGCCTGGCTYATGCCTAGGCTGGCTCCATGCTGCTGCTGCTGCCCCACAGGCACCTTTCCAAGGATGTGGGGAGCCCTCGGTGCCTCTCTGCGCTGGGAGGGGAGGCTGCATTCAAGCAAAGGAGGGTAATTAAACTCCTTCACTTCACGCAGAGCTGCTCTAAAAAGAGCCCGAGTACTGCCGTGCTGAGTTAATGGCGCATCTTGTGCCGAGGGAAAGGCAAGGAGCAACTGGGCAATCCAGGGCTGATTTAACCCTCCAGCCCCCAGCCGGACAAATCCCTCYTCCTCCATCCACACACCCCTCTGGCAGCCCCCTGTGGCTCCCAGGCCCACCGAGGCAGCGCTCACCTGAGGATGAGCATGAAGGAGGGCGTGTGGGACGTGCTGGCCAGGATCCCAGCCAGGCACGACAGCACCACGAAGGGCAGGAAGAGGTGGGAGCAGCCCGAGCTGCAGGTGCCCGGCTCGGCAAACCCCRGGACACCATTTCCCGGGATGCAGCTGCAGTTGGTGTAGCTCTGGAAAGAGGAGAGAAAATCCATGTGCTCAGGGATGCGCAGATGGAAGGGAACGCTGCCAGCTGCCAAGTGAAGGAAGGGGTTAGGATTTGTCTGGAAATAATTAGTGGTAATTAGCACTCTGTCAGACCTCAGAGCCACTTCCAGTGCTCCAGGAGAGCTGGAGAGGGACTATGGATGAGGGATGGAGGGACAGGACAAAGGGAAACGGCTTCCTACAGCCAGAGGRCAGGGTTAGGTGGGATATTGGGAAGGAATTGCTCCCTGTGAGGGTGCTGAGGCCCTGGCACAGGTTGCCTGGGCTCTGCCCCCTGTACCCAGGTGCTGTGAGCCCCTTCACCAGGGCTGTGTGCAGGGCAGAGCTGCAGCCACAGCCACAGCCCAAGGTCAGGCAAGTGTTAAACCAAAAATGTAAAACCTCACCTTTGAGGGAGGCTCGTAAATAACTGGCAGAGCATTATAGCAAAGAAAAGATGCCCTGGGGTGATGGATGAGGAATTTTTCCTTTCCTTCAATTTTCAGTCACAATTCTTTTTTTTTTTTTTTTTCTTTGTAACAGGAAAATGGATTTTTTTGAAGAGAACTTTAAATAAAATGAGCGTGATCTTTTGGTTGCCAGAGGGGTGGTGGTTTGCAGAAGGGGGATCCCAGAGGCAGGAGCAGCTCAGGTCTCCCAAAACCTWGTTCCTACATCCAAGCTTGCCTGGTGCTCTCTGGAAGGGCTGCAGCAAGGCTGGGCACACAACTGTCGGGTTTTCTGCAGGCTGGGAGGGTTCCTGGAAACCCTGGGATATGGGAGGCAGTAGGCAATGACTGCCACGGGTCCCTGCACTGGCAGAGATGCTGAAAATGGTAAGAAAAGTATAAAATTTCCAAGAAAACAAGGGTTGGAGGAGGGAGGAATCTCTGAGGAGGAAAAAAGCATCTGAGAAGGATCTGCTGCACACAAGGCAGGCGTGGGGGTGCAGAAAAGCACATCTGGGACTAAGCTCTGGCAGAAAACATAATTGTTATTAAAATGAAGTGCTGTTAATTAACAAAATGCTGCTGCAAACTGCCCAGACAGTCCCATGCTGCCCTTATATCCTGTGCCAAGGATACAGCGGAAAACTGCTCGTCCTGTATGGGCTGCTAACGATCTTCAGACCGGTATTGGAACCGGCAAAGATCTCCTCACGATTTATCTGTTGAACTGCATTGTCTGCAGACCCAAGAGCGCAGCTGGGAGAACTCAGAGCTGTCGGGGTCTCAGASACAGGCAGGGAGCAGCAGAGGAGAGACCAGCACAGGGCAGCAGAATGACCCAAATCAAAGGAGTGCCAGGAGCAAACCCCACTGTTCCAGCCCCTGCACCACTGAATTGCCCTCTCATGCAGACACCTGGCTTGCCAGCCCGTGCCTCTGGAGAGGACGTGCACACTGCATCCAGGTGGGAATTTTCACCCTGCAAATCTGGGAGCTGGGGAGTGGATTAACATCCCTCTAACGGGGCCCTCCCAGAGCACCCACCCCAGGTCTGCGGAATGTCAGTGCTTGGAGCAACCCGGGTGGTGGGAGGTGTCCCTGCCCGTGGCAGGGGGTGGGACTGGGTGAAATTTAGAGTTCCTTCCAACCCAAACCACTCTRTGACTCTGTGCGCACTGGGGCTCCCACTCCAGGAGCTGGAGAAGCCAGGGTTTGGGAGCACAGCCTGACGTGGGGGTCGGGCGGTGGGGAAGGACACCTGTACACCCTAAAACACTGGGTCCCTAACAGGTTTCTGCTTGGTGTCTTGGCCAAGGAACATTCCCAAGGCTCCCCTGCCCATCCCACGCGGGTCATGCAGAGCTTGCCCGACCCTAATGAACGTCACCAAATCTAGCTGAGCGGGGCGTTGGTCACCCGCCCCGAGCCGTGCCCGGCGAGGTGGGCGCGTGGGAGTGACTCACCAGGACGGAGCCGTCCACGGGCAGGGTGCTCACGGCGCGGCAGCCCGCGGCGCAGGGCGAGATGTACTCCACGCCGTCGGAGCCGCACACCGGGTTAAAGGCCTGCCCGGGGCAGCCGCACTGCTGGTTGCACTCCAGGGCATGGTGTGCCACGCCAGGGCTGCAGCGCGAGGAGACAGGAATGCAATGCTCAGCATCATCAATGTGCATCTTACACAGAAGATAAGCTGCCTGCGTGTCGAGATCAGGAAAAACCACTTGATTGCTCAACACGCCCTTCCCCATGTGTAAGCGAGATCCCACARGAATTCCACCGTCACCCCCCGAGCCTTTGCTCTGCCTGGGCAAAGCATCCCGACCACAAAAATCAGGATCTTCATATCTGACCTCAAACCTGGGGTTTTGGGGTTCTTGCAACACCCTGCTGTGGGAGGGAGTGAGATTCCTGAGGGACCACAGGACACTGAACACGGGAGTTCACAGAGACTTGGATCAAGCCTTGAGGGCAGACGAGAAGGTCCTGCCCTTGTTTAGCTGCCACAGCTTTGTAGGTGTGAGCCCGGGGCTGACCCCTGCCCGAATTATTCACCCGCCACACTTTCCAGGATGAAATGTAGAGTCTGTGCTGGTTGTGCCAAAAATGCTTTTACTTCGGSTTCCACGCTTGGTTCCTCAGTAGGAAATCTCAGCAGTGGAACTCATAACCCTGCTCCTACAAATCTTTATGTTAAACAGGTTTTAACTCTAAGGAGGTAAAGCTCAAATGACCCTGTGTGTGGGATAAATCACAAAGGGTATTTATACATTTTCTGCCCTAAACCTGAGGATGCAGCGTATTCAGTATTTGTCCACAATAATTTCTAGCCTTATTTTACCTCCATTAACTGCTTCTCCTGAGGGAATAAACCCATTTCTGGGGACTCTGCTTAGCCCCCACCTCCACCCGAGGAATGTGCCTGTGGTTGGGGTGTGCCCACCCCGGGAATGCCCCTCCCGTGCCCATCCCTTCCAGAGCCGTGGTACCTGTCCCAGTAGGTCACACCTGCCACCTTCTGTGTGGGGCAGCCCAGGAAGAGCAGGGGGAAGGCCAGGAGCAGGCAGAGCAGCATGCCCAGCACACACATGGCACTGCACTGCCCCAGGGACATCCGGAACCGCTTCAGGATGGCACCTCCCACCACGATCCCGACCATGGCCCCCGGGATGTTCACAGCACCTGGGGAGAGGCAGGGCACGGGATCAGGGGATCACAGAATGGGGTGGGTTGGGAGKAAGCTTAAAAGCTCATCTCATTCCACCCCTGCCATGGGCAGGGACACCTTCCRCTGTCCCAGGCTGCTCCAAGCCCCATCCAACCTGGCCTTGGACACTGCCAGGGATCCAGGGGCAGCCTCAGCTTCTCTGGGCAACCTGTGCCAGGGCCTCCCCACCCTCCCAGCCAGGAATTCCCTCCTAATATCCAATCTAAGCCATTTCCCCTTGTCCTGTCCCTGTACCTTGGTTTCCACCATCCGAGCTCTATCAGTCCCTTCACACAGCAAAGGCCCAGAGGATTTGCTATTGGGTWCCTACTTTTCAGCACTGGTGATTCAGAGGAGACCCAGATTTTAGCAGGGACTGCTATGAAAAAGCTGCTTTTCAAAACCAGCAGGATCCCCCAGCAAACTGGCTGCCTTGTGTTTCCGTGGCTGGAAGACGCTGGGAGCAGTGGGAAGCTGTGCTTCACCCAGCAAATGGGATTTCTCCGTGTAGACAGGAGGAAACACCAAGTAAACCCGGAGAGGATGTTTAATTTCTGTGCACCGCAGGATTGTGCCCATTTCTRTGGTCACCCTTGTAAAACCCCATTTTTATAAAGCCCCCATATTTTCTGGGAGACCAAAGTTCAGCTACAGACACGTAAACTGTTTAATTCAGCAAAGAATCAATGGGTAGGCTGCTTTCAGCCCATAAACACCCACRCAAGGAAAGAATTTCCAGCTACAGAAAGCTTTTTGATCTAACAGATAAATGCAAGGCAAGAGGCAGGAGTGGGAACAAAAGCCAGATAAATTCATCCATGGGATCCATGCACAACTCGAATGGAGAGGGTAACTCAAGGCTGGGAACAGCTCAGCTGGGCACACCGGGGCAGGCCAGCACTGCTCCCGCATTGAACCTTTCTGCTGCGCTCAGCCCTGGGCTGCCAGGCTGCTCTGCCCACTGCATTCTGATTTATTCGTTGCAGACCTCAGAGGCCTCTGTCCCTGAGGTGCTGTTTGTTCAAACGTGTTTTAAACACTTCTGTGGCGGGATCTCTGAACTCCCCAGCTGCTTCTGGGAGCAGGGCTTTATTCTCCAGAGGAATTCTTCCTAATTTCTAGGTTATTTTTTAAGGAGCCAGAAGCCCAGCAGCACTCACCAATGATCATGTTGGCAAAGGACGCTGTGAGGGAGAATTGCCTCTCCAGGAACTTGGCCATGAAGGTTGCTAACCCAGCAACCATGGCAGAGATGTTGACCTGAGCCAGCACCACCAGCAGGTACACGGGGTGGCGCAGGTTCCGCAGCAGCACCACAGGGAAACCTGCAAGGACAAGGGGAACCTGATGAGAGGGGAGGCACAGCAAAATGTTAATCAGAGAATCACAGAAAGGTTTGGGTTGGAAGGCACTGTACAGCTCATCTCCTTCCACCCCGTTCCTTGAAGCTTTCTGGCAGGGCTTCTGCTAAAACAAACACAAAAGGAGATGGGGAGTCATTAAAAGCGAATTTATTTGTTTGCTGCGGTTGCAATTTCAGTGTCCTTTTTGTTTCAATCACGAAAAATGCATTTTTTGATTGCAGGCAAGAAACACTCCAGCAAATTCCTCTGTGGCTGAACCCTTGAGGAGGAGACATCTCCTGCCACGGAACTGGGGTGCCCGACGCTGCCAGCTGGGAGCTGCAGTGGTCCATCCGTCCCTGTGGAGTGACTCCCTGTTCCTGCACATCCCAAACCCACTGTCTGCTCCTGCTGTTGCTCTCCCACCGCCTCCCCCTGCTCTGTCTGGCACACAAAGGGCAACTTCCAAACAAACTGCTGATGAGCTTCCCAGATGAGGGCTCCCAAAGCCAATATGCTGGAGCAGAGATAAGGAATTAACAGGGAGGATTAATGCAAAGGACTGCCATCAATTAATGGTGTTAATTCTTAGCAGCTGACAAACAATGGGGACCATCTTTGTATCTGCTCCGGCGCCGCGCGCGGGGGCACTGCGGCAGGGAGAGCTCCCGGTGCTTGGCTGGGAGCTGTCCCGGGCTGGGGCTGGATTTTAGCTGCCCTAAATGTCCTGTGAGGAGCAAAAGCACCCTCTGTGGATGCAATGGGGTCCTCCATGTCCAAAGGCATGTCCTTCATGGAAGCATTGCCTCCCCAGCTCAGCACTCTGCCCTCAGGTCAGGTGAGCAGCCAGAATCTTGGGGAGGAGCAAAAGCAGGTCCTTGGAGGYGTCCAAGCACACCAGACATGGTCCAGGACTCTGGAATACTGCCCCTCTGGAGAGCTGGCAGGCAGTGGAAACCTCAACTTGCCTGCTGAAAAATCTCCAGCTAATCCAGCCTTTTGTGGGAGCTAGTGGGAATCTTCAAAAAGTTCCTTTCCCTGAAGGTTTTTGTTCTTTTCACCTGGACTACGCCTCCTCTGCCACCCCAGATCAGATCAAAAGCTACAGCTTTTTTTACCACTCAGAAGTAAAAAGCTGAGCAGCTTCCTCTGTTCATGGTGGGGAGCAGCAAGATTTCCATCCTCTGCAATCCCCATCTCAGCACTAATTGGATCTTCCTCCCAGCTCCAGAGAGGAAGCTGGGCAGACACGGAAAGCAAGTGGAAACTTTCAAATAATAATCAAAAAATACCCTTGAAACTGCCTTTAGGGACCATAAGAGAAACAAACAAGTCACGAGTGCAGTGTTCTAATTGGTTTGAAGATCACCTTTAATGGGCTAATTCCCAGTATGTGCAGCAGAATCTGCACATCCTCCCAGGTGTTTTCAACAGAAGCCTGGAAATTAGCAATGGAAATGACTTCAGGCTAGCTAAATCCTACTTTTTCATTACTGCAGGAAGATCCAATGCCTGCAGAAGGAGCAGTTTGTGGGTATGAGGAGCAGGGTGCAACCCAGTGTCACACAGAGCATCTGTGAGAGCCAAGATCAGCCCCACCGTGCCCTGACTGCCCCAGCTTTGAATAACTCCAGCCAGAGGAGCCTGCTTCCTCCTGGATAATCGACCTCTTTCCTTGGAAAAGTCCCCAGCACTTGGCCTGAGCACTTATCCTGTGCACAGCTCCATCCTATTATTGCTCACTGTGGATGGAAAAGCCCTTCCTGCCCCTGAGGCAGAGTTGCCAGGGCTTTGCAGGCTGCCCGTCACACCTCACAGCCCAGGAGCCCCTCACGGGATGGGCTCTAAGCCACCCTTGTTTTGTTTGCAGTATGTGGCCAAAGCTCCCACAAGCCTGACAGTGCTCTCTGGCTATCCCCATGTGCACCTCAGCAACAGAACACACAGAAAAATGCATTTCCTTCTCCATAATCATGGAATGGTTTGGGTTGGGAGGGACCTTAAAGCCCATTCAGTCCCACCCCCTGCCACAGACAGGGACACCTCCCACTGGACCAGGTTATCATGTAGAAAATATCAATAAAAATAGAAACAGAGAGAAGAAACAAACTAAACAGGAGAGTGACAAAATGGTAAGTAAGAATCTCTTTGTAGGGGCTCACAGATGAGCCAGCCCTGAAGTCTTTAGGCTTTACCCAAACTGTCCCCATCTAACCTCCACACTCTACCTGCCATCCAGCTTCTGGCTCTAAAAAGAGTTTTGTCTTAGAGATTCTGGTGATTTCAGCAAGATTGCTCTCCTGACAAAAACCAGACACTTCATTTTTTCCAGAATTGGGCTTCAGGGGACAAATTCTCAGAAATAATGAATTTATTAGCACAGCCCTGACACAGCAACACTGATGCAAGCCCCAAACCAAACCTGCCGCTGGAGCAGGGGGAAGATTTTTCCTCCTGTCTCCAGCTGGGAGCAGGGAGCTCATTTTGATTCGTGTTTCAGAGGCTCAGAGCAGAGTGTTGGTGTGACAATCCCATCTGAGCACCGCCGATCTGCTCCCACGCACTCGCTTCCATCACACAGGTTTCTAAACGACAGAGCACGAAGGTCGGGGGGGAATGAACCCCGACTGCCTCCTCTAATTGAGCATCAGGCTGATGAGCAAAGGCTGGCACCAGCAGGATAAAACCCTGCCCACGCTGCCAGGCTGTGCCTGCCCTGCTCTGACCTCCATAGCACGCAGAATTTCCAATAAATTACAGGGATAATAGCCGGGAAGTACGGAGGAAGCTGGCACGGACTGACTTCAGAAGGCCTCTTCTCAGAGTATTTCAAAAACACAAACATCCCAACCATTAGCAGTTGTCTCCACAGACCAAAGCCCAGCTGATCCCCTTCAGCTCAAAGAGCCCACTCATTTCCAAACAATTTAATTGCACTGGATTCAAATCACCCTCCAGACTTTGACTGCTCAGAGCCTGGCCCCAGGCAGCCCCACCATCCTCAGCGGGACAGGAGGTCAGCCAGGCTTGGACATTGTCTCCAGCCTTGAAGGAGGGCCTGAAGAGGTTTTTTGGGGATGAAGAGCTGCCAGTGCTGCTCAAGGTCTGATTCCTGCCGTGGCCTGAGGGCTGAGCAAGGGCGGCTGGATGCACCCAGACCCCTCTGACTGAAGGGGGTCTCTCCCTTCCCATGGCTCTGCTGCAGGCTCACAGCTGGCACCCCTCCTTCCTGCCTGGATTTGGGCTCCAGAGAGATTTTGGCCTCTGTTTGCTACTGCCCCCTGAGCCATAAATCAGAGAGTTACAAAAGGATTTGGGTTGGAAGGGACCTTAAAGCCCATCCCATTCCACGCCCTGCCATGGCCAGGGACACGTCCCACTATCCCAGCTTGCTCCAAGCCCCGTCCAGCCTGGCCTTGGACACTTCCAGGGAAGCATGTGAACTCAAGAGTGACCAACCCCAGGTGCTTTGGTCAGCACGAGGTGGAGTGGGGCAGCGTGGGCATGAGGAACCACGTCCGCTGTGGGCAGAGGGGGTTAAACCCAGCACTGCCCAGGGTGCCCGTCGGGGGCTCAGCAAGGAGCCGGGCTGAGCACGGGGGCACATCCCTGCGTGTCACAGCACTGAGCCCGGCACTGCCCCCAGCCCGGGGGCTCAGCGAGGAGCCGGGCTGAGCACGGGGACACATCCCTGCGTGTCACAGCACTGAGCCCGGCACCGCCCCGAGCGCCGGCGTGTGTCTGTGCCGGCAGGGAGTGGTGTCCCTGCGGGATGAGGGGGAGTCACGCACTCACGTTTGATGAACTCCGTTAGGGAGAGGCTCTCCATGTGCTCGGATCTGCACCTGAGCTGGCTGAGCATGTCCTCCCTCTCCTTGCTGTCACCCTCCTGCCCGCTGAGCACCTGGGGACAGAGCAGAGGCTGTCACTGCACACACCGTGCCAGAGCTGCCCTGGCCTCGCTGCTGCTCTCCCAAACCAGGGCAGGCACCAGACCACGCTTCCTGCATGGAGTTTGCAGTGCTCCTGGGCTTGGCCATCACCGCTCCCTGCCCACACCACCAGGGGCTGAGAGCATCCAGCCGTACATCCATGTTGCAGGGGAGTTTTCCCACCTTTCCTGACAGGAATGGATCACACTCCACCGGCACCAAGCTGTGCCATTCCCCAGCACGGCACACTGTGTGCTCAGCTCACACAAACGCAGGAGGTGCAAACCTTTGCAGAGGGAAGGACAGATCCCCTCAGGGAGATGCTTTCCTGCCCGGAGGGTCTTTGGCCTCTGTGTGTGTGGGAACAGGCGCAGGAACCCAAGGAGTGATACAGCTGGATCCCACCCAGCCCAGATTTGGGCACTGCTTTGGGGTGGAGGATGAGCAGTTCCCCTGTCCCTGTGTTCCCTCACAAGCTGCTGTGCAGGAAAGAGGCAGCAATTGGAAGAGGGAAAAATCCAG
Organism: Amblyornis subalaris; assembly: GCA_018881555.1. NCBI lineage: Eukaryota > Metazoa > Chordata > Aves > Passeriformes > Ptilonorhynchidae > Amblyornis > Amblyornis subalaris. Next base: position 294,295 of record JACAXG010000059.1, read on the forward strand.
GCACGGAGCGGGGCTGGGATGGTGGCTGAATATTTTTCACCTCCTAAGCCGAAAGGCTGCCCAGGGCAGCGCTGAGTCCCCATCCCTGGAGGGACTTAAAGCCCTGTGCATGTGGCACTCGGTGACGTGGGATAGTGGTGCCTTGGCAGTGCTGGGGGAGGGGTTGGACTCGAGGGCTTTCCCAACCAGAACAATTCTGTGATTCCATGGTTCTAGAGCCACCTGGAGCTGGGATATACTGGCAGGCATGGGGAGATGTCACTGGCCCCTCACCTCTCCCAGCCCCTTTTGATTCTTCAGCTCCTGGAAACCCCAGCTGGAAACCCCAGCTGAATTCTAGCAATCCTACTTCTTTAATGCTTTTAATTTCTTTTACCCACACGGAATCAGGTTGCCATTGTCATGGAATGGTGGGAAGGGACCTTAAAAATTATCCAGTCCCACCCCTGCCATGGGCAGGGACACCTTCCACTATCCCAGGTGCTCCAAGCCCTGTCCAACCTGGCCTTGGACACTGCCAGGGATGGGGCAGCCACAGCTTCTCTGGRCAACCTGTGCCGGGGCCTCACCACCCTCACAGGGAGGAATTTCTCCCCATGGAGTGCCTGGAGCATGTGAGGTCCATGGCAGCTCACCAGATCAAGTGTCCCACATCCCAGGAAGCCAAAGGAGCAGAGGATTTCTCGGATGTGCTTCAGATCCCCTGCTCTGCAGGCTTTTAGGGGAATCTCAGGAGCAGAGGGCATTAATTAGAGGAGATGTGCTGCTGTGCCTGTGGAATGGCAGGAAGGGTTCAGCCGAGTGTGGTTTTCCTGGGAAACCACGGAGTATTTATATCCAGAGCCCACAGCCCTGGCTCTGCCACCCCCCATCAGCTCAGAGCGGCGCTGCTGCCGCTCCTGGCACCAATCTGAGCTGGACAAATGAGTTCATTCAACAGAAATTAGAGATTCCTAATGGACAGAAAGGAACGGGCGGCTCTTGGAACCATCTCGTTTGCCCTGCAAGTGAGACTGGTCATTGAACAGCAGCGAGGTCACGGTGTCTGCGCTGCAGGGGCCACTTTGAGGGCAAAAGCAATGCAAGCCCTTTCCTGTTTTTTATTGCTTTAATGCATTTTTCAAATGCAAAGATAAAATCCGGCTCCCTTTCACTTGCCAATTGTGTTACAGGGGCTCTTCTCTCTGCTCTGAAACTGCAGCATTTTCCAAAAACACATTCAAGCTGCTCCTGACGGGGGCTTTCTCAGCTTCCAGCTGTTGGTACTTCAGGGAGCCAACAGCCTGCACATCCAGACAAACCCCAGCTCCCGCCGGCTCCCCGGGGCTGGGATGTCCCTGTGTGTGACCCTTCCGGGGGATGTTTCCGTGCTGCCTCAGCTGCTGCCCTCACGCAGGGGCAGAACTCCTCTCCCCAGGCTGCCCTGGCCCCTGCTATGTTTTCTTGCTGCCTGAAAGGATCAGGAAATACATTCCTTTGGGATGATGGAAAGCAGGGGCAGAAGGAAAAGCAGGAATCCTGCCTGCTTGCTGTGGGCAGGAGCGAGGCGGATGATGCTGGAATGGTGCTGGAATGGTGCTGAAATGGTGCTGAAATGATGCTGGAATGATGCTGGAATGATGCTGCAATGGTGCTGAAATGATGCTGAAATGATGCTGGAATGATGCTGGAGTGGTGCTGGCTGCACCGCCAGAGATGCCCAAGCCCTGAGGAGGATCCTGTGCTCCTGCCACGGAGGATTTCAGCATCCTCAGAGCAGGAATTTGCCAGGCTGGAGCTGGAAGGTGCAGTAACGCGAGCTGGTTGCTCAGCCCTGCTGCAGCACCATGCCAAGGAAAATCAAACTAGGCTTGCAAAATGCCCTCACACTTGGATTTTTCTGGATGATTCCTGAAGGCACTCGATTTCCTGGTGCAACTCATTGCATCTCATGTTTTTGCAATGTGATTTTATCTGTCTCAGATTATGCCCAGAGAAGCTGTGGCTGCCCCAGCCCTGGAAGTGTCCAAGGCCAGGCTGGACGGGGCTTGGAGCAGCCTGGGATAGTGGCAGGTGTCCCTGCCCATGGCAGGGGTGGCACTGGAGGGGCTTTGAGGTCCCTCCAACCCAAACCATCTGTGATTCCGTGAGTCTGCTGCCATCACTCTCCCCTCCTGGGGGCTGGAGGAGGCAGACAGGCTCGTGAGGAAGGAGAATGGAGCTCCCACACACTCTGCATCAGGAGGAGCATCCCTACCCTGCCCTTGACCTGGGGAAATCCCCCAGTTCCCTGCACAGACTTGAATAAATCAGGGATGACTGAGCAGGGCTCTGCAGGAGAGGAAAAGGAAGGCAGCTTCTCCTGCCAGCTCCTGCTCTGCCCACCTGCCACTGCACCTGCGAGAAGGGCAGCCAGAGGTGCCAGCAGGCTGGCTTTATCCAAACACACCCCTGGAAACAGGGATGAATGACCTGCTCTGTGACACAGAGGTTTTCTTTGTCTATTTTGAGGTGTCTGCAGAGCTTCTCTCTGGCTGAGCAGCACCTGGCACTCCCAGCTCCATGAAAAGTAAGGTCAGGGGAGCTATTTTCATATTAGACAAACTGAGTGTAAAACCTCACAGCTTGGAAAAGAATTATTTCCTTTTGACAAGGTCATGCTCCCTACAAACACTTCATTATGCCTGTCCCAGCAGGTGAGGGTCCCCCCAGGCACCCTATTTCCCCGAGTGTTAAAATAACCCTGTGAGGGGCACCTTGCTCCTGCCAAAAGGGAGGATTATTTTTAGCTGCTGTCTGTGCCTGTGTTTAAAACTCCCTGGGGGAAATCCAAATGTAGAGACCAGCCCATTCCTGCAACCTGTCCTGCCACTTGGCCCCTCTTTGCTCCCCAGATGATGCCCTGTATTTCTAGGCTGCCTTTGGTGGTGCTTTTAGGGGCTTTGATGAGGCACCCGGAGCATCACAGTCGCTTTTTCCAGGAAAAGATCTAAATTTCCAGCACTTTGTGGGGGCGATAGGAAAGCTGGAGAGGGACTTTTTGCAAGGGCAGGGAGTGACACAACAAAGGGGAATGGCTTTAAGGGGAAGGAGGGCAGGGTCAGATGGGATATTGGGAAGGACTTGTTCTCTGTGAGGGTGGGGAGGCCCTGGCACAGGCTGCCCAGAGAAGCTGTGGCTGCCCCTGGATCCCTGGAAGTGTCCAAGGCCAGGTTGGAGCAGCCTGGGATAGCGGAAGGTGTCCCTGCAATATGCAGGGAAATGAGTGTTTGAAACCTCCCAGCAGTGAGGCTCGGGAGGAGAGCACTGCTGAGGTGACCTGGAGTCCAGAGGGGTTGTGTGCCAGCAAACCAGAGCCACCAGGGCCTGGACACGCAGGACATGCAGAGCTGCTGCCCGTACAGTCCCCGGGAGCGGGGTCACGGGGCTCTCTCTGCGGACGCCAAGTGCTGACACGGCAGGGAGGCTCTGCCCGGCCAGCGGGAAGTGTCACTCAGCCCCTCTGGCACTTGGGACGTGTTTGGGGCTGTGTTTGGAGTGCTCCAGGGTGAATCCTGCAGCGGGAGGGGTTGAGGTGGATGAGATCTCGCACAGCAGAAATGCTGAGCGAGGGCAGCACTCCTGCTTTTGTTCCAGGTGCTGCCAGGAGTGGCCTTCCCCTTTTCCATTCCTTTTCCATCCCTTTTCCATCCCTTTTCCATCCCTTTTCCATCCCTTTTCCATCCCTTTTCCATCCCTTTCTGTGTCCCCCACGGAGCTGCAGGACAGACAGAGACAGTGTCCCAGGAATGGTGACAGCACAACTGCCTGGCTTGGGATACAGCAGCACCAACTGATGGCAAAGCATGAGCTGAACTCTGGTACAGAGCAACTGGACAGTGCTTAGATGCTGGAGTTCCTCACAATCCAGGACACAACTCCAAGGAATGGTTCAGGCTCATGGAAGCAGGATTAAACTGGAATTATTGGGAAAAAAAGCTGTTCTTCACTGAAAACAATTTCTCCAGTGTAAGAGCCTCATCTTCCATCCCCTGCCTGAGTTCATGACAACTTCATAGCTTTGCTGTGATCATCCCTCAAATAGGATTATTCAGGATACTTTGGTGCTAGAAACCTTCTGACAAGGAGCAAAGCAGAGAAAGAAAAATGTTCTGGGTTTGGAGAGACTAATTTACGAAAAAAGATCAAATGAGCAACCCCACGTTATCATTAATGTTAAAACGAGCCATCCCAGGAACTTCAAAGACAGAATTCATCAAAAACAGGTGAAGCTGAAACGTGGCTGCAGAATGAAAGATGTAGATCTGCCTTGGCTGGTGGGGGAAGGCAAACAAGGCTCCCAGGACACAGGGGGCTGGGCGGTATCCAGGGATTGCTGGGTGATGCCCGCTGAGGAGCGTGGCCAGAAATGGAACCCACAGCTGGCGGAGCACAAACACCCCTGTGGGCAGAGCAGAGCTGTGCTTTTCCCGGGGGCTGTTCCTGAAAGGATCTGCTGTGGGYAGGGCAGTTTTTTTGGGCTCTACAAGCTCTGTGGAAAAGCTCAGGTGATTATTTAAGCACTGGCAGCTTGTGCTTGCTCTGCTGGAGGCTTTGTTCCTGCTTTGGGCAGGCAGAAACCCTGGAACACTTCCAGAGTGGGGCAGCCACAGCTGCTCTGGACAACCTGTGCCAGGGCCTCACCACCATCACAGGGAGGAATTCCTTCCCAATATCCCATCTATCCCTGCCCTCTGGCAGTGGGAAGCCATTCCCTGTGCCCTGTCCGTCCATCCCTTGTCCCAAGTCCCTCTCCAGCTCTTCTGGAGTCCCTTTAGGCACTGGAAGGTCTCCCTTCTTCAGGCTGAACACCCACAGCACTCCCAGCCTGTCTCCACAATCCTTTGTGATGGAAAAACCATCACTTTTGTGCCCTTAACCAAACACAGATATACTCCAAGGGCAAGCAAGAGAAAGCGTCTTATATATATGTACATATATACATTTTTAAATATACATACAGAAAACCATCCATGACAGTGCAGATTTCCAACAAACCTTGGAGTGCTCCCACAGCACACGTGTGTTACCCAGAACAGCACCTGGCAAGCTTTCTACAGAGGCTTTTATTTGAATTTTTAAGCAGGACCCTTGCTGCTGGTGCTGGTGCTGATACCCCCACGGGACAGGCATGGCTGGCCCCAGCATTCCCCATCCTGCAAGGAGGGCAGAATTTGGCTGTCTTTTCGTATATTTTCCTATTATTAGTTTTAACTGTCAGTAGATTCCAAAAGCTTTCTGATGGAGAGGGTAAAATGAGGAGAAATCCGAGAATTCAAGAAATTCAAGTGCTGCAGAGGGACACGTGGGTGCTCAGCCATGTGGGAGCGTTCCCTACAGATCCCAGCCAGCAGAGCAGGGTGACATCTTCCTGCTCTTTTTAAAACCAGTATCCATCCATTCCCTCCTTAAACCCTTCCAAACTGCTCAGAGTGCAGCACTTGCCAAAAAGTGCAGCTGTTTTAGTTCAAAATGCATTCTTTTCTCTCAAGAGCTGTTTATGAAATTAATACTCCCATCAGCCCTAATGAAGAACTTTTCCCTAAGATGGAGTGTGTGTGCACCCTGGCATGCTGAGCAGGCCCTGCTCACACAGACCACCCCCAAGGGCTACAGAGCAGTCCAGGCTGCAGCAGAATCAACCAGGCACGCTGCATTTGGGATCACCCTCGTCCTGCAATGCACGGAGCATTCCCACCCCATCACCCCGCAGCTCCTTTGCAAACCCCACAGTTCGTGTCACCAGGGGTAAATCACTGCTTCCCCAGAAGGGTAACTGGTAAAACAGGTCGGGGAACCCCAAGTCTCCCCCAGAATCCCTCATTCCTGTGGCAATTCAGGCAGCGTCGGGAGCAATGAGGAGTTACCCTGCACCAGAGCACGGACTTGTTCGGACAGGAGGGTTTGGATGCTGCCCCGGGGTAAAGCACACGCGGAGGCACTGACACCGCTGAGAGTACGGCCAAGGCTCTGGGACGAGCTCAGCTTCGCCTCCTGAGCATGTCCCAGCAGCTCCAGCAGCTCCCAAAGCCTGCCCTGCCAGCACAGCTCGTTCCGYTCTGTCCCTCCCTGCCCCGGGATGTGCAGCCAGGGACGCGCTCGGGAGGCTCCCGGGCTGTGCCACAGCCCCCGTGCAGCTCGGGACTCCACAACCACTTGACCTGCCCGGGCAGCCTCTCATCTGCACCTCAGACACTGGGGATAAGTGCTCTCCTGCACATGGAAAAGGGTGTCATTGTCTTCCAGGAGCCCACTGATGGAATTTCCATTCCACCTCCCTAATTCAGTACATCCAGGATTGCTCCCAGAAGAAGCTGCCAGGACAGGCAAACATGGCTGTCCTGTACCTCCCCTGGCAAACCTCTCATGTGAACACGAAAAACCCCGACTGCATCCTTCCCTTCCCAAGGAACAGAACTGCCCCTGGATCCCAGGTTCCCGTGGCCGGAATTCCGACTCCCCCGAGGTGTGTGTGTGCAGAACCTCTCCTACCTCCTTCGGCATCTCCCGTGGGAAGAAGAAGTAGGGCAGGGCAGACAGGGCCACCAGGCTGGCTGCGACCAGGAACCCGAGCCACCAGGCCCCCACCCAGCGCGGGTCCTCGCTGGTGAGCTGCACCTCAGCTGCAACACAAGGGGCACAGGAGCATCAAACCAGCGCTGAGCCAAGGCAGGGACCCCGCGGCACCAGGGGGTGGCCCCAGTCACCCCAGACGCCGACCAGCCCCAAGGTGGTGGCTCCCAACCCTGGGACCGTCAGTTCTGGGGTCTCAGTGTTTGCCCCTGGCTCGTCCCATCTCTGAAGCACATTTCATTCTGTCTCTTTTCTGTTTCGTTGCCATCACCAGGGTGATGCCACTCAGCCCTTTGGATGGAGACAGCTGGGACAGGGATGTCCTAGAGCTGGAAAGGCACAGGACAGCATTCCCATCAGCGCTTTTTCAAGAAGGGATACCCACGTTGTGAAAATCTTGGAAATACCCACTCAAGTGACAACACAGAAGGAAAAATTCCTTCTAAAGTTTAAAACTGAGTTAATTACTCTTGGCATCCAAGAGCAYTGGTTTAGTTGTTCCCAATGTGGCTGCTCACTCAAGGATACCCTGGCAGCAGGATTTGGACCCTGGAGCAGTGCCCACCAGTCTGGTCCATCAGCCAGTGCCTGCTTTGCAGCTCAGCCGAAGGAAGCTGATCTTTAAAAATGCTTTAATAGGGGTCATACCCCACTCTCCTGTCTGTCTGCCCTCAGTTTTCCCAGCCTCCCCTCCTGCCACCCTCAGAGCACTGTGCCAGCTGTGAAATCCTTCACGGGGAGGGTACCTGGCATCGAGGAAATGGGATATGCAGAAGCCACAATGCAAATTCCCCACAGGGTGAGTCTGAACAAGAAATATTTCTACAGAATAAGGTGACCCCTGTGGTAAGATGATGTCCAGGAGCATTTCCCAGTAAACAGCTGCTTCCAGAAACCTCTTCTTAACTGTGAGGTTTAACAGAAGTGAGCCATTCCCCCTTGTCCTGCCCCTTCAGACCCTTGTCCAAAGTCCCTCTCCGTATTTCTTGGATCCCTTTCAGGCATTGGAAGGGGCTGTAAGTTCTCCCTGGAGCCTTCTCTTCCTCAGGCTGAATGTGTATCTGCTCTGTTGATAACTGGGAAAGAGCCTCTTGTTTTCCAGGCCAGGATTCCAGAGCGGCCAAAAAGGAGACTTTTAATAGCACATCTCGGGGAGAGACCTTTGGAAAGGAAATCCTTTCTGTGCTCCTTTCTTGCTCTGGCCAGCATTTCCCTTCTACTTGTCTTCCCCTTCCCCCCATCCTATCCTTCCCCGAGCTTCTTCACACCTCAGGGTGTTGGTGCCCATTCTCCACTCCTCTCCTATTTCTCCCCTCCAGTATCTGCCTGGAGTTTGTTCTCCCCCCCCATGCCCACTCTGCCCCGCTCCCCCCAGGTGCTGCACAGGGCAGAGCACCCCCAGGAGCTGCACCCCCTGTGCTGCAGGGGCTCTGGGGGACAGCTCCGCTCACCTGCGCCGCCCTTGTCGATGTCCACGTAGAACCTCAGCATGGCAGAGCCCAGCAGGAAGGCCACCCCCGGCCCGATGACAGTCACTGAGAACAGGATTCCTGCACGGGGATGGGAGCAGGGAAGGGCTCAGCTCGTGGGAGGGCACCATGGGGGCAGGAGGTGCCCCGAGGCAGGAGCAGGCTCCGCTGGATCTGCCTCCAGCAGAGCCCATTTCCCTGGCAGCTCTCCCACCTCAGAGAATGACAGCCCCACACTTCCCATATTCCCTGCACACATGGAATTCCCTTTGGCACGGCTCAAACCTTTCCTGATGCTTGTCTTCAGCCTCCCAGAAAGACTGAAATACACCCAGGAACAAGAGGTGCCCCGTGGCATCAGTAATCCAGGAAACACCAAGGTAAAGGAGATAAAAGTTATCAGAGACCTCCCCTACATGAATTACTGATATAAGAAATGCAACACGAGTAMGATTCAGCTCCCACCTTACAGGTGATCCTTTCAGCTATGGTTCAGAGGTTTGGATCATCTACCAGAGCAAAATTTGATGCTGCACTTCCATTTTTTCAACAGTAATGATCTGCTTTTGATCTACCTTTGCTGTTCCATTCAATTCAGAAGGCTGGCACAGATAACAGCTGGGAAAGGACTGAAAGGACCTGCAAGGACCATGTTGTTCATCCCACTACCCCGGGACATCTCTTCTAGAACTGTGCCCAAGCAGTTCTCCAGCATCCCCTCTGCTGAAGGACACAGATGGTTGAACCTGCTTATTTTAGCTTTGTGTAATTTCCCTAACACCTAAACTGAGCCTTCGTTGCTGCCCCTCAAACCCACAGCTGCCACTTGTCAACACAGAGATCAGATCATTCCTCTTTTCGTTCCTGAAGCCCTTTTGGAGGAGGATATGGTTATTAAGTCCACCTCCAGGTTATCACTCTCACGCCAAAATCTCAGCATCTCCCCCAAAAGGTGTTTTCAGCTCTCCTGCTGTTTGCCCAAGCCTGAAGCAGATGAACTCTTTTTGCAGGAGCCTTCCCGGCACTGGGCAGAGCAGAAGGGCTATAATGAACCCTGCTCTCATTAGTGCAAATTAGCCCTGGCTGGCCTTGCTGTCACCCTCATCCCGCTGTCCCCTTCCCACAGCAGCCCAGCCTCACCCAGGTACAGGGGGGAGTTCCTCTCGCTGGCGAAGTCGTCGATGTAGGAGATGCCGAAGGGCTGGATGGGGACACCGCCGATGCCCAGCAGGGCCTGGGCAGTGAACATGACCAGGAGCACCTCGTGGTTCTCCCTGGAGGCGCGGGGGGTGCAGCTGGCATCGCTCAGGTTGGCCCAGGAGCCCGGGGCCCCGGGCTGGCACAGGTCGGTGGTGTTGCTGGAGGTGCCTGCGATGACAAAGGGAGAGACAGGTCTGAGCAGCTTGGTCTGGAGAAAGAACCTTTCCCTTCAGGCTCTGGAAGGGGCTCTGAGGTCTCCCTGGAGCCTTTTCTTCTCCAGGTGAACACCCCCAGCTCTCCCAGCCTGGCTCCAGAGCAGAGGGGCTCCAGCCCTGGGAGCAGCTCCGTGGCCTCCTCTGGACTCTCTCCAGCAGGTCCACATCCTTCTAATCTTATCTTACTTTACTTTATCTTATCTTTAGATGGCAGGTGAAAGGAGATACAAAGAAAGTGCAAAGATCACTGTGCTGATATTCACAGAGATGGATTCACCTGCCATGAMAAGCCACCTCCATCAAGGAAGAGGAGCTGAGGTCACTTCCAGGACCTTTGACAGACCTTCGAATACAGGTAAAGTGAGCAAACCTGCAGATTTTGTGAGCAGCTTCTCAAGAAATGAGAGCTCATTGTCCTCAGAAGAGCTGCCTAAGCTCTTCCTTAAAACCCTGGGGGAGGGTGTGGTGGTGCTTACAGCAGGATTTCCATGGTTATGCCCCAAATCCTGTGGGACTCGGAGTGCTCGGACACGGGGCCCCCTGCAGCAGCACYGCTGAAACACCAGCTCGTTGTTCCCAAGCTGGGGTGTGCAGCTGGCCCCTGTGTGCAGCCAGGAATTGTTCACCTATGGAGCCTTCCCTCGGTGTCTGCCTGAACCAGCTGCGCTCCCTCTGCTGAGCCAAACCAAAGCTCTTCAGTGGAGGCTTCTGAAGGATTTGCTGGAGCTTCACGGCAGGATTTGGGAAGGTAGCAAGAAAGTGGTTTTCTCCTTTCTTTCTTTTCTCACCCCTTCACTTTCTTTCAGGTAGAAAATCCCAAATCCACCCTGGCCCATTCCCTCCCATGACCTGCTTGTTTCTCAAGGGGGGCTGATTATCTGGCGGGGTCTAAAACCTCAGAGGCAGCCCAGCTAAACTGGGGAAGGCAGACGGGGTTGAATGTGCAGAAAACAAGGGGAATTGGAGGCACAGCCTGTGTTTTGACTGTTTTCCTGCCCTTTCCCATGGTTCCATGGTTCCCGTGTCCTCTGGCTCTGCTTTCCACCGCAAGCTGTTGCCTCTAAGGGCTGAGATGATTTCATTCTCAGAAAAATAAAATTTCTTGAGGAGAAGCCAACAGCTCCCAGTGCCTGGAGGGAAGGTCATTTCACACTGCCAGAGGGCAGGGATAGATGGGATATTGGGAAGGAATTCTTGGCTGTGAGGGTGGGGAGCACAAGTTGCCCAGAGCAGCTGTGGCTGCCCCGTCCCTGAAGTGTCCGAAGCCAGGTTGGAGCAGCCTGGGATAGTGGAAGGTGTCCCTGCCCATGGCAGGGGGTGGAACTGGATGACTTTAAGGTCCCTTCCTACCCAAGCCATCCCGTGATCCTGTTCTTTCCTTTTTCTGTCCCCAAAGGCCAAACAAGAAGCTGCTGGAGCACTTACTGGCGACAGACTGGTCGTACTCGTAGGGGCCGGTGATGAAGTGGGGCAGGGACATGAGGAAGCCGGCCAGGGACACGAGCAGGGCCCCGCAGCCGATGAGGCGCGGCCGGTGCACGCGGCTGCCCAAGTAGCTGATGAAGACGATGAGCAGCGTGTTCCCCACCTGCAGCGGGCACAGAGCCGTGTCCCCGGGGCACCAGAGCGCCCCAGGGCACGGGGGAGCACGGGGCGGCGCCCAGCGGGGAGCAGGGAGCGGGTGTCACCTCGTTGAAGGAAGCCAGCAGCCCCGAGGTCTGGCTGGAGAGGCCGTAGCGGCGCTCGATGGTGGAGATGGAGCTCTTCAGGTAGCCGGAGACCAGGAGCTGGGACAGCTGCAGCAGCCCGTGGCAGAACACGAAGAACTGCCAACACAAAGAGAGCACCCAGCAGGGTCACTGAGGCTGCAGGGTCACTGAGAGCTGCAGGGTCAGTGAGAGCTGCAGGGTCAGTGAGAGCTGCAGGGTCACTGAGAGTGCAGGGTCACTGAGAGTGCAGGGTCAGTGACAGCTGCAGGGTCAGTGAGAGTGCAGGGTCACTGAGGCTGCAGGGTCTCTGAGAGTGCAGGGTCAGTGAGAGCTGCAGGGTCACTGAGAGCTGCAGGGTCAGTGAGAGTGCAGGGTCACTGAGAGCTGCAGGGTCAGTGAGAGTGCAGGGTCACTGAGAGCTGCAGGGTCAGTGAGAGCTGCAGGGTCAGTGAGAGCTGCAGGGTCAGTGAGAGTGCAGGGTCAGTGAGAGCTGCAGGGTCTGTGAGAGCTGCAGGGTCACTGAGAGTGCAGGGTCACCAGGAGCTGGGACAGCTGCAGCAGCCCGTGGCAGAACAGGAAGAACTGCCAACACAAAGGAGAGCACCCAGCAGGGTCACTGAGGCTGCAGGGTCACCGAGAGCTGCAGCACAACAAACTGCATCTCCCTCAGGAAGGCACAATTCTCCAACAGAAACCTCTGACCACGAGCCTTTGAAACATCAGCCCTGCTCTGCTGTCAGTGAAATCTTCTGAAATTAGGTCAGAACCGTGAAACAGAGTTCTGCCAAAAATAACAACAGGGTCAGGACCTGCAAGGAGAGTGTAATTTCCTCAGCTGAGAAGTGGCTTTGGACAAAGCCATCATTTTGGTTGGGATGATGCTGTTTGTGTTGGCCCTGTCCCTATGATGCAGCAGCAGCAGAAGTGGGAAGTTGCACAACATTCCATCAGCCAGAGGCAGGCAGCCATCCCCAGTGCTGGGAGCTCTTCTGGGACAGGAATGAGCCCTTCCAAACACAGCAACAAACAACTTCTTCAGAGAAAGTCAGGAGAAGGTCTGGGAGAAGAATTCAGACTTTCCTTTTCTTCTTACAAAGCCCTGGGTGTAAAGGACATCTCCTTTGGAAAATGAGATGGTTCTCTTCCATTTCCAGAAGAAAACCTTTTCAAAGCCCACCATTTCCCCTAAAATAATCTGATCTCATCTCCACCATCCCTCYTCCATCTCCCTCCCTGCTGCCATGTGGCTGTCCACAGGCATCCTTGCAGCCCCCCAAGCAGTTCAACCAACCAGCCCAAACAGCCACACACCCCCAGGACAGGGACCACCCCTCTCCCTGCAGGACAGGCTGGATGCCCTGGGTCCTTCCAGGGCTGCTGCCCTCAGCCTTGGCTGATGCCCAGATCTTCAGGGAACCGCTCCAGCTCCGTGTGTTTTGCACCAGCTCCCACCACGGAGAAGCTGCTCAGCCTGGCCTGGGTTTCTGCTACATCTCGTTCTGATCCAGGCCTGAAGTGGGGTCACTGCCAAAYTGGCCTCTTTGTAAGCCAAGGGAATTTCTACAGCACAAAAAGGGACAAAGGGGAAGGCCAAACCCCTTGGRTCCCTGAGAACTGCGGGGCTGGGATATGGTCACCACCTCCCAGAGGGATGGGTTGGCATGATGCACACCAGGACAGCCTCCAGGACCTTCCCCCTTCCAGGCTCATGTCCCCACCGATGGGTGCAACGTGTCTGGGCTGGGAAAATATCCCCCAGCCAAAGGAAAGCGTCCCCAGAGTCAGCTTTGCTAAAACCCCTACGTTCCTGAAGTCGCTGGCTGTGTCCAGGCTCTGCTTCCCAAACACGTGAAGGCTGAAACCAGATCTGTTTATTCCAGGTGCCCACAGCACACAGCCCCCTGAGTATCCAAAGCCAGGACCTTCACGGGTTCACAGCGGCTCAGCAGCTGCCCAGCAYGGCCCCATGTCCTCTTCAGCACCTTTGACCTCTCAGGAGGTCAAATCTGGTATTTTACTCTCCCGTCTGGGCAAAGCACAGAAAGCAGAGATGGCCCTGCAAAGGACCTGCAGAGGGCTGGGCAAGGACCCCAGTTCTGGCTCCAGGGGCTGTTTGCTCTCAGCCATCAGTTTTCTGCCGGGGGAAGAAAGAACAGGCTTTTCCTGGCCTTTGGGTGTGCTGCCCCAGCAGGAGATGTGGATGGGCAGACAGCAGCCTTTTCCCAAGCCCTGTGTCCTGACAGCAGGACAGGCCCATGGAAAGCCCCAGGGCTGGGTGCTCCCAGAAAGAAACCCAAGTTCAGCAGTCCAGCACCTTTCCCCTCAAGGGCTGAGCCATCCCCCTAAAGTCTTCCCTCTACATCCACAGAATTAAAACAACTGGGAGAATCCAAACGTTGCCGAGGTATTGCTGCTTCCAGTCCACACGTGCAGGAGAACAGAGAAACACGCTCCCTCCTACGCAGCCAGTAAACCACAGACTGGGGATTAAACACCAATATTTCCTCTCCTGGTGGTCTGGAAAAATCCTTCTTACAAARGTTCCCTGTGTTTCCAGTGTGGATCGTGCAGTCTGGCAGCAAATCCTCCCCGTGAGGGCTCTCAGAGCCTCACACCCCGCCCTGCCCAGCTGACACCACAAGTCCTTCTCACGCTGGTTCCATGTGTTTGGGACACTTTGGATGCTATGTTAAGAGAGGGTTTTGTGCCTCAGCACACAATAAAAGCCCATACATGGGGCTGTGCTTACAGAAAATGGGTGTGGGAGGGATCAGCTCCTTCCAGTTTAATCCAAACCAGTTTGGTTGGGCCTGTAGTCAGAAGGGACCTTAAAGCTCATCCAGTCCCACCTCCTGCCATGGGCAGGGACACCTTCCACTATCYCARGTTGCTCCMAGCCCCRTCCAGCCTGGCCTCGGACACTTCCAGGGATGGGGCAGCCACAGCTTCTCTGGGCAACCTGTGCCAGGGCCTCCCCACCCTCACAGGGAACAATTCCTTCCCAATATCCCATCTAAATCATAATGCTCCCTGAAACCAAAACAGGACGGTTTTAGTTATGTCCCTGAGTTGCAYTTGGACATGTGGTAACTGCTGTTTGTGACACGCTCCCTGGGGATATAAATACACATGAAAACTGCAGCGCTGTGATTTTTGGTCCTTCAGCCACTTCAAACGAAGCCAACCACATTGTGCAATGGTTCTGTGTTTGTGCAAGAACCATTTGAACCCTGGGCTGGCAGTTTTGTTTCCTGAGGAAGTCATTTAGAAACCGGACAGGGTGACCTAACTTCCTGAAAAAACCCTAGGAGATCTGGGGAAAACATCCTGTGCTGAGGGTAATTGTGTTCTTGGGGACAAGAGCTTCCCCTACATCTGCCCATGGCAGGGGCTTGCAACAAGGGAGTCTTTAAGGTCCCCTCCAACCCAAACCAGTCTGGGATTTTAGGATCTACCTTCACAGATACAGCAAAATACAGGTTGATTCTGCTCACAGACRTGAGCTGACTTTGCCCCTCAGTGGTTTAATCTTTGAACTCCTGTAAAGTACCTCCTCAAGGAAAAGCCAATGGGATTATACTTGCAAARATTATCTTGCTGGCAAGTAAAGAAAAACAAACAAAAACCACCAAACAAAAAACAGCTGAATGGGYTGAAAGGAGGATTGGGGAAGAAACCTCAGGACACGGCACCGTGTCTCCTGCCTCTGTGCTCTTGTAACCTCTGCCTCAGTAACTCAATTTCCTTCTGCCACGAGCGATGAGGGTGATTAAATCCATCAGCATTTGTAGAAAAACCCTCAAAACCCCAAATCTTCCTCACAATAGTGACAGAGGAATCTTCAGCCTTGAACAGTGACTGTCATCTTTTGCTCTCTGGCCTGCTGAGACTCTAACGAGCCAGGAACTGGCTTCCAGCTACACCGAATGCAGTCCTAAACTGATGCTGAGGCTGTCACTGCTGATAAAATGCAATTATTGAGCCAGAGGGGAATGAAGCAGATGCTGCAAGACAGAGGGAGCTGTTCCAGGAGCAGCTGTGATCTGCAGAGCTCCTCAGACACTCACCGGGAGGAGCAGGGGTTGCACCGAGTCCAGGAGGATGTAAGGCTTTGAAGAATGGCTTCACCCTGACAAAGCCAGGCTTAGATGGGATATTGGGAAGGAATCGTTCCCTGTGAGGGTGGGGAGGCCCTGGCACAGGTTGCCCAGAGAAGCTGTGGCTGCCCCTGGATCCCTGGAAGTGTCCAAGGCCAGGCTGGAYGGGGCTTGGAGCAGCCTGGGATAGTGGAAGGTGTCCTTGCCCATGGCAGGGGTGGCACTGGAGGGGCTTTAAGGCCCTTCCAAYCCAAACCATCCTGGGATCCTCTGCAGTTAAATTCTGCACAAGCTGGGAGTTAAACTTGCATTAAAACAGCACTGCCCCACCACTGGCTCTGCCATGGGGACGACTCCACACCCGAGGCACTTTTGCCATGGGAAACACGGAGCATTTCCCAAATACACGTGGTAACCAGAGATCCTATTGATGCCTTCTGCAGAGAGCTGTACTCCTCCTTCCCAGGACAATAATCCAAGGGGGGATCAGAGAAAGCAGGAGGTATTTACCTTGATGCTGAGAAACGGGCTCCTGCAGAGAGTTTTCCGGGACACATCCGGGCAGCTGCTCCTTGGAGCCGTGCTTGTCATTCTGTCAGCCTGTCAAAAATACGTCATTCAGCACAACGCTCAGCAGCCCTGCTTCAATTCCCCCCTGCCCAGCAGGCAGAATCCTGGCGTGCTCTGCCAACACCCCCACAGCAGGCACACGGTCTCCCAAGCAGTCACTAATTATTCCTGGGTTTCCTTTCCTTGGAGCACTTGAATTCTGCAAGGCACCAAAGCAGCCTGCAAAATGTTCCTCTCCAGGAGGCCTGGGAGGTGAAACGCTGCTCGACAGARCCCAGGACAAGATTGTGCAAAGGTCTGGGTTAGTCTGACATCCTTATCAACCACCTCGGTGATGGGGCACGGGGCACCTCGGCCGGGTGGCGGCGGATCCGCCGCTGGGAGAGCACCTGACAGAGCTGGTGGCTGTGCTGCCATCCAGAGGAACCTCAGCGGGCTGGAGAAACGSGAATTGAGGGATCTCAGCGGGTTGGAGAAATGGGAATTGAGGGATCTCAGCGGGTTGGAGAAATGGGAATTGAGGGATCTCAGCGGGTTGGAGAAATGGGAATTGAGGGATCTCAGCGGGTTGGAGAAATGGGAATTGAGGGATCTCAGCGGGCTGGAGAAATGGGAATTAAGGGATCTCAGCAGGCTGGAGAAATGGGCTCCATGAGAGACCTCAGTGGGCTGCAGAACCCCAAGAAGTCCAAGTGGGGCAGTGCAAAGCCCTGTCCCTGCCATGACCAGGGTCCAGCCCTGTGTCCCTCTGCAGGGAGCGCCCTACAGGCTCAGGGCAGGAGCTCCTGCTGCAGAAGGGGGGCTCAGCAAGCCCTGCACGCACTGGGCTCCTTTCCTGCATCCCATTTGCACTCAGATGTGTTTCTGCATCTCTCCTGGCAGAACCCCTCCACTCTCGCTTCCTGACTCCGAGCCACCACCTACATTTAAATAGACATTTAAGTCTGTGAGAAGGCACTCCCCACCCCCTGCACCGCAGCTCTCCCTCCCTTCTCTCCAGCCCTCAGTCCCTGCTCCCAGGGGGACCCCGATGCCTTTGTCGGGGTTTGAGTTCCAGGTTTCCTGCTCAGGAAGCTGCATTGTTCGAGGCACGTTAAACCCATTAGGCTGGAACTTGTTCAGCACACCCTAATAGATGTTTTCATCTCCRTAGCAAATGGGGTGAAAGGCTTCCCATTATTGTTGTTCGGTGTAATTCTGTTTCCCCCACGATGAGAAGCAAAGGAGCGAGGACCCGCAGCCTCGAACAAATTAACAAATGCAGGGGTTGGTGTCAGTTCCAGCAGGAGGAGACTGCCTTAACTGCGGCGTTTATAAACCTTCGGCGCAGCACGGGAGAGGGAAATTCYGGGGGGGACCTGCACGAGTTCCAGCCCCACAGCAGCCTCTGCTAAAAGCCAGTGCTGCCCTCAGCCCCACTCCAAGAGATACTGCTGCAGCAGAACCCAGGATGGGATCAATAGAGTGCGTTCGATCGTCAGTTAGAGCGGGCAGGGAAAGCTCCCCCGGCCCCTGGAGGGTTCGGCAGTGCTGGGGCAGCAGCTCCTGGTGAATTATTGACAGCACCGAGTCTGCTGCTGCAGCCCCTTGGGAGCGCAGGGGGGTCACAAGGGGGGAAAACGGGTGGAAAACCAAAGGGAGGGAACCCAAAGGAGTCAGAACCTGGATTTCCAGGAATGGGCACGTTCCTGGAGCTGGAAACCACTGCAGGCTGGATGCMCTGGTTAACTGTTAATGTCTTTGTCACTCAGCCCTGCAAAACACAAACCCCGTGGTGTGTGGGAGTACTTTGGCCCTCCTGCCCATCCTGCCCAGGCCCTGCTTTTATGCATGGAGGAGGGAGGGTGGCTGATGGCAGGGGGAATGCTGGCACAGATGGGAAACGCTCCAGGTCTGCCGGCAGTTCAAAGTGCACTCAGCACTGCGCTCGGATCCCACCCGTCCCAGTGCTCCTTCRGGCACAGCACAGAACCTTGATCCAGTGCAAAGGACAATCAACACATCAAATAAAAAGGCCGATAAGAGTTAATTGATTTAAAAACAACTGCATGAAGACAGCAGCAGGGTAAGGTCAGCGTGGTTCTTGTTGCCTCCGACTGGATGGAGCCCAGCCGTGGAATGGCACTGCCTCGGCACGAGCCAGGGTCTGCTCCTGGTAGATGGACATCTCCGGATGGAAAGAAGGAATTCATTGTGCCAAACGCTGCTCTTTTGGAGCTCGCAGTGATGCCTTTCACCTTTTCTGCCCCYAGTCCCAGGAGTGTGAAATTCCTTTGTTAGGGAGACGCCTGAGGTGGGAGGCTGGTGTGGGGTGGGAAAGCAGGGGTGGCATGAGGGGGTCTGATGGTGAGAGGTGTCACTGACCCTGACCCAGAGCCCTTGGAAACCAGCACTGCACCCTCATGAAGCAGAAAATTGCTTCCTTGTCCTCCTGCAAGCGACCCCTGCAGGGGAATTGCTTGTCCCATAGACCGCAGGGGGGCTTTCCGTGCCCCTCGGGGTGTTTCAGAGCCCAGTGAGCTGCAGGGGTGGCCAGGGTCACCCATCCCTCAGAAAGGCCTGGCATGGCAAGCCCTGGGTGTAGGGGGCACAGGGATCTGAGCTCAGTCCCACACCAGCTGATGCCACTGAAACACTGCCATGAACCCCAGCCCTGCCTGCCTGGCACCTCAGCCCTGCTCCCGGGACACCCTGCAGAGTGGCAAAGCAGGAGCTGCAGGCTGGGGAACAGCCCAGTAACCCCACCTGTGCAGGGCTGGGCACAGAACCCCAGGCTGGGGCTGGGAGGGACCTTAGAGCTCACCCAGTGCCATCCCTGCCATGGGCAGGGACACCTCCCACGGGCAGGGACACCTCCCACTATCCCAGGCTGCTCCAAGCACCATCCAGCCTGGCCTTGGACACTTCCAGGGATGGGACAGCCTCATCTTCTCTGGGCAGCCTGTGCCAGGGCCTCCCCACCCTCACAGGGAAGAATTCCTTCCCAATATCCCACCTAGCCCTGCCVTCTGGCAGTGGGAAGCCATTCCCTGTATCCTGTCTCTCCATGCCTGTATCTGAGACAATCTCGCAAACCTTTGCAGCACTGATTAAGATGCTCCACTTCTCCCCACGCTGCCTTTGACACCAGGGCAGCAGAAATCCCCCACAACCTCTCTGGGACCTGCCCAATGGTCCTGGCTGGGACAGCAGGGGTGCCACCAGCATCCTGTCCCATTCCCGAAGACATGGATCCACCCAACACCCTCATTAATCGCTGCTCCCCTCAGCTGAGCAAGGAGAGGCACACGCTGGGCYCAGCAGAGCGTGGGTAAATAACAGCCAATGTAACACAGCAAATTAAATCCCAGCAGGGGCCTCCAAATGCCAGCAAATATTCYGTGATCTGTCTTCCTCCTGCAGAATCATTTTCGCTCCCTGGCAGCAGAGCTGGAGTGGTGGCAGTGTGTGTATTTATGAGCGTGCCTGTGTTCCGTGGGAAGCTGGCTGGGAAAATGGGGTGCAAAGATGCTTTATAATCCAGCAGAAGGAAAAGACAGTGGRTACACATCATCTCCTCCCTGGAAAAAGAATGAGGGAATAAAAAGGGATGCAGAGACGGTGCACAATAGAACCAGCCCTTGGGCACAAGTGGCGAAAAGAAAGTGAAAATGAGCCCAGCCCAGCTCAATGACTCTGTAATGAGAAATGGGACATGGATGAACCACCCCAGAGTCTTACAAGAAGTCAGACAAAAAGGAAAATGTTACTAGAGGATAAAAATTAGAAGAAAAAGGAAAACTGGTGTTGAAACAGATGACGTGCCAGCACAGGCAGTGAGGGAGAGGCTCCAGCCCTGTCCTGGTACCCTTCTGGCTCAGGAAGGATGAAACYCTGCTCCCCATGTTTGTGCTGAGATCTCCCAGAGCTCCCTGCCCTCCCTGGCACCCCCTGCCAGAGGCTGGAGCCCTTCCCAGGAGGGTCCTCACCTGCTCCAGCACTGCAGGATGTGGGGAAGGAGCTGGAGCTCACCTGGCAGTACCACCCCAGAGATGGGAACTCTCCCACCATCCCCTGTGGATGGGGCAGCCACAGCCTCTCTGGGCAACCTGTGCCAGGGCCTCAGCACCCTCACAGCACCCTCCAGCTCTCCTGGAGCCCCTTYAGGCACTGGAAAGGGCTCTGAACTCTCCCTGGAACCTTCTCTTCTCCAGGTGAGCACCCCCAGCTCTCCCAGCCTGGCTCCAGAGCAGAGGGGCTCCAGCCCTGGGAGCAGCTCCATGGTCTCCTCTGGCCTCTCTCCAGCAGCTCCAGGTCCTCCTGCTGTTGGCCCCAGGGCTGGAGCAGCTCTGCAGGTGGGGTCTCACCTGAGCACAGAGGCAGAGGGGCAGAATTCCCCCTCCCCTGCTGTCCACKTTGGGGGATCAGCCCAGGGCACGGGGGGTTCTGGGCTGGGGCATGTTCAGCCTCATCCACCAGCACTCCCAAATCCCTCTCCCAGGGCTACTCTCCATCCATCCATCTGTCCATCCATCCGTCCACCCATGCAGGAAGGCAGCTCCCATCACACCTCGACTGACCTTCCCTTCCAGAGGGGGAAGCCCCTCACAGCAGCGGTGGCTCTGAGAGGGAAGGGAAGGAATCCCAGAGCCTCTGGCTGAGGGAGATGGCTGTGGAGTTACATAAGCAGCGAGGCTGGAATTGCGTCATTCCGTGAATCACTCGRTTTTGCTCTCAAAGGCTGCCCAGGGCTGCGGAGCCGTCGGGGTCTGCAGCCTCCCCGAGACCCCCTACCCACCCTCTGCTCCCGCTGCTGCCCGAGCTCTCGTGGGATGACCCCGCTCCGTGCTCAAGCAGCACCCCACTGAGCTGCCCCTGCCTCSTTCCTCCCTGTGACCTGCGGGTTGGTTTGTGCTGTGGCTGAACACAGCCCGAGGGTTTGCAAGGCATTTGCCAAACCAGGATCTCCCGGCTTTGCGAGTTGTACTCCTTCTCTGTACAGTTTTATGCAATATCCTGAGTTCAGAGGTCATCCCTCCCTCGTGGATGGTGGCAGATGCTGAGCCTGCCCTGCCTTGGGTTGGACACACGTGCTGTGTGCTGCACAACAGCCTCGCCCCGTGCCCTCCGTGGGGAYTGATCCTTCAGCACCACCTCCTCCGAGCTTGGCCCGGAGACAGCTCCTGCTCCCAGCCTCTCCAGCCCCTGGACGCGAGTTAGAGTGATGGATGAAGGATGAAGAGCCCCATCCCCAGCAGGGACCTGCCTTCCCACAGGCTGCAGGAGTGCTTGGTTCTGTGGAGGAACACCTGCCAAGAGAGGGCCGCAGGGAAGGGATCCCAAACCACACTCTTCCTGATTTGGGGTTTTATACACCATAAATACCTTCCTGATGTTTTTTCCCCTCTGTACTTCACTGCTGCTTGGACAGGAGTGAAGGCTGAGAAAAACATGGATTTTTGCTGAGTCCTGCTGAAGAGCTGTGAGAGTTTGCAGTGTGAGGAGCAGCTGGAGGAAGCAGAGAGAGCCAGAGTGGCTCCAGGGATACAGACACACTCTGCTGAGAAAAACCAGCTTTTTGAAGGGGAAGCTGTTGCAAAACAAGGAGCAGGAGCCACTGCCATAGCCCCATGCCCTGAAAGCACATCCCGAGTGGGAACCCCAGCAGCTGCCTAGGACTGAGCCTTCCTGGAGCAATCCACAGCTTGTCTGCTATTTATTATTGATTATCTTCTGAAAAACAATCCCAACAAACCCAGGATTCTCCACCTGCACTCATGGTCTGCCCAGGACCACAGACCTGCTTCCCACGCTGAGTATTCCATGGGGAGCAGCTACACCCCAATCCACTCGCTTCCTAAACATTTATTTCCGTGGGACATCCAAGGGCAGCTCTTTTCTCCACACTAACCCAGGGATTACCAACCAGGGCATCCCCAAAATTTGGAGGTGACCAATAAAATTTGCTTCACCAGGAGCTGGGAATGACACCAGCCACCTGGAAGCAGAGGGATGGAGGGAAGAGCAGGAGCAGGGAAATGCTTTTGCCAGGAAAGGGAACTGAGCAGAGCTTAGGAGAAGTGGCAAACTTCCTTAGGCAGCAGGAAAGGAGCTGGCTGAACACCAGGAGGAAACATTGTGAGTAGGAGAGAGTTGGTGACACATTTCTGGTGATGTTGGACAAGGAGCAAGCGCTGGAGTGGAGCCCCAGCCCAGAAAAAGGAGGAAACACTGGTATTCTGGGCAGCAGGGGGAATTGCTCAACGTCCTTCTCCCCTTACTTAGCACTAATGGAAGCACAGTATGGATCAAGAACATCCTGTGAAAATGGAGATTATTTTCTGGAAGTCCCCAGGCCTACAGCTGGAGCCACATCTGGCCCCAGCCAAGCTGCCTGACAGCAACAAGCCCTTTCCTGCATCCCTGGGAGCGATCTTGCCCCGGGGCTTCTCCAGCCATGCACTCACTATCAATTTTCCCTGGATGACACTTGGGAGCCTTGCGGTGTTTGAATCAARTTTCAAGCCAGAAATTCCCCTGAACGCCTGCTGTGCCTCCCACRCTGCCTCCACTCCCTCAGAAAATTGCCTTTTCCCAAGCCTGGGAACCAGTGACAGGTGCTGAGGTGGGAAACGAAGCTCCCAAGCCATCCTCACATCCACACTCAGCCACGTCATGGCTGGAGACACGGAGTGTTTCATCCCCCTCAGGCCAGGGCACGTGTGGCAGGTCCAGGATAGAGCACGGTGCAGACCACTGGGACCACACTGGGAGCCAGGAAGCACAGAGGAAGGGAGGTTGGGATCTAACTGGGACCAGACCCAGCTCCCCAGAGAGCCCTGGGCTGCCGCAGGGAGGGAGGAAGCCAAGCAGCCCTGCGAGGTTTGGGGGCTAGGGAGGACCCAGGATAAGGCATTTCCATGCCTGGAAATGCCACAGGTGCCCAGCAGGATGGCTGGCACACACAGGGGGGCTGGAAAAGTAGGAGGGGACAGGAAGAGCAAGGAAAGTGTGTTTAAAACAACCAAGTAACAAATTACAAGCATCAGGGCTGRGGGACAGGAGGGCTCGCACAGCCACCCACCAGGGTGGGGCAGAACCCTCGCTCAGGTTACAGGGCTCTTCGGCAGAGYCACAGAAGGGTTTGGGTTGGAAGGGACCTTCAAGCTCATCCAGTGCCACCCCTGTCATGGGCAGGGACACCTTCCACTATCCCAGGCTGCTCCAAGCCCCATCCAGCCTGGCCTTGGACGCTTCCAGGGATCCAGGGGCAGCCACAGCTTCTCTGGGCAACCTGTGCCAGGGCCTCCCCACCGTCYCAGGGAGGGATTTCTCCCCAGTATCYCATATRACTCCCAGGGGATATGCCCAACCTAAAGCCTTAGGGGACACACCAGCTCCCCGCTGTGCAGGACCCAGGAGGAAGCAAGGAGCCTGCTGTTCCCAGAGCCCTGCAGCCAAGGGAAAGCTCAGCAGGGTGCTGGCAGGAGCAGGCAGAGGCATCAGCTCAGCCCTGAACCCAAACCTTTCCACGATTCTAGGACTGTATGGATCGGCTCTCCTCCCAAGCATTGCCCTGCTGGAGAGGCTCGGGCTTGGCCAGGCTCTCCGTGTGCCAGCCCAGGCACAGGTCAGCCCCACAGCATCTTGCCCAGACCTGGGCTGGAAAGAGGCTTTGCCACTACAGGAGAAGTGAAACGACAAGAGAAAGCCACTGTGGCAGCCTCRGGCATTGGGAAAACTGGGAAAATTCCCTGCAACCGGAGGAATAAGTGGGGCTGCCTCACTGGGGAGAAAACACCCCTCAAATAAATAAGCACAAGCAGAGAGGAAGCGACCAAACACATGTGCAGAGAGCTGGCAGGGAACAGGCGTGGAGTCACTCCTTGTTCTTTCCCTTCCACCTTTGCAGCTGCTCCTGAGCCTCAGCGGATCCAGGACTCTTGCAAAACGCGCCGGGCACGGCAGCGGGAGAAGCTTCACCTTTCCCAGCCCCCGAGCCCGGGAGCAGCCCCCGCGCCGCGGCGGCACCGGAGCCATCCGCAGCATCCCCGCGCAGCCAGCGGGCGCTGCCTACTCACGGTTCCAGGGCTCCCCCGGTCCCRGTCCCGCTGGCGCTGGAGCGAAAAGTTTCCCTGTGGCAGCAGCCGCCGGGGCCGTGGGCTGCTTTTCCTCGTGGGCTGGAGGTGGGGATGGCTGGGGGAGGTGGGGCTTCGGCTTTGGCTGCACTGCTAGRAGTCAAAAGTCAAAACTGCAGAGCCTTTCAATAGGATTTCTTTTGTTTTAATTTTTGCTTTCTCCAGAAGCAGACAGAGCTGCCCGTATGGTTTGCTGAGGCAGCGCTTTGCGAGCTGCTTACGCATTCCCGGTGAAAGCTGGATTTTGCTTTCACTCCATCCCGGACTCCGGTCCCCTCTCCCCTCCCTGCAAGGGTCCCTTTCCTCCAGGGCATTTTCCTTACATTCATTTTCTTGTTCAATTCGCTTTATCTGCAGGTTTTTTTCTGTCGGTTTTGAAGCCGTGCTGCAATCCTGGGAGTTGTGAAAGGGAAACTTTGTTTATCTAACCCCGGAGTATTTATTTTTCAGTAAGTCTCCCCTGTGCTCTCTTGCTCTAAGCACTGAGGCGTTTCCAGGGGAGAACTGGAGAAAGTAAGAGACAGCCCCATCTATCCCTGCCCTCTGGCAGTGGGAAGCCATTCCCTGTGTCCTGTCCCTCCATCCCTTGTCCCAAGTCCCTCTCCGTCTCTCCTGGAGCCCCTTTAGGCACTGGAAGGGGCTCTGAGGTCTSCCTGAAGCCTTCTCTTCTCCAGGCTGGACACAGGAGCACAAACACAGGTGAGCTTTGCCAGGGCAAATCCACACTTGGATTTCATAAAGTTGCAGCTCGGAGACTGGGACAGCTGCAAAGTCACACCCAAGGGAAATGCAAGGTACAGAGGGACATGCAGAGACCTCAGGGGAGTTCCCTGCTCCCTTCATCCCAGAAGCCACAAGAAGCTCCTGGATGGAACCTCCACATGGGATATTTTCCCACTCGGGGTCATGGTGCAGCAGAGGCAGAGGAAGGCACAGCCACCTTTTCTTCCTGGCATTTCTTGTCGGGGTCTGATGGATGGGACGACACCAGGACAYGCCGGGCAGAGGGACCAGATGTTTCCAAAGGGAAGGTTATCTGCGTCCCCTGCTGCAGCTCATTAAATAATAATTAAACGASCTCTTTCTTAGCCCGAGCAGCACAGAAACATTTTGCTAAGCAGGAGAGAGCCCAGTGAGCGTGTCCCAAAGCACTGTGCATCCCAGCGACCCCGAGCTGTCCTCCTGAGCGGGGCTGCCTCAGCCAGCTCGGGCACTGCAGGGAAAAGAAACTTCACCAGCTCTGCCGGCTCTGCAGCGGCACAGGGAGGCTTTATTAGATTGGAAACAGAGATTATCAATATTTTACAGCTGCACAGCTCCTTCCTTCCCAGGGASGCTGTGCAGTGTGTGAGGCAGTCCCCCAGGACCCACAGAAGGGGCCTGGTTTGGGGCTGGGAGGGCAGAGCTCCTCGGGAGGGGGAATAACCCCCTGGGAAGAGATGGTCCAGCTGCAGGGGCCTGTGAGACAGACACCCCAAACGGCCTGGATGAGCGGGTCCTGCCCCCCATGCCTGGAGAGCAGCAGGGACAGGTGCATGACCAGGAATGGATAAGCAGGAACATCAGGCTGTGATATTCCATGAAAGAAGAGCACCATCTATTGACTCCTCTTCCTCAGAACCTCGTCCCGAGCTGCTGTGCCCCGCACGAGTTCTGCCAGCCCACGGGCTGCTGCTCCATCCCAGTCCGGGGCTGCCAGAGCACCCTTGTCCCGCTGGTCCAGGGTGGCTCCTCCGCGTCCCAGCACTGGGATATCCCCGTGCTCTCCCCAAAGACTGCTTATCCATCCACGGCCGGGTGGACGAGGCTTGGAGCAGCCTGGGATGGTGGAAGGTGTCCCTGCTGTGGCAGGGAGGTGCAACTTTAAAACCCTTCAAGCCAACCCATCCCATGATCCTAAAAAGCCCCTGGAGTCTCCAGGGGAGGGAAGTGTTCCTCTGGTGCTGCAGCCTCGTGGCTCCCGGCTGGAGCTGGGTCCTGCCTGCTGCTGCCACCTGGCCGAGAGAATTCCCGGAGATCCTTCAGCTTTTAGGTCGTTGCAAGGTTTGGCCTCCAGATATTTGGACAYGCAGACGCCGAGTGCATCCCCAAAAAGGTTAATTCCTACTAAAAACCAAGCACCAAACCCTGAGTGGGCACACTAGGTGCTCAGCCAGGTGAGGGGTGTTGAATCCCCTGCAAGATGTGCAGGAAGGAGGATTCCTTGGAACRCTTGAAAGCAGTTTGCAGGAAATGATAGCAGCACTTACCTTGTGCAGAGAGAGTGCAAAATCTCACATGTCTGAGACTATAGATGGGCACAGATGGATAAACTTGGGCTTCCAGTCTGGAAGAGGCCACATTAGGAACCCCACATGTGCCCAGGTTCTGCTCTTACTCCAACTCTGGCCTTCCTGCAAGACCTAAACTGGGATTGGGAAGAAGCAGCTCAGTGTCCTGTTTGGGAAATGGGACATGTGGCCACGTGTGGGGCTGAGGCTGATCCTTTTCTGCATGTGGGGTTAGGAAAAAACCATTGGGATTGGGGCTGGGATTTCACATCTGAGCTCTGCCGCCGTCTCACTGAGGGCCAGCCGAAAGATGGGACACAAATGTTTGGAATTCTGCAGAAACTGTTTGCAGAGCTGGGATTTAAGCTGGGTGGCTGGTGGTAATTATCCCCTTGGCTTCCATATATTTTGGGGCTTTCTGAATCCCTGTGGGGCTCCTGCCTTTTGAGGGAGCTGCACGGAGCCATTGGCAGCCCCGGCCTGGATGTGGAGGCTGAGCTGAGCCCAGAGGAACAAACCAAGGGCAAAGCAGGGGCTGGACTCACGGCTCTCTTCCTGACTTCCACCGCAGGACTTTCTTCCTGAGGAAAGAGGAATCCCGAGGGCCGTGCAAACACGGTGGGAAGCATCCTCATCATTCTGCCACTGCATGTCGTCCCAGAATTCTTCTATGGCAGCAGAGGAGGGAAATGTTGAGGGAATTTCAATTCCCTAAGAAAGGGCAGTGCTACAGAGACAGGCAGGGGAGCAAATTGCAGCAGGGCTGGGTTTCAGCATCTGCAGGAACAGCAGGGAATGGGAGAGAAACCCAGAGGGCAAGGTTAGGTGGGATATTGGGAAGGAATCCTTCCCTGTGAGGGTAGTGAGGCCCTGGCACAGGTTGCCCRGAGAAGCTGTGGCTGCCCCTGGATCCCTGGAGGTGTCCAAGGCCAGGCTGGACGGGGTTTGGAGCAGCCTGCGATAGTGGAAGGTGTCCCTGCCCGWTTCCAGTTTGAAACCACAGATGGCAGCACGATCCTGGGAATTGCTGCCTTGCTGCTCCTGCAGGAGAACAACTCAATTAAAAAGAAAAAAAAAACCAAACCCGGAAAAACCTCTCGCAAAAGTGCATTTAAGTTATTTGTAGAAAAACAGGGCAAAACAAAAGGCAAAGCGCCGAATCCTGCATTTGGTCACCACAAGCCCATGGAATGCTCCCGTCTCACGGACTTGAATTCAAGACAGAAATAACAACAACGACAACAGTAAAAATAATTTTAAAAAGTGCTTCCCAAGTCTTTCTGCACCGTGAGTGAACCTCAGCTGGAGAGGACAGAGAAGATTCCCTCAGGGCTTGGCCTAAAGGCATTTAAGCACCTTTTGAATATTAAATGTGCTGTTAGTTCAAGGAGCTTATATTGCTTATTTTCTAAAGGAAAAGAAGTTTTTAAAATTCTGCAAAGCTTTGTTGTGACACCTTTCACACACCATCGCTGTCAGCTCTCAGCTGGTGCCATGAAACGCTGCCTGCCAAGAGTTAGTGAGGTGAAATAGATGCTTAATTATTATAAAATAGATGTCTAATTGTCTCATTATTTTGCTGAGAAGCTGCAGTAGGATCTTTACTGCCATGCCAGATTAACTGAGTGTATTTACATAAGAATGAAGAAGTTACAAGCTCATGTTTCACTCCCAGGCTGATGCTCTGTGTAGTTCTCAGTTGCTTTCACAGATAAAATACTTGAAAGCTCCGTGACACACAGGTGCTAACAGTAACTTCTTTATCTGTTATCCTTCAGCAACTTAAAAAAAACCCCAAACTTTTTAGTGCACGTGTATGTGGCAACATTTTTTCCATAATATTACAAAAAATRCAGTTATCTTTTTATAAAACTCTTCAAATAGACTCAGTAATAAAAACGCTTTCAGGGTWATTAATTAGATTGAAAAATTACAATCTAGACTGGAAAACAGCTTTTTGTTTGAACAATATGTAGGAAAGTCTTTGTTCCTGAGGTATTAAAATGCAAATGTTAAAAGCAAGAGGGTACTGGTGTCATGAAAAGAAAATCATTATTTCAAAGCTGATCATTACTTCACAGTTGTGAGAAATGTCCAAGTACTTCAAATGCTTTTTCTCGGTAAGGGAAAATGACCTGTGTATAATTCCAATCTCCAAAATAGCTTTGAAAAATCCTTTATTTGAGCCATCAAAAATTATTTCCGCCCCATCTTAAAATCAAACAGTTCTGCTTCAACCCAGGGGGTGCATTTTACACTGGACTTTAATAAAACTCTGGGAGTACAGAGCACTGATGAAGCCAAGCAATGGAAGAAGGCAGCACTTCAATCCTGCTTTACTCTGCCCTGTTTCGGGGATCTGAAGATCAGGTATCTGATCCCAGAAATGCTCTTTGCTCAGGGGATTAGCCTGGGGAGCTCTTAATGGGGAAAGAATAAACGGGGGGAGGAAGGCTCAGTGCTGCAACTGAGGAGCTCACCCAGTAATTCCAACATTTTCCAAGGTATTTATCCCTGGAGGTGTCCAAGGAACGCCTGGACGTGGCACTCGGTGCTCTGGGCTGGTGACAAGGCGGAGATCGGGCACAGGCTGATCTCAGAGGTCTTTTCCAGCCTCAGGGATTCTGGGATTCCGGGATTCCATTCTTATGGTTGGGATTTTCCTTGCAGGATCACAAATTAGGGAATCTCTTAATCAAAATCCTGTTTTGCCAAGGACCCAGAGCATCGGTGGGAATTTGGGTTTGTCTCCCAAAGCTGTGATTGGAGGCAGCTGCTCTTTGGGGTTGGCATTTCGGTGTTGCAACTTTTTGGTGTGCAAATTCCTCGAGGGAAAACGCCTCAGGGAGCAGTGTGATCCCACACAKGCTTGCAGTAGGCGTGGAATAGCCCGAACTGTGACTTCAGAGCCACCTTCTGCAGGYGGCCTCTGCGAGCACAGAGTCCTGTGGAGAGCCACACATCCCGTCTAAGATCCTCTCTCAAAAAACGAGTCCTGGATTCTGCTCTCACATCCAAAGCGAGCTGCAGCAGCTGGAGCCGGAGTGCCTGCACCTGATGGATTTGTGCATGCCTGCACAAACGCTTTAAAAGGCAAATTAGCGAGAAGCAGCAGCGCTTTTCATTTCCCCTTTAACTCTCCAGCCAGGCTGTGCAGTGCTGATGAGGGAATTTGCAGCTGTTGAGGGCAGCACSTTTTGTGTTGGGAGTTGGGAATCGGCGGCACAGCCCCACCCCTGCCCTTGTCCAGTGTCCTCAGCTCCCTGCTGAGGGAAGAGCCCAGCCCCCTGCTCGGCCCTGCTGGTTATGGAATGGCCCTTTCTCCTTTCTCCTTTCTCTTCCTCCCGGTCTGGCACTCCTCACCCGAAAGAAGAATCCTCATCCCGTGGGTGCTGCAGGACCAYCACCCTGCAGCATCGCCACGCCAGGCTGGGAATGAGTAGGATCCAGGACTCTCCTGTTCACTAGAATGTGATGTATGTTTTATATATATGTATCAGAAAGATATTGTGCAAGAGTTTAGAGAAGTCTTGCCCTTTTGCTGATATCCTTCTGCTGGTTTTATCCCTTAAAATTCTATTTTGTGCTGTTCCGACAACATGAAAAACATGGAAAGGTGCTGTAACAGTGTTTGTTACTCCCCACAGTTTTTAAAATGGCTTCACACAGTCTTTCAAATGATGACTGCATCATYTCAGGTTTTTACAGCTGTAACCCTGAGCTGTGAATTAGGCTGGGTGCAGTACATCCTTATTTGTCACTGAGTGCTGATCATCCAAGTAAGTGAATTTGTGTTATATTCCATTATTCCCACTGTCTTCAAGGTCAGCACTGAGCACTCGGGGATATTCATGGGCTACTTGCAAATCCYTGGCAAAGGCTCCTGTTGTCTGTTTGCTGCACAGGAGTATCCCCCCCGGGTGGGTGCCTGGTAAAATCCAGGCAGAGTATCTGTGCGCACCAGTAACCAGCCCAGCAAAACTGGGGATTTTCGTGTTGGCCCTGCCGTGGTCAGCAAATAAATCAGAAGAACCACAACAAGTTTGTGAGGGGAAACAAGAATTCCTGTTTCAGGAAATTTCTCCATACTGTATTGTAACTTCCAAAAAGCTGAACAACCAACTTATGCTTTGATGATTTTTTTCCCCACTCCAGTATTAAACTCGAGGATTAAGGATCTTCCTTTTTAACTGGCACTAGTTTTTCCTGTTGCTTGCAGAAACCAAGAGTGGCCACAGGAGTCACTGCAAGAAAAAAAATAATCTTACAATTTTGGTGACAGTAACAGAGCTCCTGCTGGATGTGGGGATTGTGGGGTGGGGCCGTGTGTGCTTTCACTAGGGAAGGGGGCGAAGAAGAACCTTGCCTGTGGCGATCAGTGATGTTTCTAAAAAGTGTTTAATCCTGAGCTCTCTTCCTCAAGGGAGGGAGGAAGATCCCAGCTTAATCCTTGTATCCTGGGAATAACATTCATGTTGCAGAGGCACTGCACAAAGATCAGGATGTCAGAAGCCACACTGGATATGTTCATTTTATTCACTGAGGAATTTTTTCCTGTGTTTATTTGCTGGTCTGTATAGAAAATGTCTTCTTTTCCTTTTGACCTTTCCCTGCTCCTCTAAATAAAAGCCCAGATAATTTTTGCTCTTGTCTCCAGATGTATGTGCTCTGAAAGGAAACAATCCAGATTAAGACAAGTTTAATTCTGGTTCGCTGGCATCAAACTAAGTTGAAAACAGTTCAAAACTCTTACTGAACTTCAGGAAATTACTTTTCCATAGACCTTGCCTCTCTTTAAGTAATTTGAATAATTCAGGAACAGATAAACCAGGATAACCATCACCAACAATGGGGTAAAATAAAGTGTTTCCAGGGCTGTAATGGAAACTGCAGGGAATTTAAAGTGAATTGTGGAATGTTTTAAAAGGAACACATGCGGAGGCTCTGGTGGATTTTAACTCTTCACTGAAGAGAGAGAAATGTTCCAATTCTCCTCTCTCAGAGAATATTTATATACTTTCCTTTTTGTCCCCAGACCTTCCCACAGGTCTGGAACGCCTCTGCCTTGCTGTGGGTGTGGGAAGGAGAAGGAAAAGGAAGGAAAAGGGGAGCCAGCAGCTGTCTGCCAGGGGCCGGTCAGGGGCCTCTAATCTTCAGTTTGTACATACAAGATTAAAGATCTGCCCGGAGTTTTGATTAAGAATGCAAAGTTAAAAGATTAAATACCAGGAAGCCAAATTAAAGAGGTTTAAGTCAATCTCCAAACTCATCAAAGTACCAAATTTTTAAGCTGTCATTACAACACGGGATTAGTGCAAAGCTTCCCTAGCCCTGATTTGATGTCCTTCCCTCCACAGTGTTCCCCCCCCGCAGCTCTGTGCTCGGCATAAACTCGGCTGTTGTCTCGTCCTTGGAGCTCATCCCACCTAGAATCCTCCTGGGCTTTCCCTGGGTTAGCCCGGGAGCCCCCAGGTCCCCGTGAGCCTCTGTGGGTGCTGCAGCAGCCCCGTCCTGCCCTGCCTTGTGCACCCAGCCCGGAGAGGTGCTCTGAGCCGCTGAGCAGTGATGGGCTGCTCTGGGAATCCCGGGAGTGAGGGCACCCCAGCTCCTCCTGCCTCAGCCCACTGATCCCACAGACCCAGGGAAAAGGAGATGTGATGAGTGAGGTGAGGCCAGTGTGGGTGTTCACCACCAGGGATCTCAGAAGGAGCTTTAAACATCCTCGGTGGATGTTCACACCTTTTTGGAGCCACGAGTCGTTCCAGCTGGGATCAGTGAGAGCCTGGCGTGGGGAGGGTGGTTCTGCCCAGGGATCTCTGCGGCAAAGAGCTGCTCTGGCAGTGCATCCTCCAAACTGCCAGAAATGTTATTTACAGCTCTAATGCATTCAGGTAAATGTTCACCTGCTTTTCAGTGTGATAAATCGTGTCCTTTCCGTCTTTTATTTATGGAATTGGGATGTCTCAGCCACATTAAGATGAKGCTTTCCAGGGCTTTTCCCACAAAAGATAACTTAATAACGTTCCTAAGTGCTGTGCTAATTAAAGCTTTAATTTGAAGTTATTCTCCCTTGTAAGACAGTGCCAAGTGAGCCATTTCCAAATTTGCATCTTAAGCCTTAGAACTTTTTGTAAGAGTCAAGAGCAACAATTCAAAGCTTTCTGAACCCACATTTCCCCACACACCTGTGCAGAATGTCTTATCCAAACCATCAAACTGACGTGCTGAATTTGGGGGGGTTCTTTTTCTGGAAAAGGAAAATTAAAATTTATGTTCTTTATTGAAATTTGTTATCTTCCTTTCCATACTTCTAAGGTCTCTGCCTGCTCTGTGTCTTGGGGTCATTTCTGAGGCTTCTTTCACTAAGGGACACTGAGAAATGCTGCTGTACAGGTTATGTGAACAGACAATTCTGTTGTTGCACCTACTGTCTTTCAGAAATATTCTTCTAGATAGTGGAAGACAAGGGATAAATGCCTGGACTTTGGCAAAAAGATACATTTTTCTTCTTGTAAGAGGTTTTTTTTGAAGCTGCTTGCTGATCTCATTTGCTTTGGCGGTACCACACATAACCTGACAACGCTCTCATTCAGCAAATAAAATTCAAATAGGTTTTCCAAAAAGAATTTATACGTGGCTTTGGAGGAAAGATGAGGGGGAAGTGATTGTAGAAGTACAAGGAGAATAATGAAGGAGGGAAAACAGTTATTGCTCAAGAATTCCTTGGCATCCTGCCCCTGTCAGACTTGCAGGGTTTTAGATCTGAATTTCCCTTGTTGGTGGTTTCTGTTGCTGGTATTGAAGCTGCAGACAGGAATGGAAATGGGAGAATGGGATTTCCAGCCCACAGCAACCATGGCAGGTGAGGGATTCCCAACAAACTCCAATACTCCCTCCCACGGTTCTTTTGGATTTTCCACATTTTATATCAAACCCATATCAAATCTACTGGTACAGGGTGTCATATCGAATCTACTTATTAGCAAATTTTGTTTATTGCCAAATGCACTTAATGCCACATTCCTCCTTTGATTCATCTGTTCTGTGGGGCACAGCTGAATCCCAGCACAAGTGGGGTTCCCTCTAACCCTCAGTGTCCCTACATGGGGTGTCCCAGGAGGAGTTTGTGGGTYGAAGCCAGCTCAAATCCCAAATTCCTCCTCTGGCAATGAAAATGCTGAGGTAAAGCTGCTGTGTCAGTTGGTGCCCTATGAAGCCATCGAGTGCAGAAAGGAAAACTTGGAGTTCCTTTTCCCAAAGTCCTTTACAAGTGCAGTTATTATCAGTGGTTATTTACTGTAGATATTACCAGTATATTTTTACTGTTAGAAAAATAATACTGTTACAGTGTTAGAATGAAGTCCTGGTTATTGAATGTTGCTCTTTCCTGCACAAGCAGTGGCCCAGCTTCGCTTGCAGGAACAAAGCTTAAAGAATATTTTATTTTTTTGTAAGAAAAAAGAAAAATGTATCAGACAAACCAGCTTTTTGTTGTTAATTGTGCCTTTATTCTCTTCCTCACCTGGCAGCACAGTGCTGAGCATTTGAGAGCCTCTGTTGGGTAATTGAGCATGTAATGACTCTTTTGGGTACATGGGCAGAAAAAGAATAATTTAAGAAGTGATTCATAAATGCACATATTTTGTCTTATAAATGTGGCTCAGTTTAATTTTTGTTTGTGAAAGGCCTCAGGAGTTTGAAATACGGCAGCACAAAGGGGAAAGGCACACTTGCAATAAATCCTGGAGCATGTGGAGGTGTTCGTTTGCTGTCACTTTTATGGTACCTGAAAGGAGCCTACAAGAAAGAGTGAGACGATTTCCAAGGACGTGGAGTGCCAGGACAAGGGGGAATGGCTTCCCACTGCCAGAGGGCAGGGTTGGATGGGATATTGCGAAGCAATTTTTCCCAGTGAGGGTGGTGAGACCCCGGCACAGGCTGCCCAGGGAAGCTGTGGCTGCCCCATCCCTGGAAGTKTCCAAGGCCAAGATGGACAGGGCTTGGAGCAGCCTGGGATAATGGAAGGTGTTGGGTTGAACTGGGTGAACTTTGAGGTCCCTTGCCACCCAAACCATTCCAGGATTCCATGACTCTCTGTGCTCAGCATTTTCCTCCTGCCCAGCCGCGGTGTGTTGCAGGCTCCGCCGCGGGGAGAGCTGCCGGTGGGAGGTTATGGGAGGCTGCAAGTGCAGCTGCTCGGAGATCTCATCTGCACACGTTGCTCGCATTTCTTCCTTTCATCTGTGCTTTCCTCCTCTGCTCTCCCGGGGGGGAGATAGGAAATGGATTAGAATTGATTGAGCTAATGAGTTTTGGGAGAAGTGCTGAAACACACATTTCCCAGGAAGCCACGGAGGAGGCGCAGGCTGGCTGCAGCCTCGCAGGGCACTCTCGGGGGCAGGAGTGCTCATCTGCAGAGTTTTAGCCTGGTTCTCGCAGGAGAAACCCCTTCCACCCCATCTGTGGCACCTTCCTGCTGAAATCTCAACACTTCCGACATCTCTCCGTGACCGCAGCAGCACAGGGCTCACCTCAGAGTGAGCTTGCAGCTCCTCCAGAGGGGGATCCGAGGCACCCACACCCCTGAGCCTGTGTTCCCGTGCAGGRGGCTTGGCGAGGGTGGGGTCACAATCCAGGTCTCCTCACCCAGAGGTGCCATCCTGGTTCCCAGTGAATGTTTTCCATCTTTAAGGCTCGGGCTTTGGGAACCTCTCTAAGTCCYGGCATTGGAGCCCAACCCCAGGGTGCAGCCTCCACCCTCGGAGGGGCTCCCAGACCCTCCTGAGCAAAGCCTGGAGGAGCCTGGTGTGACCCCGGAGCTTTGGGTGGGGAGAAGCACCAGAGGCTCCCAGGTTTCCCTGGATCAAACCCTCCAGGAGCACCCTCAGAGCTCCAGGGATGGCAGCCCCCCTGGTTTGTCAGCACTGGGCTCCACTGAGCCTCCCCCCTCTTTACTGGGCTGTAAGRGGCTGATAAATGATGCTTGTCCACTTCAGAGATGCAGAGTTCCCGTTCAGTTGCTATCTAATGTATCTCTGATGTGTTATTAAAGAGAAGGGCGGGGATGAGCTCAGAACAAACACAGGGTGGGAGTGGTTTTTTCTTTCCCATAAATATTTGTGTTCCTGCCGTGGGGCTGTGTCTCGTTCTTCACACAGACACAGCGTGAGGGACAAGGAAAGCCACCCTGCAGCATTTGGAAGTAAAAGAAGTGGGAAAACTTCCAGTATTTATCAGATATTGCACTGGCACAGGTTGCCCAGAGAAGCTGAGGCTGCCCCATCCCTGAGAGTGTCCAAGGCCAGGCTGGACAGGGCTTGGAGCAGCCTGGGATAGTGGAAGGTGTCCCTGCCCGTGGCAGGGGTGGGAATGGATGATTCCTTCCGAGATCCCTTCCACCCAAACCATTCCATGGTTCTCTGATGATGATATATTGATTTTATCTTCCATTAAAATGAGAGGTACAACAACTCCCTGTGTGGTGCCACCCCCGAGATGTGACTGACCCATTCCCTGCCCCGTGCCCGATCCTGGTGCAGTCTGTGCTTTCGTACTTGGGGCATTAATTGCAGAGGTTTGTGTTTTGGGCTCACTTGTTGGAGTTGTGGCTGCATTACGAGTCTCTTCACGTTTTCCCGGTTACACTAAATGACTATTATTTCTCTCTCCTGCTCCCTCCCCCCTCCAACTGTTGTTGTTTAATTAAGGATAACGTGCTGCTCTTCAGTGGGTGTTTGTTTATAGCCACATAAATGTCAGGAATATGCTGGAGTGTACAGTCTTTTAGCTGGGAATACTCAGGTCCTTTTAACCACTACTGCATCTGTAAAAAAGAAAAGTTGCCTTAACATCTCTTTTTCTGATGACTTTTAAAATATTTTAATTATTAATTTAAAAGAAAAGTGCAGTTCAAATGCTGCTTTTCAAAATACCTTCTTTGTTTGGTTTTGTTTTTTGCTTGTTTGTTTGTTTTGGTTACTTGATGGCAACCTGCATGTTTTGAACCTGGAGAGGAAAAGTGCCTTTGTGATTGATCTGATAACAAGAAGGAGCCTGTACAAGCTGTTACCTGTGGWCACATTCCTTTTCACTGGCTGTGAAGAGCAGCCTTCCCAAAGCCAGCTCCAGTGGCAGCCTCTCCCCAGGGGCTCTGGGCTGTCCTGCAGCTCTCAGCAGGCACGGTTGGTGCTCAAATCAGAACCATCGAATTTTTACACTGGATGGCAAAACCTGTTAGTTTTTGTTGTTGTTGTTTTTGAGTGGTTTTTTGTTGTTGCTGTTGTTTTGGGGGKTTTTTTTGCATGGGGCTTTGAGGTTAAACACAAACATTTTACAGCAGCTTTGCCGTGGAAGATTTGACACTGCTTTGCCCTTTTGTATGTATGAAGCGAAACATCTTGTGCTCCTTTACAAAAGTCAGTGCAGCTGCCGTGCTTAAATCACCTTAGCAACAAAGGAAAATCGAATTGGGAAGGTGTCTAAATGTCTTTGCTTTTTGAAATTCACTTTCCTAGCTTTACCAAAGTTAGAGAAAAGTTTATTTGAGCCCTTGGTGCCTTTTGGGTGAGCAGGCTGTCCACAGGAGTGTCCCACTGAAGGGATTCGGACWGCAGGGTGGGGAGTGTTGTGTGGGTGATGCTGACAGACGGGTTTTGAAGAGAGGCACTGCCTCAGAGCCTCAGTCACTGGGCAATGCCATCAAATCTGTCCTTTCCCAGCACCTCTGTGCCCGTACCCGGGTGACAGCCCCTGGAAGGGGAAGTGTTCTCAGGTGCTGCTCCATTCCAACCACATCTCTGTGACACAAAGCCTTTAACACAGATCTGTCACCTTGGGGGTGTTAGTTATGATTTCATCCTGATTATTTAGGGATTCAGATAAGGAGAAGACAAATCGGTTCAGAAATTCCTCTGAGACCTTGCTGTTCCTGGCTTTGGTTCTTGGCTCTGGCACTGCTGTATGGGGTGACCTTGGTCAGGTTGCTGAGCACCTCTGGAATGGGTCCCTGTGGAATTTACACCCTGTGTGAATTAATGGCAAGCGATTTCTCTCTGCTTTCACTTGCACTTGCTATTTTAAGTGGCTGGGAAGTGTCACCTGCCTCCTCTGGCCCTGTATTTCACTCCCGAGCGGTGCTTAGCATAATGTGAGCTGACTTCAGCTGCAGCCTTGGACACTTTCACTGCTACCGAGAGAGGGGACCGAGCCCTTCCGTGGAAATGCTGCAATAAATGGTGAGTGCTTGAAAAGCTGACGTGAGAGACAAACACATTTTAATTCTCTGTGAGAAACCTGGGCTTTTTTAATGCATTCCTTTCTTAATGAAAAGCTGTAAATTCAGGCTTCCGTCTAAGGTGGAGCAGCCTGCAGGTTCAAAGTGCTGAATTTCTAAGAGGCTGTTATCAATCACAGTCTTTCTGATTCAGCCAAACTAAGACACAAAACCTCAGGAGGAATCACTTTTCCCTGACATTCATAAACCAGTTTTTCAGCCCCTGARTGTTGCTGGGAAATCACACTCCTATCAATAATTATTGCCTCTTGAGACTTTATCTCAGTGTAYAAATCCAGTGCCCTGTTGGCTCTTTCAAGGCCTTCTTGGGCCATTTGTTGAGTTGCAACCCCAAATTTGGTTTCCCCTGTTTATACTGGTGGGAAAGAACTCCTTTGGAAGCTCCCCTGCAGATTCAATAGCACTGCAAGGTGAGATTTGAAGGGAAAATCCCCTTTACAACCCTGAACTCCCCAGCTGCTGTTGGATTTCTTAAACAAATGTAGAACTGCAGCCATTTATTAAAACAAACCCCAACACTGCCTAAGTTGAATGAACATTGATCATCTGTTGATGCTAAGAATGACACATCTTGCTGCCRCTTTGGCTCTGGACCAGCATCATCATTTATTAACATTTTGAAATAGCTCTGCAGAATGGATGATGCTCAAATCTGTACCTGGAAAATCTCCCCAAATTTTCCAGCAGAGAACCTGGCAGGGGAGGAAAGCAGAAAAAAATCAGACGAGATTGTGCAGGGAGTTCAGCCCCTCATTTTCCCGACTTTCTACGCGTTTTGTATAAATCAAAGGTCACGTTTGAAGTCTGTATTAGATCATCAAATAGCCCTTTTCAAATGTCAGCAATTCACTGCACAGCCAGCCTGCCAAATAATAGTTAATCAATTGCAAATGGGATGCAGATTGTCCTGGAAACTTGGGGGGAATTGTTAACCTCAGCTAAATGCAGAGAACACTTCCCGTGGAAAGTCACTTCCTCCTCCTGCCTTGGCTGAATTAGAGTGGACCAAACTCTGATGGGAATAATTGCAGAAATGTGGGTTGGACTGAAAGGTCCTGTTTGATCTTATCACCAGCACTGTGCCGGCAGGTCCTGGCTGTGCACACCCAGCCTCCCTGCGGGTCCCTGTCCCTGCGTTAGAGCCTTGCCTGCAGTCCCTGCTCGGCACTACACGGATTGCACGGGCTCTGTTATCAGCTCTGCATCTCCGAGTGTGCACCTGGAACAATGGAGATGCCACTCATCAGACTTAATTGTTCCCCTGCCTGAAATCTACATTTAAATACTATGGATGGATTTCAGGTAATTAAAGTTGCTTAAGGCTTGACAGACTTCGGCACAAAATCGAGTCAAAAGCAGAAACAAACCCGTTCAGCTGCCTCTGCACAATGCACACAGTTCAAAATATTAGATTAATGAAAGGCAGGAATGAGGATGAGGAATAGATGAGGAACCGCCTCCAGTTTTGGTGCTCACATGTCCTCCAGTGGCATYGGCATCCTTGTGCAGTGTCCCTCCCATGTCCAGGGAAAAGCCAGGAGCAAAAGCCCCTCCAGCCTCACCATCCCCGACCGTGTGGCAGGGAAACCCCCCAAACTGCTGTTGGGAATATTTGCTTTCACTTTTGCTGCAGAGGTAGGTCACTTTTCCAGCTTTCAATAGCCTGAAGAATCGTGGATGTGAGGGAGCTGCACTGGTAGCTCCCTGCAGAGAGGAAGCTGAAAGCACAATAAATAATGAATGCAGCCTCCTGTTGAACGTCCCTTCCTCAGCACTGGGGCTCATTAAAATCAATAGAAGGAACACAGAACAAAAGGCCACGTATTTACTGGATTTAACCCACAGATAATTAAGTGGCAAATAGGTCACGCTGGTTAGGAATTCATTTAAAGCAATTTTATTTTGATAATGCCAGCTGTCACCAAGTGCTGCTGTCAGGGATGGTCTCCCAGTTAATGTTTCTTCCTACCTGAGCAAGCCTTGACCSTGGAAATATCAGCTCTGGGTGTGCAGTCCAGCTCTGGAGGTGTGGGCACTTTGCAGGGTAAGAWCAGAAACTGAGAAAGATAATTTAGYCATCAATAGCTGGGCAAGTTCGCTGTCTTTAACAAAATAGTCTGATAAACTTTATATTTGGCTTTATACCAAGGGGCATTCTGAAAGGAATGCAGTTCTGGAGCCCCAGGGATGCACCAAAATGAGGAGATGACTCTGAGGTCCAGGGGAGAGCAGAGATCCCCTGGTGGGGCTCAGGCTCTGACTGGGTGACATTTCTGTCTGCACAAAGGCAGGTGACAGTTTCGGAGAAGTGGGGACAGTGACAGCATGCTGGAAGAGCTTTCCKCAAACCTCAGGGATGCTCAGAGTGATTCAATCAGCAGGGAAAGGTTATTTGATCAATCATGGATCTGGGGGTTATTTTTTTAAAGAGCAGTGATTTTCCGTTCATTTTGGAAGGGAAGCAGAAAACAGGTGTGTGTGGACAGAAAGCTGTCCTTGCTGGGGGCTTCAGGTGGTGACCTCCCTTGACAAGGGCATCCTCTGTCACACAMGTGTGACACTTGGTCCTTGTGCTTCCTCTGTCCCCCCCAGAGCAGCAGAACCTCTGGGTTTGTTGTTCTGGCAGAGCTGCAGGTTCCTGGGGGCCTGCAGTGTCTGTGAGACACAAAGGGCAGCCCCGGCAGCCCCGGGTGCGGGGTCCCYTGAAGGGTTTGCGGGATGCAGATGTTCCCATCCCTGTGCCCAGCCCGGGGGATCAGAGCCCGGGCTGTGCCTCCTGAGCGGGACATTAATCTGCCTGGCAATCTCATCCAGTGGGCAAATCCCTGCTGGATAACAAACTGCTAGATTAGCAGTTAGGAGACCTGGTGATTGGAGAGATTAACTGCTAAAGACATCATTCTTTCACGTGGAAAGCCTCCACTTTCATTTGGAGCTGGCAGCCTGTGACAAACCCCTGCACTGGCAATTAGGYGAGCACAGACGTGCTGACCCGCAGAAGGGGTTGGAGTTTAGGATCGCTTTGGTGGCAGTGATTCTTGCTGTTTCCTTCTTAGGCAACGCATTTTTCTTTCTCTGGACATTTCAGGTCCCAAAGATGCTGCTTTATTTGAAGCAAAAAGACTAGGCTGCTCCAAGCCTCATCCAGCCTGGCCTGGAACACTTCCAGGGATGGGGCAGCCACAGCTTCTCTGGGCAACCTGTGCCAGCGACTCCCCACCCTCACAGGGAGGAATTCCTTCCCAATATCCCATCTAACCCTACCCTCTGGCAGTGGGAAGCCATTCCCTGTGTCCTGTCCCTCCACCCCTTGTCCAAAATCCCTCTCCATGGTTCTTGCAGGCTCCCCTCAGGCACTGGAAGACCACAATTTGATCACCCCAAAGCCTTCTCTTCTCCAGGCAGAACAATCCCAGCTCTCCCAGCCTGTCCCACAGCAGAGCTGCTCCATGCCTCTGATGCCCTTGGTGGCCTGCACTGGAAGCTTTCAGGGATACCTGTGTTTGTAGCACGTTCCCTTTCTCTGCAGAATAAAGATGATTAGAAATGAAAACAGGGATACCCTAAGAAATCCCTTGAAAGCATCTTAATGCTTTTGGCAGCAGGGTTGGTTTTTCTCACAATCTTTCAGAAACCATAGAATACTTTTGCTGCAGGATTGTGCTTTCCAGCAGAGACCAAAATCACAAAAAAGGGAAAACTAAACACCAGTGCAGGTGTGGCAGCTTTATCTGGAACCCCCAGGGAGCTGGGAAGTGCTATGGACACACTTCTGTGGGTTTAGAGCTGGGAATRCTGTGGACACACTTCCATGGGTGTAGAGTGGATGAGCACAGCATTATCTGGTCCAGGTGTTTCTGGAATTGTGATTCTTTGGGATAACCAGAGCCTTGGAGCTGCTGTCAGTGCTCCAGCTATGCTAGAGAACACAGGGCTCTGCTGGCTGGTTCCAGACTTTTCCTCCTTTTGTAGGTTGTTTTGGGATGCATTTGTTGGCCCTTGCAGCGCTGGGTGCCTGCTGGGGGGACAGGACTGCAGCAGGACTGCAATCTTTCCTTCAGGAGGGAAAAGAAAAGTTTCACTCCGAGCTTATTGGAAAAAAGAACCCTGCCTGGTGTTTATTTATTTATTTAGAAAGCACATACAGCGATGCACGGGGAGGGGACAGAGATGCGAATCAGGTGAGCACAGAAATCCATCCCAGAAGGAAGAGCCAGACGCATCCGGGGGGATCAGTAGTACCTCGGTCTGGGTGAGCATTCCAACTGCTGTACCTCTAGGTTAAAAAAGAACGCCCAGAGCCTCTCTGAGGAGCGGGAATTCCTGTCTCCCCGTCAGCAATGCCAGCCCATCCCTGCGGGCAGCCGCGCTGTGTCCGGTGTGTCCGGCCCCTCCTCACGCCATGGTTTCCTTCCGCGCCCGCCGCTGGTGGCAGGTCAGGATGCTCGGGAAGGGCGACCTCCCCTTCGTCCTCGACCTCTTCTTCAGCTTCTTCTGGTGCTTGAGGGAAATCCCCAGCTCCTCCATGATGGCGTTGAAAGAAAGACACTGCTGGGAGAGGGAATGGTGTTAGACACTTCCCACTGGAGCTTGGCACACGCGGCTCGGGGACTCCTCTGGGACACCCAGCTTTGGACCAGCCCCCAAGGTACAACAGGTGACTGCACACATCTTTTTTTTTCGCCCCTAACTCGGCCTCTACTGGCTTTAATTTAACTTTGGCTTAACTAAAGCTGCTTATGGATGTTTCTGAGATTCTCCACAGGCGCATTTGCAGTGTTYTGGTGGCCTCACATCACAAAACTTACCCTTTTTCATTTCCTCCTGCCCTTAAAAAAGAAAAGATCTTGTTTTAAATGCCATATACCTTGGTCACAAAACCCATGGGTGTACTAAAGAAAGCAAAGAATAGTTTGTGAAGACTTCTCGTGGTTTAGTGGTTTTCCCCTCATGCAATGAACAGACATTTCTAAAATACAGCACAGCCCTCAATCCCCTTCTTTCTTTGGAAAGAATCTTTTCAAATATTGTGTGTTCAAGAAAGGAGATAATTACCACCAGAATAAGGGAGTTGAATAGTTTAGAAAGAAAGAAGGGATCTTTTTTCTTCCCACCATCACAACATGAACAAAGACATTTTGGGTAAGTGGAAACATCTTTTAAAATCTGCAGCTGGAATAATTACACATAACACAAAGAAACACAAGGAGCCTTTAAGTGGAAGTATCTGGCTTTGCAAAAAAAAATGAAATTGTTCCATGCAAATCTATATGAATGATTATTTATATATACAATGAAGTGATGGCAGCGGTGTGGAACAAAGCTTTAAGCACCTCAGCTTCATCAAGCCGAATGAAGTGTGTAACCC
The DNA here is from genome assembly GCA_018881555.1 of Amblyornis subalaris. Lineage (NCBI taxonomy): Eukaryota > Metazoa > Chordata > Aves > Passeriformes > Ptilonorhynchidae > Amblyornis > Amblyornis subalaris. Next base: position 337,194 of record JACAXG010000059.1, read on the forward strand.
TGGCCCTGCAGCGAGCTGCAGCCCTCAGCGCCTCGGGGTGGGTGTGAGTTTTACATGTCCTGTGTGTGCCACCGTCCCTGGGCTGGGCTGCACACGGGCTGAGATCCCAGAGCATGTCAGACTCAGAGATACACGTGCCCTTTCTTGGAGGTGCTTCATTTTGGTTCATCTGAAATTCTGAGGTCTCCATCAATTAAACTCCTGTTAATTCGTGCCACTCCCCAGAATTAACAGGCATAGCCGGGGCAGGGCACTGCTGTTGTTTCAGATTACTGCCTGGGGTAGCCAGGCCTTTGCTGTGCAATTGTCATTTAAATACCCCTCACACTGGCGATATAGTGCAGGAATTCCAGCGTTATTTCCCTCTGGAAGCAGCAGGAGGAGCACACCATTTCTGTATTGCTCCGGGCTTTTTCAGAGAGCAGCACCGCTTCTTTCCAAACTAATAAACCCCAGTGCTCTAAGTGGCTGACTTGGCCTGGATTGTTGCTCTCCACGATCTCAACTTTAATTGAGCTTTAAAATCTGGATTACRCAGTGACTCCAGAACTCCGAGATAAACAGGGAAAGGATCACATTAACCCTTTGTAGGACTGATCAGGTTTATTTTTATTTTCTCTCGCTGTTGTTCTCACTACTAACGTGCTGTGTTTAATCACAGGCAGCAGTGTCTGCAGAGTGCATGCAGGGATGAGTTCTGCAGATGGAGGAGTGCACTTTACTGCCTCGTTAATAGGCTGGGATTTTAATTTTCCAAACGGATTCCTATTGCTCAGACTGTGCAATAATCACAGCGCCTTTCAATTTCATCTCAGCCAAACAGCCCCATGAAGATCGTTTTGCATCTGCAAATAGACACTCAGARCATCTTGCTGCCGTGAACCGTGGGAGGTTTTAATATCTGAGTTGTGGAGTGCCCAGTGGTTCCACTTCCAACTGTCTAAAATATTATTTAAAAATAAATATTGTCAGGAAAACTTCAAGTTATTCCTGGGAAAACTTGTCCAGAGCAAGCACGCCCTCAGCCAGGATGGTGTGGGATTTACAGGAGTCATGGACAAGGAACACACCCCCTGGGGAATCCCAAGATGTGGCCCTGGGACCAGCACCTTTCAAGAAGCCTTCAAAAAGGGGATGTTGGCATTAAAATTCGAYTGGAAAGGGTCATATGCTGTTCTTTCAGCCTCACATCCACATAGCCAGGCTGAAAGGGCTGCTTTAAACCCCCTTTTTTTTACATGCTGTCCACCTCTGAGGTCTGGCCCAGAACAAGAGCAGAGCGGGCACAGAGCGATCCCTTTTACAACTGAATAATGAGTTTAACATTTTGCCTTCAGCCAGCTTAACTTTCTCATTCTGGCAGTGTCAAAATGCTGCAGGACATGGTGTGTAAAAGGAAATGTCATCCTTTAAAAACAGAATAGGCTTTGCTCTCCGTGTGATGTGAGACTCTCTCTGAGCCCTGTGGTCATTCCAGCAGCCTGGTACRGCTTAGTCATGAAGCTCCCAAATCCCTCCTCACGCTCCCAGGCAGAGGGCTGTGCTAAGCTTTGGGAGAATTAYGCATTCAGAATGAAAAAAACCAAAAAAAACCAAAACAAACCATAAAATAAAGTAGAAACAATGAAAAAAGGAGCTGTAGTCAGGATTTATCAATCTGTTGCCTCTGCTGCTGGGCTACCACTGGGGACAAGACTTCTATTTTATTAATACCTTGCAAACCAACCCAGTAACAATCAAAAAGCCACCCCAAACCCAGTGTGCTGTGTTGAAGTCCTGGGTACTGTGCAAACCAAAGGATGTGGGGCAGATTTCATTCTGGAAGAGCACCTGAGCAGCTCAGGGACAGAGGAGGAAGTGCAGAAGTCAGGATTTTTCTGGGACACTGACCTGTGTCTTGTGCTGAAGGAAAAGTGATTAATTTGTGCACAGAAGGAAAAATATCCGGAATAGTTTCTCCTAGCGAGCAAACTGCTGCCGGGGCACACGGAGAATCTGTGTGAATATTCTGGCACTGATGGCCTGAGGAGATCACAAATTAACTCTTGTAACCTGCCAGAGTCTGTGGAGCAGTGGCTGTCAAAACAGAGTGACAACAATCCATGGATTGACTCAACTCTTCCCCAGTTACAGAAACTGCTCCTCTGTGCCCTGCTTACAGGAAAAAATCAGTAGAGCTGCTTGCTGGTCTSCCAAATCATCCCAGCACCAATGAGGATTTCTGATAACTGTTTTTGTAGCTAAGGATGAAGTGCTGCCAGGGAAAGCAGGAGCTGCTTTGTAATTCCCACAGGGAATTCCTCTCAGCCTGTGGGGCTGTTTGTGGGGACAGCCAGACAGGGAAAGGGTGGCTGTTCCTGCCAACGGGACTGTGTCCCTGCCAGGTGTGGGAATGTTTCCCCAAAGGGACAGAAGGGCTCTGGATCCTGCTCTGATCTAAGGAACAATCACGGAAGTGGTCGAAGCTGCAACCCAGAGCATTTCTTGCGTGGAGCAGCGATGGAGATAAACACATTTGGCATCTTCCTTCCCCTCTGGGAGCTGGGAGAAGCTGAATTTAATTAGTTTTAAGTCTCTACTACTGGGAAGCTGCAAATAAAAAGTGCTTTCTGAAATCAGGTATTSAGAAGACCCAATTCAGGTCTTTGCTGGCAAGAAGGAGCATTTTRTGGAGAGCCAAATCTTTCAAGGCTCCATTCAAACAAGTTAAGAGACCATTTTGAGCAAGACAATTTCCTGCAGCATCTGGAGCGGAGCATAAACCCAGGCCCAGGGATGAGCAGAGCAGAATTGGTACAGCCCTGCTCTGAGCAGCATCTTTGCCACAAAAACACTCGAGCCACTGCCAGCAGGATCAGAATTGTAAYAGGGATGACAGGAGATGGCTTTGCCCTGGCTTTTCTCAGCAGCCAGGAACGAGAGAAGCAATTCAAGGGGGAGCAGAGCTTTGCTGCAGCACCTGGAGTGTGGAGGCAGCCACTCCAGCAAGTCCCCTAAGTGAGGGCAGAAGTGGCCCCCAGTAAAACAGGTCAGTAACTGGTCTGAGGAGCAGGGACTCCACTGGGCAAGAGGACATAAAGTAGGGGTGAGGGGTGAGGGGTGAGGGGTGAGGGGAGGGAGATGAGCCGGTGGACCTGGTGGGAATCTGGGATACAGTGGAATGCAGATAAAAGGTAATCAGGTTTTGAGAACACTGGGGTTTGCCACGGTCCAGGACATCCCACGAGCTGGCATTTCTCTGCACTTTGTGCATCTCAAATTGTTGACATATGTTTTCTGGTGGCAAAACCAGATCTAGTGCATTGTCCCCTGCCCTGTCAGTCCCCCTCTGGCCGAGGACTGGAGGAAATCCAAGTGTTATCCTTCCAGGATGTCAAACACATCCAGTGCCAGCCTCCTGCACAAAAACTGCCACCAGGGTTTCAATGTGCAAAGCAATGCCAGGGCTTTACTGTCTGGGATGAATTGATATCCCGATTTTTCCACAAAGGAGCTTTCTGTGTGACAAAGGAACATCGTGGATTGCTCAAACAAGACAAAGGAGTGACTCTGTTAATGGTCTGTACAGGTGTTGCCCGAGGCTGCTCCTGTTGAATATGTTCCTAGTGGTTACATGGCATAAAATTTAACTGATAGATCTGACTTGGTGCTATGATAGTTACTTGTAGGCTTTGACTAATGAATTTTAAATAGAGGAATTAAAATTCATTAAATATTGACACTGGGAGTAAGAGATGCCAGCTCAACATCTCTGGCTGCCTGTTCCGGGGGCTCAGGAAGTTAATGGCGCCCTGCAGGCTGCTGGGGAGGTTTCTGAGGAGCTGCCTGGCCCACTTGCAGCACAGAGCAAGCTGAATGTTCTTCCCTGCTGCCATTGTTCCACTCGGGCTGGGGAGGAGGTGCAGAGGAGGTAAATAATTGCTCTTACCTGAAGCAGGCGAATTACCCCAGGGCATGACAAGATGGGAATTGTACATAGGAGACTGTGGTGATTCCTAGAGGCTACTGCGCTCTGCTGAGCTCCCTGCTGCTGTAATTATTGCTGGGATATGCATTTAAACTGCCCACATTTCGGGGCTTTCACAATTCCCTGCAGATAAGCTTATCTCCTACTGGAGCAGGAGCCCTCGGAGGTGGATAAATGAGAGCACAAGTTTGCCATCGCTGGGCACTGGCTGGTTCGGTGCTCCCCAGGGACACACCTCGGTCCTGTCCTGCCTACACCGTGTGGATGGAGGGCTGTGCTCCCCAGGGACACACCTTGGTCCTGTCCTGCCTACACCGTGTGGATGGAGGGCTGTGCCCGGATCCCTCGCTCCTCCCGGAGTAGCTTGCCACAGTCTAACTCCGTGGATAAGGTGGTGCCAGAGGTGGAGTTGGACGGGTGGGGTTGCTTACACTGAAGTCCGTAAAAGAAACAAAAGGCCTTGCATGCAAGAGAAGAAAAATGGAGAAAGTAAATAAATGAAAGGAGCAAAATTGAAAACAAGCATGAGAATGATTCAAAAGCCATTTAAATCAAAAGAGACTCTGGTTATGGAAACAGAAGAGTCACAGATTGCATTCAACACTGCTTTGGATTAGCTCAGTGATAACACACACTGTACAGCATTTCCCATCTAAGCTGCTTATTTCACCAGGGAAAAGAGGAAACAATCCCGGAGAAACCAGAGAGCAACACTGGGATCACCGGTATTGGACTCTCTGTGAAATTGCTTCTGGAAAAGAAGCAGCATGTGCCACATTAACTCACCTAATGATTTTAATTATTGAGCAACACCTTGGTGTGCAGCAGCAGTGCAGGTTCAGCAATGGGGTGTGGATACACACGTGTGTGTAACCCTGAATTCTGTATATTCACCCAACACGTTGCTCAGGGAATTAACACTCCTGACTTACAGCTTTAGGGCTGCTTTAGTCCTGGCTTCAGGAATGCACTGCCTTTCACAGCCTCCTGACAAGATTCCAGGATATTCTGCACCAGGTTAGCATTTATACTGAACATCTTAATTAGCTGCAACTGTTCTGCAAAACGTATTTGAATAAAAGATCTCCTGAGACATGAACAAAACAAAGATACCGATACATTTTTTATGCATTTTGTGCTAAAATGGGCTAAAGAACTAATTAGAAAGCTGCAAATATGTGCAAATATGTTAATCCTTTGTCTCTGACTTACTCCAAACCAGGGACACTCTGATAATGTCCTGGGATTGCTCCACAGGAGCTGCATCTGTGGTTTGTGGACAGAGACTTGCTTTCAGTGTAAACTGCACCTCCCAGAGTGAGTTCAAAACGTTCTCCTTCTCCTCCCACCCATCCCTGCTGCCCTCCTTGAGGGCCTTTGCCCCTACAGCCATTCCTGGCATTGATGTCACCACCCTTGCAGGATCACCCCTCGGATGAGGAGGCTGAATCCCCCATGGAAAAACTCCTGCCTTTCCCACCTGGAACTGCCAAGTGAGCTTAAACCACCCACTTTGAAACAGATGCCTCGTGTGTGGGAGCCTGGAGTGAGGAAATGTGAACCTTTGGGGATCCAGGGGCCACCCTGATCATCAGAGGCCACCCCTGGTCCGGCAGTGTGGGGTCCCCTTGTGCTGTTGGAGTGAAGAGGAGCCAAACAGGGCCACAGCAGGGGCCAGGACAGGGCCGGAACGAACTGCCCCAGGGCAGGAGGAGTTGGCTGACAGCTTCAGGAACACTGTCCAAGCTCCTGCTCATGCCCTGCTTCGTCCACAGGGCTGGTGGTTCTCTAAATGGGTGTTTACACTCGATTTTAATGATTGATCCTTTCTCACAAACCACTCTAGTGCTCGAGGTGTGATTTATACACAGCATTTCCTTTGTTTTCCCTCTGCCCTTTTAAATTGCTCATTACACTTGAGTGCAGCTATAACCAGAATTTCTTTGGCTCCATAATCTTACTTTACAGTGGCATCCATCACCTCTCAGTAGTGCTCCCTGCTTTGAAGTGCATCCTTCAGCACATCTCGTAAACCCCTGGCTCTGAAAAAACCCTGCTTTCTAGAGCAAGAGGAAAATGACACCGGGGGATTYGGATGTGCTTTCCCGTGTTACTCAAAGGGCTCGTGTTAATGCCACAGGAAAAAACCAACAGCCCAGTTGTGCTTCATTCCTTTCCAACATAATTTATGCTTGAAGTTCAAGCAGCAACTGTTTGAGAAATTAATTGCCCTTGTTCTGCGCTGCCCTGCTAAGCAGCACTAATTGGACCGCGGGTGAGGCACTTCCCTGTTCTTATTAATAAATGATTTGTCATTAGAGCCAGGGACGCCCGGTGAGGGTTCAGCAGCACAAAATCCACTCTCCAGCAGAGAGAGCTGTGCTGCAGCCCCCTGCAGCCCCCGAGCCCAGCAGGAGCAGGGCACGGGCACGGGGCCGGCTCACCTGCTCGATGTCGCTGTTCTTGCGGGACTTGTAGATGAACTCGCCGATGGCCACGAACACGGACAGCACCAGCCCCGCAGCCAGCACGATGAAGATGCCCCCGATGTTCTCCACCCCCAGGGCGCTGGCCTCCTTGCTGTCCTCCTCGGGGCAGCCGTTCCCCCGCCACCACTTCTCCTTCATCATGTGCAGCTTGCCCTCCTCCTGCAGCTGCAGGATGGCGATGGTGATCTTGTCCCTGTACGGGGACCCTAACGGGGAGAGCGGGACCCGTCGGTGCTGGCAGGGAGCAGCTGCCGCCCTCTGAGGCAGAAGAGCTCCCTGATCACAGACTGGTGATCCCAGCTGGAAAGGCTGGGTTTCCCCGTGGCTGGAGGTGGAAGGGGAATATCTGTGGGTGTCTGCCCCGGGGACTGGGAAGCAGAAGGCTCTGCCGGTGCAGTTATTTGAGAATTCATTATGATTTCCAGGGTKTCCCGCTGAGGTTTGTTTAAGCCTTGGCAGTGGGTTTTCCTGCTAAGTCATTCCTCCACATCACATTTGAATATTGCTTTGAGCACCCTGGGAGAGTTTCCGCTTTGCATCCCTTCCACCGACTCCAACATCTGTTGGTTTTCCCTGCTGCATGTGAATGAGTGGCTGTCTCGGAGAAGCCCACAGTCACTCAGACACCTTCCCTTCTCACTTACACCTGCACCACCCACACCTCCACCCCTCTCACCTGCAGCTGGCACGAACACTGCGTGGACGAGTCTATTTTATTGTGATGTGCAACAATGGTGGCCCTGCAAGCTGAAAACAGCAGCTATTTCATGCTTTTGGTTTGCAGGCCACCATTTGCTAAATGATGTGTGTGCAGGCTCTGCAGCATTCATGGGCCTGGGCTGCATCTGGCGAGGAGTGGGGTCACACTGGGTGGCTTGATCTGTTTGGATTTGCTCTCACACACCCTGCTCTGCCCCTCCACCTTCCAAAATCTCTGCAGCCTGCATTTGGGAGAGAGACTTGCCTTTGTGGGACAGAGATTTTGTGATAGCAAGCAGGGGAGGCTTGGAAGAATGGTTCTGTGAGTTTACGAGAGGCTGTTTGTCTCCAAAGGCACGTGTGAGCTCCCAAATCCTGCCCTGCTGGACTCCCTGTGGCTGGAAACATTCCGTGTGTGGGCTAAAGGCAGTGCTGACAGCCCTGTGCAGTGCTGACAGCCATGTAGCTGCTCCTACCCACCCTTTGCCCTCCCTCAGCACATTAATAAGACATGGAGGGACAGGACAATGGGAATGGCTTCCCACTGCCAAAGGACAGGGTTAGATGGGATAGTGGGAAGGAATTGTTCCCTGTGAGGGTGGGGAGGCTCTGGCACAGGTTGCCTAGAGAAGCTGTAGCTGCCCCATCCCTGGAAGTGTCCCAGGTCAGGTTGGACAGGGCTTGGAGCGCCCTGGGATAGTGGAAGGTGTCCCTGCCCACGGCAGGGGTGGAAACATTATCTTTAAGGTCCCTCCCAGTCCAGACCATTCTGTGATTCTAAAATTTTCTTCAACTGCCATTTCACCAAAAGTCACATTTTGCTGCACATTAAAGGTGTTGCAAACTCAACCCCATCAGGAAAACCAAGTTTCCAGGCAGATTGTGTGCCAGAATTCCAGGGATCACGTGGCACGCAGAGACAGACACTTCAGAAAAATCCCACTAAGGCACCACTCCTGTGTCCTTCTGCATTGAAATAGCTTGAGACATTTGGCCTGACAGCTTCAGCTTTCCTCCTTGTGTTGCCGTGCAGGACATTATTAAAAACGATTGTAGGATGACTCCAGGTCCCCCTCCCTGCTCTCCATGCCCTGCCTCCCCAGCACTGTCTGAGGAGGATCAGCGTGAGGAACGTTGCAGTTCCTCCTTTGTGGTGCCAAGGCTGAGCTGCTGTTCAGTGAAGCCCTGCCAGCACCGGGCCCTGCTGTGCCCACAGATGCCAGGAGATGTGCCAGACGATCCCAACTCCGTCTGGGGAGCCAGCAACCAGCCCTGGAGGCAGCCGGCTCTGGGAGGAGCASGTGCCCGCTGGAGGAGTGGATGATTTGCCTGCTTGCTGTTACAGACCCAAAATAACAGCAGGAAAACAGGCCAGAAACACCTCCAAGAACGGGCTGTACACGGAGAAGTGAATTATTGGCACTGGAAACGGCAGTGCCTCGCACAAGAGAGAGCAGGATTGTTCCTGCCTTAGGAGGGGTTTGTCCCTGGAATGTGTCAGGCTGAAGGACTCATCCATTCTCCCTATCCGGAAGGACATGGCTRGGAGGTGAAGTGAAGCACAAGGCAGGATCTGTGGGGATGTCCATGCTTTCCTGGGATGTTTATGTTGCCACCAGGATTACAACAACTCATCTGGAGGGTGTCAGGCACGTCCATATTTCTGCATGAGCTTTTAGAGTTTGTCAGGTGTGCCTGGGGAGCTGGGCTGGTTTTATTGGTGAGCTCTAAACCACACACAAATCCATCTCAACACCTCTTTGAATATTCAGCAGATTACTTCTGGCCTCTGAGCTATTAACAAACCTCTTGGGCCAAGAAATGCATTTATCTACTTTCTCAGCAGTCTCCCAAGTAACTGGGAATAGCTTTAGTGCCAGAATCACCTGCATCAGCACTGGCACTGATACTGGAGTTAAACCCTGCCCTGACACATCTCAGAACCCCAGAATCACTGAGGTTGGAAAAGCCCTCCCATGCCATTGAGCCCCACCTTGTCCCCAGCCCAGAGCACTGAGTGCCACGTCCAGGCCTTCCTTGGACACCTCCAGGGATGGGGACTCCAAACCTCCCTGGGCAGCTCCTGCCAATGCCTGACCACCCTTTCCGTGCAGGAATTCTCCTGATGCCTATAACTGCAGTGTTCTACTTGCAGAGGATGCTCTGATAAAATACTACATTTCCTGGATTCAGAAGTTGCCCTTCCTGTTTCTTTGGGAGCCATAGGGTGCTGTTCAGCTCACTCACTGGAAATTTGGAGTGCAGGGCATTCCTTTGCTGCTGCAAATGCCCTGTGGTTTTACACTCCCTCAAGGGCCAGTTAAGCCCTGCTGAAACTCTGCTGTTAAGGGTCACAGACAAGCCTTTTTTGTCTTTTTTATGTCCCATAGACCCTCTGCAATCAATACTCTTGAATGTTACGAGAGAAGTAACAGAGCCTTGGGGGTCCCTCTGAATAGTGGCAGGTTTATCTTGTTTATGGAATCAATTGTTTATAAGGTGCTTGATGGTACTGGATTATTCCACAGTGCTTGGGGATATCTATTCCCCTGAATTTTGCAGGTTTTCCTTAAGAAGAAAATAAAGGTGCACTTCTCATACAAGAAGCATCTTATAAATGTATTTCACAGCTGCATTTCCAATGGCTGCACTCTCTCTGAGGATTGCCATCTGTTCCAATTATTCCTTCATTGTTCTTGGTTTGAAGTGTGGCAGCTTTATAACCACAAGGAAGCTCGTGCAGTGTGTTTGTCATTCTTGGGGATTTTAGCTTTTGTATMATTTTCCTCAGGGTGCCAAGGCTGTTCTCACATAGCCAGTGGAAAAATGCGCTTGGGATGTCATCTCTGTGACAATCTGTCTGAGGTGCTCAGTCCCATAAAGAGTGACAGTTCCAAGTGCAGGGGTGTTTCTCCCTTATTTATGTCTGGTCTGTGAAGCAATGGATGAACTAATCCACAGGTGGGATGGGGCTTGGAGCAGTCTGGGATAGTGGAAGGTGTCCCTGCCCATGGCAGGGGTGGGACTGGATGAGCTTTAAGGTCCTTTCCAGCCCAAACCATTCTGAGATTCTGGAATTCTGTGAACACAGGGCAACATCTGGCTCCCCAGTGCCAGTTGTTCACAAGTGCACAGCACGAAAATCTGACACACTTGTTAATGCTTTACAGTTAGAAGATCTCAAAAAGGGCCTGGACATGTGTTCTGAGTAAGCAGTTTCCTTTGGGGTACATACAGAATCCCAGAAGGGTTTGGGTTGGGAGGGACTTAAAGCTCATCCAGTGCCACCCCTGCCATGAGCAGGGACACCTTCCACTAGACCAGGTTGCCCCAAGMCCTGTCCAGCCTGGCCTTGGACACTTCCAGGGATGGGGCAGCCACAGCTTCTCTGGGCAACCTGTGCCAGGGCCTCCCCACCCTCCCAGCCGGGAATTCCTTCCCAATATCCCRTCTAAGCCTGGCTTTGTCGGTGTGAAGCCGTTCCCATTGTCCTGTTTCTGAGATCCCAGCCTGGTTCAGTCATTCCCCTCCGGGGACACAGTGGGTGCCCCCCCAGCCCAGCCCCGGAGCCGCTCACCGATGGGAGTGCCCACGCCGTAGCCCTTGGAGTCGATGAGGCCGCCGATCTGGGTGAGGTTGCAGTTCCTCTGGGTCACGTACTCGATGCTGGTGGACTCCATGAGCAGGGCGTAGTCCGTGGTGAGCACCCTCTGGATGCCCTCGTCGTTGTTCTTCACCAGCGCCGTCTGCTGCCGGCTGCTCATGAACGCCCACATCTTCTCGTACGTCGAGATCTTGGATTTCTGCGGGGGGAAGGCGAGGCACAGGGTCACACCAGCAMCCGAACTGCGCTGCCAAATGCTCCTCAGCCTCCCCAGCCTTAGTGCCAGGATCACAGCTGGAGTGACAGAATCGGTAGCAGCGTTTTCCTTCCTGCAGCKTTTCCCTCTTACTGGGATTTTTGCTGAGGAATCCTTTTTTTTTTCACTTTCTTTGCGGTGCCAGGAACTTCATTACAGGCCCAGCCGTGAAGTGCTTTGGAGTTTTCCGGGCTGGTGCTGTTCCATGGATTGCAGCACACACCCAGCTAAAGCAGGACACTGCTGCCCTGGGACACCATAGCCCTGCCTCGGGGCAAACCCCTGCTCCAAGAGCCTCGTGCTGAACAAAGCACCCACCTCTGCCTCTCTTGGGTCGGTGTCACTTGCCTGGAAGTCCTGTACTTAAAGGATGAAGTTTGGGTAGCAAACCCCAAACGGCTTCCAAGCAAACTCCTGCTTTCTGCTTCCCACTGCAATCGGACTTAAGGATGTCATCCTTTTCCCACAGGGGTTAGGGGCAGTGTATCCTCGCTCCCTGCAGGCCCTGTCCTGGGTTTATGGCCACATCAGCTGATTCCAGACTCAGTTTTAAACACCAGCTTCGGGGGATTCCTGTGAGAAGTTGATTTTCTGGTTCTTTGAGCTTTAAATGTTAATATGCCTCAGCCGTAAATTCAATACCTGTGAATGTCACCAGAATTCCACCTCAGTGTGGTAAGCCACAGGATAACAATAAACTTTGAAGGTGGTTAAGTGGCTCTTTACAAGTAGAAACTGTTTTCACTGCTCAGTTGGGAATATTTTTTGAAAGTGATTCTCTGTTTATGCACTAGACTGAGCTGAGAGTGAATTTACTGGAAGGATGTATTCCTTACTCAGAAGAGTTAGAAAGAAAGATCTTATCTTCTCAACTTGCCAACTCCCTTTTTGTCAGGATAGATCCTATGCCAAATTGTGGCCTTTGAGTTTGCATTAATTTCAGTGGAAATGTCTGCACTTTAGAARGTAGGAGCTGGCACAAGCTGCAGCACAAGATTAGGACCTGTTATCATGGAGGGGCAAGAAAGCAATAGAAGATTTATGGATGTGTTGGAAACAGAGCAGGGCAGCAGTCTGGAGAAATAGATGTGTGTCACTGCTCCATTTTTAGTCTGCAAATAGTTTCAATTGCTTTTGTTTTCATTGCCCCCACTGCCTGGCTAAAAGCCAGAGTCACTGCGGAAACTTCCTTGAAAAATATTTCATCTTTAGAATGATTGTTTCTGGGAAAACTATTACGGCAAGGATACTGGTGGTAGGCATTCAAAATGAGTGGGAAATCACAACTGTTAGTACATGCATTAGAGACATGACTCACTAAAAGGGATGTGAGCTTGAATAAATGCAAATAGAGCTTTCAGAAAAGCAGTGGAAGTACCTTGCTTTTCTAGGATGATTCCCAATCTCCATCCCATCCAGCAGTTACCTTGAGTCATCTCATCTTCCAGGGGCTTCCTGCTGCTACTTTAGGCTCAAAATCCTAAATCAAAGCTTTTTGGAGTCTGCTTTGTGCCAGGATCTTTTTCTGTGCCTGGTGTCTTCAGAAATCTTTTTACCCATCTGTGTCTCCTGCAGTCCTGAAACCAGAGGGATCTGGCCTTTGCCCCTCGTGTCCCACACGTCAGACACTCCCTTGTTCCTCTCCTCTCCACAGTGAGGGGGTTTGCTTTAAAAAAATGTTGGTCTGAAAAAAAATCTGTGTTTCTGTCTGCTTTCCTTGGCTTAAGCAGTGTTTGATTTGACAAATCAAATCTTGCAACACAGAAAGAACTTGAAATAATGACCCTTGGCTGGTGCAGCCCAGCCCTGCAGGGACGCACATCCTCACTCCTGCAGGGCGCTGGGTGCTGATCCCTCCTTCCCTGTCCCTGTTCCCGGCACAGCAGCACTGCCGGGGGTGGGACAGCTCCGGAAAGAGAGGCAGAGTTATCTCCAGAACGTTATGGCAAAGGTGCGCAGGAATGGAGGAACTGCTGCCTGGAATTCCCTCCGGCTGCCTTCTCCTCATTCCCAGGTCCCTCCCTGGTGCTGTGGGTGTTTATTCAGCCCAAGGAGTGTATGCAGGATCTGTTTTTGCACAGACACCTACTCCATGATTTGTTGTTTCAAGTTTTGGACAGCACAAAGAACTCCTCATCTTCAGAGGATCCGGAGGGGCTTCTCTGATAAAAATAGTAAGATCTTTTCTGTGACACTGTGAATGTTTACAAGTGTGATACCTTGCATTTTCCATGCATTTTCACTGTGTCACCTTCCCTCTGCCAGGGAACCCGCCCCCAGTTTCTGCAGTGTCCTTCCCCTGTGCCTGTGTGCACATTTGTTTCAGGCACAAGTAGGCTGGCATGTGTAGGGTATAAATATTTAACCACCTTGTCTGAAAGTTTTCTTTTGGAGGCTTACATGCTTTTAAGCCTACATATTTCAGCCTGAGGGAATAATGGTGCAAAAAGAAATCGGTGTAAAACCGAAAACAGCTCCAGGAATTTGTTCTGAACTTCCCATGTAGAACTCCAGGACTTAGTTCCTTTAAAAACACATGGATGCAACAAGTTTTGTCTCTGGTGCTGAATTCGACTGCAGAACATCAGTGCAGTGACTGTCTTTGGGCATGGAAGAGCTCTTTGGTCAAGGGAGTTTCCCAAGTCTTTCAGAACACGGCACAGCTGCTCCCTGCTGCCTCAGAGACCCGGGGAGAGTCCAGTGCCTACCTTGCAGGAATATCTCCAGGAGGGTTTCCATCTCAGTGGAAATGGCAGCTCACCATTTCAAGAGCTCTCTACAGCAAAATGCCCTAGTTGGTGTCTTTCTTCCAGCAAGGAAACATTTCTGTTCAGGCTCAGGAGAGCCTTTACAGGGGCAGCTCACCCGTGACAGCACCAGCAGGGACAGACTACACAGAATCCCAGAATCCCGGGATGGTTGKGGTTTGAAGTGACCTCTGGAGATCACCCAGTCCAACCCCCCTGCCCAGGCAGGGTCACCTGGAGCAGGTGACACAGRAACGTGTCCAGGTGGGTTTGGGATGTCTCCAGAGAGGGAGACTCCACGCCCTCCCTGGGCAGCTGTTCCAGGGCTCTGCCCCCTCCATGGAAAGAAGTTCTTCCTCATGTCGAGGTGGAACTTGTTGTGTTTAGTTTATAGCCACTGCTCCTTGTCCTGTCACTGGCACCACTGAACAGAGTCTGCCACCATCCCCTGACAGCCCCTGGGGAGACCTGTGTGGATTGATGGGATCCCCTCTCAGCCCTCCCTTCTCCAGGCTGGCCAGGCCCAGCTCCCCCAGCCTCTCCTCATGAGTGAGATGCTYCAGATCCCTCACCCTCTTTGTGTTCGCCCCCACGACTGAGACACTCTGGATGAGCATTATCCCTTTTCCCTCGGAAGGGCTCGTGGCGAGGCAGGGCAGGGCTCAGGCTGGAGCAGCCCGTGCGTGGCACAGGTGCTGTTCTGCCCACATGCTGCTCCCCCTCATCCCCTGCAAAGGCCCTGCATGTGGCACTCCATGAACACCACCCTCAGGTGCCACGGGGCAGAGCCTGACACGGGCTCATCCTGTGCCTGACTCCCCTGCTGAGGCTGCTGACGAAGCTGCTAATTACTTCTAACCAGCACAGCATCTTTGTGCATGTGGTCTGTATTTATAGCTTGTTGGCTTTTACACTGACATTTTATGAGATTATCCATTTTGTATGTAATTAATACTAATAATGAAGGGAAAAAAACCCACAATCATCACAGTTATCTACCAAACAATTAGCCACAGAAAACTTTTACTCCCAGATGTGTTCAGGTGTGTATGTGGCCCCTGTACTGATAGCCTGTGCAATATTGACTACAGAGCATTAGAAAACAGACAAGCAAACTTGCATTTGCCTGAGGAATTACCRTGGTGCAAATGTGACTTTCAGAAGGCACAGCAGAGTTTTCCAGCCGCTTTTTAGTGAATTGTCTGGAAGGAAATACRATCCCAGCCGGAGGAGAATATCCCCAGGTCCAAGCCCTGGGTCCCATCAAAGGCAGATGGGTTTGCCCCTCTCTGCAGTTCAGTGCCAGGCTGGTTTTCTGCGTGTCCTGGGGGGAAACCTGCTGTGTTTTACATTCCTGCTGCTGAAGGACCCACCATGGCTGGGGTCAGTGCTGTATTTACCCACTGCTCCAATCCCGTGGGATGCTGCGGTTCTGGCTGGGGTCAGTGCTGTGTTTACCCACTCTGCCCATCCCGTGGGATGCTGTGATTCTGGCTGGGGTCAGTGCTGTGTTTACCCACCCTGCCCATCCCGTGGGATGCTGCGGTTCCGGTACCACCAGGGAGCTGGGAGAGGGTCTGGCCCCGCAGGGGTGGCTGGAGCTGCCTTACCTTGAAGAAGGTCATGGTGGATCCGTCTCTGACAGCCCCGTACTCGATCTTGGTTTGCTTTGCCAGGTCATCCGCCGAGTCGATGGGGGACTCCATCCTCTCCACGGTCAGGAAGGCAGCCAGGTTGGCAGTGTAGGATGAGATTATGATTAAGGTGAAAAACCACCATATTCCTCCAACTATTCTGGTAGAAAGAGCTTTGGGCATGAGCTCTGATCCTGTTACAACACCATCAAAACAATCACATTAAAATGAGGCTGAAAGATGCCTTTCCTGATGCCACAGACTGGTTTTAGGCACAGAATGCTTTTATGAGCTGCAGCATGATAGAATGATTTAAACGATAATCTCACAGATGCACAGCTGACATTTACAATGGTAACACACTGGGGAGGGGATGTGTGCCGTGATACATGACAAATGGGGTTATCCTTGGGTCTGGGCCCCTTCCCTCTCTGAGCTCAGCACCACTGACATTCACCTCATACACCCCCAGCAAGCTACACTGGTATTTTTGGCTGCTTCTTGAGTCCCTTTTTGCCTGTACACTGTAATCAATTTTTCAACCAGAGATCTTTAGCAAATGCTATTCTGCCCACAAGCTACCTGACAGAAATACCCTACAGGAGGAGCCTGCCCTGTGAATCCTATCGACACATCTGAGCACAGACAGGGAGATCAATACAGCCCCAGCGAACCCCGGTGAACCTCAGCTCAACCCCCAGGAAACCTGGTTTTAGAAATGTGTGCCTCTCATCTGAAAAATCAGAGGGTCAATGGCACAGCCTTTGGATCTCCAGGGCCGTGCAAAGTTTTGGACAGTGTGTTTAACACTCATTATTGCTGGAAAGGTTTCAGCAGGTTGCCACTGCCRTAAATCCCCACAGAGCAGCACGTGGTAAGTGCACTGCAATGGTTTCTAGGCAGCTCAGATAACCTGGATTTAAGCCACAGAGATACTGGTATTTCTAAGCATTCTGAGGCAATTTTTTCCCCTCTTTTTTTGGGTCCATCCCCACTGAATTCTGTCCATAATGTGGGATTCAAGGATCTGGTTCAGCAAAGCTCTTAGGCAGCCACTTGAGTACTTTTGACTTCAAAGTTAAGCTTTTGCATAATTATTTTGCTGATGAAGGATGGACTTAAGAAAATATTTAAGTGCCTGTGATCAGAGTTCTCAGGGCTAAAGCTTTTGATGTGGCATATTTTTATTCCTGGAAAAACATGTTGACATGTTATGTCTCCCCAGCTATTTAATGAGTTCTGMAAACAGGTTACAGAGAACATTTTCAGCCTTTGCAAAAACTCTGAATGTGACTTTTGGGGCAGAGGCTGAAAGGGTAAAACCTTCCCAGCCAACCAGCAAACACATTTCAGTTGGCTTTGTAAACACAGAGCTGTCTCTTAAAGGTCAGAGCTAAGCTT
This sequence comes from Amblyornis subalaris, assembly GCA_018881555.1. Taxonomy (NCBI): domain Eukaryota; kingdom Metazoa; phylum Chordata; class Aves; order Passeriformes; family Ptilonorhynchidae; genus Amblyornis; species Amblyornis subalaris. The sequence goes on from JACAXG010000059.1 coordinate 353,991, forward strand.
AGCCCAGGGGTTGGAGTGTGTTGACAGCACTGCCAAACACTGAGAGCAGTCTGAAAGCAAAAGCTCTCACTTGGAATTTCGAGTCCAAATGGAGTTGTTCCAGAGCTCTAGCTCTGTCTGGGGTTGTGTTTGTGCTTCTGCTGTACTTTCTTGCATTTCAGATTGGATTTTTTTTTTTAATACAATGAAATACTTCCTTGTTGCTCTCTATTTCTAAGCTGAGGTTGAGCTGCAGAGGCTGTGCTGATTCAGGTCATCCTGAAGGAATTACTGCTTTTAAGCTTAGGCAGGCATACAGATGGAATTCCTGCACTTGGCCCCTGGTGCTGTGACACACACATGGAATCTGCCAGTGCTGCTCAGGAGTGCAYGGAAAAGCCCCTGAGCTGTGTTTGGGGGGTGAGATGCCAAACCTGCGGTGATTTCCTGCAGCAGAACCTTGTCTGTGGGAGAGAACACACTCAGTTCACTCGGGMCCTGAACACCACAGCCTTCAATTCTGCACTGAGTGCCCTTTCTGCTCTGGTGAGGTCAGAGCAAACCCTGCTCCTGGCTGAGCAAAGTGGGGCAGCATCTCTACGAACCATTCCCACGGTTATTCCAGTGGTCAGCTCTCCCAGTGCCTCAGTTCCAGCAAAAAGCATTGGTGTGTCATGGAATAGCAGAGTGGCCTGGGCTAGGAGGGACCTTAAAGATCACCCAGTGCCACCCCCTGCCATGGACAGGGACACCTTCCACTATCCCAGGCTGCTCCCAGCCCCGTCCAACCTGGCCTTGGACACTGCCAGGGATGGGGCAGCCACAGCTTCTCTGGGCAACCTGTGCCAGGGCCTCTCCACCCTCACAGGGAGGAATTTCTTCCTAATATCCAATCTAAACCTGCTCTCTCAGTTTGAGTCCATTCCCCCTTGTCCTGTCCCTCCATCCCCCTGTCCCAAGTCCCTCTCCAGCTCTCCTGGAGYCCCTTTAGGCACTGGAAGGGGCTCTGAGGTGTCCCTGGATCCTTCTCTTCTCCAGGTGAACACCCCCAGCTCTCCCAGCCTGGCTCCAGAGGGGCTCCAGCCCTGGGAGCAGCTCCGTGGCCTCCTCTGGACTCTCTCCAGCAGCTCCACATCCTTCTGCTGTTGGCCCCAGGGCTGGAGCAGCTCTGCAGGTGGGGTCTCACCTGAGCACAGGGGCAAAGGGGCAGAATCCCCCCTCCCCTGCTGCCCAGGCTGTGGGATCAGCCCGGGATCTGCTCCCTTCCCTCCTGCTCCTCCCTGGCTCTCTCCTGACCTGGCTGCTCCCGGCCTGCCTCGTTCCCTGGCTGAGCTGGGGCTAGCGACAGATTCTCTGAATGGATTGGATGAAATGCGCCCTGTTTGGATGCTTTCAGAGGATGCATAACACATCTGAGACTTCCAGGGAAAAACAGGGGAAGCAGCATCTAAATCAAAATGTTGCTAGCAAGACTCGGGGTCAGAGACAATACTTGCTGAAGTCTCTCTAGTGCCTTTTTATGGCAGACATGACAGCCAATCCTGATCCAGACTTTGCTCACGCTCTGTAGAAAAGAGAAAGTCTGATCATCACATTTTAAAATTGAGTCACAAGTGGCTTCCAATCAAGCAAAACGAGCAGCTGCTGCCAGGAGGAGGAGCGCAACGCTAGACCCAGACTTCCACCACCACTCCCATCATGTCCAAACTCTTCACTTGACGATGATGCACAGACAGTCACACCACAAGTTTGCACATGGAAACATTTGTGTTGCCTTACAAATGTTTTTTTTTTCCCTTTCTTTCTTTTTCTCTCTTTCTTTCTTTTGTTTTGTTTTGAATCTTCTTAAAAGACAAGCAGAGTCTGGTTGGGGCTGACTGTCATGTACCCAAGGTAGTGGTAACGAGCAGACACTGCATCCCACAGTTTGCTGTGGATGATGGTAAACTCCAAAAAAGGCAGGACATGGAAACACAAAATCCTGGGGCACTTTCACACACAGGGCAACCACAGTTAGATACACACACCTGCCCGATACTGTAAAACCTCAGCCTGTGTTTTACTGGTCAATTGGAAGGAAAACAAAACAAAAAAGCTCCAAGACAAAGCAGAAATGCTCTTCTTTCATCCAGCCTCCTTCAAAGGGATTTCTGTGGGGAAGGTCTATATCCTCTCGGTACATCAGTGCACCACCAAAAGTGCATCTTAGCTACAATACATTATTCTCTACCATATCTAAGAAAAAATCCTCTCATTTTTTTTACTGCTACTCATATCTGTTAAAGAGGAAAGAATAAACTGTACCTGTATCAATGCAGAGATGGTTTTACATTCCTTACTTAAATGTTTAGGAATTTAATACCAAGGTACTGCTGGGCTTTCCTCTGGATTGCCTTTTTGGTTGTCATGGGGTGGGGTCTTTTTGTTCAGCTTTGATTCAACTTGACATGTTTGTCAGAAAACATTTTCTTTCTTTTCAGTAGACCCCAGTTTTGGTGAAAAGTTATTTAATTGGAAACCTTAGAACATAAATGCCATAAACAAATGCGTTTAGTACATAGATCTATTTGACTCCCCACATGGAGTAAGCTTCATGCCCCTCCTTGGCAACTGAGTAAAACATCAGCTCTTTCCAAAATCATCAGCAGCGGGGACTTGAGACTGGGTTAAGTTAAGGCTTCTAGGGTTGGATGCATTTACAGAAGGATGGGACTCATACCTGCAGAAAAGCCATAGAAAACAAGGGTTTGGTTTGGGTTTTAAACAACGTGTTTGACAAGTGCCAACAAACTTAACAACCCTTCTGGAGCAAGAGCATCTTTCCTTGTTTGGCAGCTGGAAGAGTTTTTCTAGGGCAGCTAGGGCTGTTTCTGTTGGGATGGAGCCCAACATTTTCCTGTTGCCAAACCTCTTATACCAATAAGCTCAGCTTCAGCATGAAGCACTTCGTATCCCTCTTGCAATTAATTTACATTTCAGCTCCGGGAACTCCCGTGTGGCCCTGCCTGCTCCCCTCTCTCTCAGACGCTTCCCCTCCTTCCTGCTGCTCTGGGTTCCACGGGTTCCCCTGTTGCAGTGGCACGTGGTTTTCTTCCCCTCTTCTACTCTGAGCGTGTGAGATCAGGTTTTACAGTATATGCTGCGTTTACAGAGGGTGGAGTTTACCAGCACAGAAGCCCTTGAGCAGACTGTGGGACGTGTGCGAGAACGAAGTGTAACCGGTGTACCTTGCTGCATGAGAGCTCCAACTCCAAACCAGAAACTATTTAGTAAAGTAAAATTGTTTTCCACCACATCTGAGTCTGGGTTGCACGGGTGGGGGTTATACCACTCATAGGGTGTAAACCTGTGGCAGTCAACAGAAACAGTCTGTAAACATCGAGCAGAGAACACACAGCAACCTGCGGAACGGCGCACCACGGCACGGGAGAAACGAGGAGAGAACCTGGGAYGCAGGGCTGTCCCGGGACACCGGCACTGCCCCGTGCCGGCCGTGGGGCAGCTGTGGGGCCGGTGGGTGCCACAGTCCTGGGGCTGGCACGGGGCTGCTCCTCCTCTGCTCCTCTCCTCCCTCCCAAGCCCCACGGCCCCCTGCCCGCCCCGCTCACAGGGCACGGCTGGAGCCACGGAGCCGCTCCTTGGGAAGCGTTCAGGGAACAAGGAGGGAAAGGCAGCASCGCTCGCTGTCTGTGGGAGCACGAGGCTGCAGCAGGGAAACAGTGCCCATCATTCCCAGAACCACTGGGTGTGCCGATCCACAAGGATCACCGGGTCCCCCTCTTCAGCCCACACAGGGACCAACCCCACAAGYTGGGTGTTATGGGCACCCTGCTCCATCTCACTTTGGAAGGTGTTCCAGAGCAATGGCAGCTCCCAAAGGATGGGCACTGCCATGAGGGAATTGCAGAGGGATTCCCTGGAAGAGCTCCTGCTCTGCACAGCACACAGCAGGAGCACCCCAAGGGCTGTTCCTGCCGGGGTGCCTGCTCCTGCTCCCCAGCGCGGCGTGGCTCCCCCATGGAGCTGGGAATGCAGCTCTAGTTGCCAGCCTCATGCCAACACTTCCTAATTGCTGTTGCAACAATATAATTAAGCATTGAATTTGCACACTGCTGTGAGCGGAGCGCCTTGCTTAGCTGGAGTAATGAACCCTGGTAAGAATGGACCCGCTAATTGGGAGAGGATGTAGCTCAGGATGCCATCAGCTGCACAATACCCAGAATGAGAGCATCAAAAATCACAACAAAAGACAAAGTTTTCAGGTTCAAGATAYGACAGTTCTGCATGCACCCGTTAAAAGAAAAGCAATTCCCAAGTTAGACGGTCCAGAGTTATGCTGGAATTGGAAGCAGGTGTTGTGGAGYGGCCAAATTGTTCCCAGCTCGGTTCGTGCACACATAGGGAGACACATCCTTAGCAAGAGACCCCAGATTGGTTGCCAACAGCCATAGGAGTGAAGAGGTGCCCCCCAGTGCTCACACAGGACACTGAGAAGAATAAACCCCTCTGCCTGAGCTGCCTGGGAAGGCAAAGGCTGGGGTTTTGCAGTGTTTCGGAAGCTGCCACATTCACTAAATGTCTCCATCACGGAAAGAGCAGAAGAGCCATTGCTAGAAAGTGGCCATGAAATTCTGGCAACAAAATTCTGTCTTCCAGACTGGAAAGGGTTTTCTAGCTCTGGTATATATTTCAATGTGTTAGTAGGGTATATGTCTCTTTTTCACCTCAAAACAAACGCTGATTTTCTTCTCGTGTTTCTAAGGCTGGCTGAGCTTTGGGTTACAATTCAGCTGAATTTCACTGCTCAGACCTTCTGTTTCCCTGCCCTTTCCCCCATGGTTTCCCCCCTCTGCAGCAGCAGCACTGCTGAGGTTTCTGACAAAGGTGAGATGCTCAAGGTCACTCGGGCACCTTTTCTCCCCAGGCTCTGTGTGCCGTTATTGACTCGGCTGCTCGGCTCTCCCTCCGCTGACGCAACAGCACGGCTGACACGGCACGAGCAGCAAAGGGGGACTCTGGCAGCAAACACCTTGCTCATTCGCCGGCAGTGCACTTGGAACAGAGCTTTGTCAGTCTGCATCCCCTCACAGCCATAACAACTTCAGTGTTGGAGTTTAAAAATTAATGTAACAATGGCAGGGCTATGTAAGAATGAGAAATTATTCAGCTGCTGAAAAGTTGAAAGAAGTGACAGAAGGATTATACCAGTCTATGAAAATTATTCCCAAGTATTTGTTTTCCGGGAACTGATGTCAAAATGTAGTTAACCATTTAATTTACTGTGGCAGTGCTAAGAAGTGGCTGGTTCCTGAGGATATTAAAACCAACCAATATTTGCTGAAACACTTTGGAAATCTTACAGAAATCTTGAGGTATTTGGAGACCTGGACAGGTCTCGATGTGGGTTGCAAGAGCAGCATAGCTTAAAACTGATAAATCTAAATTAACACGAACACAATTTCACTGCTTCAGCCTATGCAGTTGAATCTACCCAGGCACTGCTGTTAGGCATCAGCTCAAGGAAAGCATTTGTTTTCCCTGCCACTGTTCTGAGGGGGAGAGGGTTGGGGATGTTTTCAGTCTTGGCACTCAACTGCAGAGAAGTCAATCTGTCAGAGCGGAGCAGATTTAAGATTAGTCATGAATGAGATCATGGCTTGTGTACAGTAGAGTTATTATTTATGGTACAGTGAGCCACTGCGGGAGCCTGTGGGAAGTCATGACTAAATTGTACACATCCCCACAGCTGCCTGGGAGGGATAAACTCTGCTTTCACCTCAGGCCAGCCCTGGTGAGCTAACCCATGACCTCTCCTCCTCTAATTCACAGAACCATTTCGGTTGGAAAGGACCTCTAAGTCCAACCTTTGGTGGATCAGCACCCTCAGGACGGTGTGATACCCTCTGTGCTGCACAGAGCCCACCCAGCACCCGCGCGGAGGAGAGGCTGTGGCTGCACCCAGAACTCTGCCCTGGACTTACCTTGCGATGACAAAGAGGACGCAGCTGACTCCGAGGCAGGCCAGGAGAACGTACATCCAAATATCGGGGGAGAGAGGGTTCAGAAAGGAGAACACGCCGGGGTTGGTCCCGTTGGGCTTCCGGTACAAGATGCTGATGCCCAGCGTCATGAAGGGCTTGGAGAAATCAATCACCTTCTCTCTGACGTAGGTGATGGTGAGAGGAGCGACGGCCAGGTCAGCTTTCTGACAACACAGAGGGGACAACGCTCATTCTCCTTCATGGTCAGCACCACAGTTCCCTCCATTTCTTCCCCAAGCATTAAAAAATAAACAAAATTTGGCTAAAAATCAAAACAAAATTTAACCTTTCTAGGATGCTTTGGGGGGTGTGGGACTCTATGTCCTCTTTTTACAAGGTAGGGGGACATTTGGGACCTGGCCACTGGTGGAAGTTTCCGCTGAGCACCTGCAAACTGTTGGTTCAGACATTCCTGCTCTGATGGGTGGCAAAAAAGACAGAGCAGTGGCTCTAAAAGACAAAAATTAAGCAAAGATTTCATATCTAAAACACCCCGGGTGAGAGGAGAACAAAGAGAGGAGGGTTCAGCCTTACATGATCTATGAGCTCCTTGACCATCCCGTTCCACTCTCCCTTGTCATTCTGGGCTCCGTATTTGCCGTCAGAAACGAGTTTGACCTCGTAGATGAAGCCCAAAATGTTGGACAGCTCCTTCAGCAAGTCCAGGCAGTACCCCTCGAATCTGTCGTTTCCATACAAGGGCTTGTCAGACTTCTTGTACATAACGTAGGGATCTTCCTACAGGAAAAGACAGCAGACAGGCAGCAGGAGACGTGAGCCTTGGGTCACATTATAGCAGTTTCTCTACGTGATGTTCATGTTTTCTGGATGCATTGCAAGTAGATGGGAACCAGCAATTAACCCTGTGCATTAAAAGCTGCTTTAGGTATGTTAACAAACTCACTGATTGAATTAGAGACAAGCAGGAGGCCCTGATTTTCAGTGGAACAGACCATTCGTGGCTCCCAGGAGCTTTAATTCCAGTTGTGCTCAGCAGCTCCAAACTCAGACCTGAGGTCCCACCCCATGGGACAGGAAGGGATACTGAAGGACAGAGAATCCTAAATAGCCAAACAAACCCCATGAGGGGAACGTAACATTTTATATTCTGTGGAAAATAAGTCTTTCTTGAGAAAAATCCGCAAGTGGAGCAAAGAAGGAATGGAGAATAGCAAAGGCAGATTGCAAAGTACACTGTTCCTTTTCTTTTTACAGGATTTTGGAGAGAAGAAGATCTGGGCAAGCAGTTTAATGTGGCAAAACACCTCTGGCAATAGAAAAGCAGTGTAGAAGGGAGGCTTTGAGCTGTCTCCCTCCTCCTGAGGAATGAGGCAGAGCCATTGAAGAAGTGGCATCCCTGGGCAGGCAGAAGGCACGAGGCAGAGCAGCTCCCGAATATCCATTTGCACACTTTCCATTCATCACAGTCAGAACAAGAACTCAATCTGTCTGTCTGCTGCTTGCCACTTTCTTTCACCCTTCTTTGCCTCATTTTCAGTACAAAAGAAGGGTATGTAAGCACTGACTGCAGGGCTGAGTGTTTGTGTGTGTTCATCTCTGGGAGGAAAAGCGCACGGGGTTCGTCTCTGAAACACCGGGGAAAGCCAAACAATCCTGCGGGCAGAGGTTCCTGGGAGTCTTCCCCTGTGTGTGGGGTGTGTTTGAGTCCATCTCGTGGATGTGTGTGTGGATTCTGAGCCTAACCCAACAGATCTGTGGCGCCTTACCAGAATGGTGGTGACGATGAGCGTGCGGTTGGCCAAGGAGTCCGTGATGTTGGTGGACCTGTCCTTGTTGCTGTCCGTCATGTTAAGGCCACTGTAGGAGTTCCAGACCCCAATCTGCACAGAGGAGAGCGGGTGAGAGGCTGCCCTAAACCCCTAAACCACCGGCCTTGGGGCTCTGGTCACCTCAGAGAGGGACCAAGTGCTGGAGAGAAGGGCAGGAGCTCGGAGTAAGGCAGCAACAGCAAAGGGCTGATTCAGGAAACCCAGGGAACGACTGCACAATGGATAAATGCAAATGATGGGCTGTGAGCGTGTAAAGCACGTCACTGCTGTGGTGGGGTGGCCAGTTGGCTACAAAAGTGGAACATGATGGTTTTGTTCCCTGTTAAAAAAATGTTAAATGTCTGTTTTCATGATTTTTTTTTAAAATTTCTGAAATGGCGGAGTTGAGACACATGGCAAGACCTCTCTCATCTGATAGAACAGATTAGAAACTTGAATAAGTACATTGGAGCAGATTGATGGATGCACTGGCCTTTTGCTTCCCCTGTGCCTTCAGCAGGTTCAGCAAAGATTATTCTGTCATTCCTTGACTCCTGGATATGCCAGAGTGAGCAGGGTGATACCATTTCACACCCTGAGCGGTATTTGTTCAGCAAACATCAGCGGCCAAAGGCAAACTCCCTTCTAGCCCCAGAGACAGCGAAGAATTCCAGTATTTACTGTCCAATCCAAAGCCTCCAGGGAAAGATCTCTGTGATTTCAGTGGATTTGGATCTATGCCGTGTGGGGGCAGAAATTATAACCATGTTGATATATCCAGATCAATATTTACCTAACTTAGACGCAGTCTGGAAGCATCTTCAGTGTGTTTGCCCTTGGATTTTCACGCACAGCCTTTCTGAGGGCTGATGTGAGGAACTCCAGGCACAGAGCTGGCTCAGGCAGTACTGGTTTGTGCTGGGCATTGTGGAGAGCACAACCTTTTCAAACAAACTTGGGCTTGTGTCCCCAGGTGCCGCTGCTTTTGCCTTTCACAAACATTTTTTTGGTCTGAATTCTTAATGGGGACAGCCGTGCCCTTTAAAGAAATGTTTATGTCCAGCATTTGTCAGTCATTCCCTTTGTTTCCAAAACCAGATCAGGTTGGAAACTGATCTGGGAAGTACACAGGGGATAAAATGCTGGCTATGATGAGAGCCTGAGCCAGGAACGCAGTAAATAACCAGTGTCCTGGGTTTGCACCAGCGTGGGTGAGCCCTTCTGCTCCTTGGTGCTGGCTTGGAATGTGTTTGTCGGCTGGCAGCAGGGAAAGAGGAGAGCCACCACGAGGACAGGGGGAACACAGCCACGGGGAATACAGAATACACCAGGGACCACTCCACGCGTGGATGGAGGAACAACATCCCCCTGGGCTGAGGGATGGAGGAGGTCAGAGGGCGCTGGAGAATGAGGTCAGGGTAGGACACCGCTGTGGGGAGCCCAGGGCTGCATTGCAGTTTAGTGACAGGTTGGAGAGGTGTCTTGTGCCCTGCCCAGCCAGCCCGTGCTCTGAACCAGCTGTAACTGGGTTTGAATCAAAGCAGCATAGCCCACACTGCCTGCAGCGCAAAGGGAGATTGCTTCTGCATGGCTGGGATGATCCATTCCCCAGCAACGAGGGAATAGGGGCCCTTGTGCCCCAGCCTGACCCTGGAGATTCAGACTGGGTTATTAAGTATGTGTGTGCTTCATAGGAACACAAAAAGCGTTCTAGAGGATGTTTTACGCTGGTCTATTCTCACAAAAACAGCACAAACCCAAAACCTTCTTAGCTGCGTATGAGGGAGAGGTGGGGAATAATGAGATCTGTGCGAACCAGGTACAAAATGCAAATCTGAACATTATAAAAAATTTCTGTCTCGTGACTGCAAAGCACTTGAAACTTGGTGGATGCAGTTTTACCTTCCTCTCATGGAACAGCACCAGGGGTTGTCAGTCCTGTGGGAAGCAGTGTGTGGAGCTGGTCTCCAGATCCCACTTTTGTGTCTCTGAGCACTTTACGCTCAATGAGATTCCCGGGATAATTTACATCTTTTATAAACAGGCTTAGCTCCATTTTCCACGTGTTAGAGAATGACAGCACCCACTTAATCATCTCTATTATCTTCTGTAAGGAGCTAATAACACACCTGTCCAAGTTCTGAGGCAATAATGCTCGAACGCTGCCAGCACCAAGGGTTTGTGTGGGGAAAAACACCCCCAACCCTGCACTTTAAAACAGATTTTGCAGTTGTTGCCAATACACATCCAAAGGAGCATAAATTTACCCCTCATGGTGCATTTTAGGTGAATCAGGAGGGATGGCAGCTGAGAAAAGGACTGGTTTTGCTGCAGCCAGGGGCCCCTACTCAAAGGAGGGAAAAGCACAGCTCCCAAGAAGTAAAATAATAATTAACACCCCCCACCCCATTTTTGGTGAAAAAGCTGAATCCTGACAAGATCTTTTTAGTCTTTGGAATTACAGTGTCTCAAGTGGGGATAAACTTATCCTGCCAGGAAAATTCATGCTTTCAGAGGGACTGCTGTCTCTAAACTGCAACAGGAGAGCCACTAGCAAAACCCAAAGGCTGAGGGTGAAGACCCAGCCCGAAGGTTTCTTGCATCACCTGTCTGTGTACAAACCTTCTTCCACACTTTATATAAATGATTAGAAACCTCGCCAGCAGCCTTGGTACAGAGGAAAATAAACAGAGTGCTTCATTAAAAATGGAAAGAGAACCCGTCTGGAGAGCTGTGTGGGAGCAATTACAGTTAAAGTCTCAATTAACCCATGTAATTCTCATTGACTGAGCCAGAGGATGCAGAGCAAGGGCCAGCAGCCCCGTGAGCTGCTGCTGTCACTTGTGTTGGGGCTGTGGGACACCCACAGCAGCCACTTCCAGCCAGCCCATATCTGCTGGCTGAGAGGGAGGAAAGGCAGAAAGAACTCATCCAATCTCAAAAACCTGGAGGATTTTTAACATCTCAGCTTTGTTGAGGTTATACTCAAGTACCTGCTTTCCTCTCTCCCCTGTGTCACATTTATCTGTGTATATCTATATAAATTTATCTATCTCCATATATATGAATTTACCATCCACAGCTCAAGTGGGAGGAATTCAAAATAAGGTGCACTTAAAGTTATTACTTCCATTAGACAACTATTGCCTGTCCCAAATTCCTATCCCATACCTCCAAATGCAAGGAACACACTGTAAAATAAGATCTAATCTTAGCAGCTCTGCTTTAACTTTGACTCAAATAATATTGAGATTTTTCCACCCCCGTCACAGGAGATTCAAGCTGAGGAATCCTGCCCTTGTCAAATTAGCTTTTTGTCATGATTTTTTTTTACAAGAGACCTGGTTACCTTTTCTGTGCCTTCCTCCTTGAGGCTGATGATGTCCAGATCGAAGTCCTTGCGCAGCCCATCGGTTTTGTTGAAGGTGATGCGCCCGGTCAGGCCGTCCCAGCGTGCCTGGGGAGCACAGAAACACAAAACTCTGCCCTGAACCCACAACAAATATTGCATTTCAAACAAACCACTTACTGAACTTCACTTTGGAAGTGAAGCACTTCCAAATATTTTTTTGAGCACCTGTGGCTTTGCTACTTTGACAAAACCCAGGTTTTTTGTTGTTTGGTTTCTCTCCAATGTGTTTTGCACCTTGCAATCAGGCACAAGCCTGTGACAGTTTATCTGTGTTGATTTACATGTCTGTATAAACAACAGACAGACTGAATACAGAGAGAGAATGACACGTGCCCAAAGACAGGACAGCCCTGCACTGCATAAAAATTCACCAAGGAATTAAAAAAAGGAGTCTGCTCTGTCCCAGCTGTGGGGCTGGACCCTGGAGCTTCCAGGAAAAGCCCAGCCAGTCGCAGAGACCTCCTAAAGGCTCTGCAGGGTGAGCACACAAGAGTGTTGCACCCGGGTTTGAGGGACAGCACACGAGTCACAGAGGATCAGTTCTGGTCCGAGCAGCCCTTTCCTGCTCCGCCCTGACCCAGGGGAGCCTGGTCCTTGTTTCAAACACTGGCTCCAGGACGTGCGCTTTGTCCTGCACAGCCAGGGTGATTCCCTGTGCTGGGAATACTTCTTCAGGCTGAAGGATCAGGGCAAGGACCAACTTTCTCCACAATTTTTCTGTCTCTTGCCAGCTTCCCACCCAGCTCGTTTTTCTTGAAACGAGATCTCCCTCCCTCCCATTCTGTCCCCAGAGCTGGTGCTTATCTATAAAAGAAAGTGATGGGTTTCAAACTGCAGACAATTTTGATAATCTATTTTTGGGAGCTCCCCCATTAGATTAAATTTGTCAAAGATCCCAGGAAAGCTGATGATAAATGATGGCATTGTTCCTTCTTGTGTGTCAGCCATGTAATTTTAAATTACAAGCTTTCCGCTGCACGTGGTTCTTTGCTTCATTTAATTCATTGGAGACAGAGGACAGAGGGAAAGCTGCAGTAAAAATCCCCACACTTACAGACTGGTGTCTCCCCTCCCTATTTAATCTGAATTCCAGCCCTGAATCTGCAGGATTTAATCTCAGATGCTGGGGTGTCCTCACCACCTGTCTCAGGCAAATCTGGTGCATTTGGAATTTGAGGAAGTAGAGCAGGATTTTGAAACACACTGAAGTAAAATAAGAATAGAAAAGCATAAATGCAGCAAACTTGCTATGAGATTTTCCATCCTCATGATTCTGGAATATACAGAAGCCTCTGCTGCAGACAGCGAAACACTTGCAGGGTTATTTATTATTTATTTATTATGCTGATATAATTAAGATATCAGGGGAGACACATATGAATTAATTTCAGTCTCTAATCTCTCTTTTTCCAGTCTGTCTTTTTATTACCCCGATGTGCTACCATGTCTTATTCATAAAGCTGGAACATTTTGTAAAATCTGATGTTTAGAGATCAATTCCTCCATGGAGAGTGATTTGCTGCTGTGAAATGCTCCCATGTATTGATCACATATCCTGTGCTTGACTTCCCTGCTAATGGGAGATGATCCTGGATAAAAACCCAAGGTGTCATGTTTGGAAATGGCATCAGGAGCCTCCATCTCCATTCTTGTGGAAAAACAGATTTATATGGTGAAATGCACCTCACTTTTCAAAACAGGCTTTGGTGCTTCTGCCTCTGCACTAGAAACGAGGAAAGAAAAGGAGTTACAAGCTGCTTAAATTTTGAGGTACAGAGAAGTGCACAGGGCCTTTGTCCAGCTTCAGTCCCACTTAGACCATCAGATAATGACCCAAATGTGATTCAATTCCAAACGGGAGCCAGGGAGTGTTCCTCAGAAGGGTTAAATGTGGAAGGCATTTCCAGACCCTAATGTGAGGAACGCGCTTCGAATGCCATTTGAATTCTAAATTTCATTTCTGGTTTTTATTTTATTTCTTCTAAACCAAACCAGAGAAGGCAGCAGTTGCAGAGTTCTTGTTAATAAACAAACTGAAATGGAGCAGAACTTCCTGAACAGTCAGGAGCGGCAGGAGTGTGTGACACAGAGACTGGATTTCATGCTTCCACTCGCAGGATTTATAGCAATTTCCATGTTTCTGGTGACACATTGAATGCTACAGGACACAATAAGAGTTGACTCAGAACCTGATTTTGTAATTCATCCAAGAGCATCACTGTGAGCAGCTGATCAGCCCCTTTCATACTAAGCCTTGAAAGGGGAGTGGACAGAACAGGTCACAGACACAACTTCAGCCACCTTTAAGGCTCCAGGCACCTGCCATGGCCAAAATATGCAAAGCAACCTAATGAGAACTCTGAAACTTCCTATTTTTACTACTTGAAAAAGTGAGAATTGTGGGTAAAGTACAAGCTGAACTCTGGGGTTAAATATTCAGATTACAATCCATATCAGTGGATCAATGGAAAATTATAACCATAGGGAAAGGAAGCTGACTCAGCTTCCGAGATCAAACACTCCAGAGGAGCTTTAGCAATCCACACCCCATCATTTGGTCTTTGTATCAATTTCCACTTCATCATCTTGGATCAATTCCTGCAGCAGCCAAATTCAGTTCAGCCAAAGCCAACCAACAGTTCAATCCCAGAATCAATCAGTTCAGATGCTACCACACTGATCATGGAATCCTGGAATATCCTGAGCTGGAAGGAACCCACAGGATCATCCAGTCCAACCGCTGGCCCTGCACAGGCACCCCARCAATTCCACCCTGTGCATCCCTGAGAGCATTGTCCAAACTGACTTGGGAAATTCCCCAAATAGACCAGATTTCGTTGTTTATTTTATAGAACAGATCCTGTGTTTTTCATTTCTCTCTCTCTCTTTTTCTTTCTCTTGCTGCTCATGTGTAACTGGAAAATTTGGAAACTTTTTCCTAAAGGCAAGCGATCAGCTGGGTTTTCCTACAGATTTAATGGGAGTTTGGAACAGAAATCAGTCAGCTGGACCCTTCATTGTGGGAGAAGTGCATTCAGAAACTGGAATTAAGTCTAATTGAAGATAAGAATGTTTTCCTGCCTTCTGTTGTGTCAGGGGGTTATCTTGACCCATGACATATATATCTAATTCTTGGTGTTACRATATGTTTATTTATTATCAGAAGTTCCTAGGCAAAATGCACACCAGTTTTTGATTCAATGGACTTTCCTAATTAACTACAGGGGTGCAGGAACCAATATTCCCAAATTTCTGATGAGGCCCGTGATGGTATCTGACWCCTGAATGAAAACTTAAAAAAACCAGGAATACCTAAACCTGCAATGCTCAGAACACCTCAGGTCACTTTTATGTAACAAAATCTTCCAAGGCCATAAATAACAATACCACTGTAATAATAAATAATAACCAACAGTAATAATAATAATAATAACTGAAATGCCACTGACCAAGAGCAGTTTAATGTTCCTTTGGTTTTCTTTCCTTCGGGAAGGGAAAGCTCCTGCTCTCTTGGAATTGCARAGACAGCTGCCAGGTTTAAGTGGCAGTGATATTGCTTCTCCTTGAGGTGCAAATCATCGTGTGCCATGAGGCACGCATCAACTTGTCAGCTCTTACAATTTATCCTCTTATTAACAGAGATCCTCCAGGATTATGGCATAGAGCGAGTTAGGCTAAAACTTTTCCATTATCCTGCTCCAAATCTGGCATAACTGATGGAATAAAGAGAATTTCAGCCCTCACCAGCACAGGGGTTTATCTACTCCACTGGGAATTWTGTTACTCCATAGTTGTTTCTTCACTTGGAAGAGTTCCAGGAAAGGTCCTGGGCTTTCCCTGAGTAGCTCTGGGATGGAAAGGAGGTTTGGGGAGGCCTGTTCTGAGCAGAGGTTGGGGGTGCAAGGAACTGGAAGGGAAAGCCCCACTTTGCCAGATACTCTTCCTAATTAGAGCTGAGTCGATTTCACCACGCACAGGAGTGGATGGGATTATGGAGGACTATGAACATGGAAAATGTAACTTGTGTAATGTGTTTGAGTAAGCCTGGATATATAAAATATGTCCTGAAAAAATGTTTTGTGCAGCAAATACCAAAACATCCTCCATACATTCAGATAAAGCCACTTTACAATTAATCTTGCTCATTTTTTATAAACAAATCTACTGCCCAGGTAACATTTAATGAACTAAAAAGAGAATGGAAGAAAATATAGATAAGCTTTTTGTCAAATAGCTTGTTTGGATTTTAGATATCACAGTATCAGAACCTTGCAGGTAATTTTTTATCAATTTTCATGAAGTCAATGTCTATTTATTCTCAGTATGCAGCCCTCCAATTATTTTGCACTCCGTGCATACATCAGTCCGTAGATAAGTGTTTTTCCACTTGAAATCTGATTTCAGAATGAGAATCCCTCCTGACATGACCCTCAGCCATACATTACCTCCTTGGAAAGCTGACCTTTATTTCCTAATAAAGCACCATGGGATGCAGGTCCAGCGGTTGTTTTGTTTGCTCTCCTAATTAAGAGTTTTCCAGTCAAAGTAACAGGCAGTAATAGGCTCATAGCAGAAATGCTCTTCATGGACAAGAAATAACTTTTTGAAAAGTAAAACAACCAAAAAAAACCTGTTTTAGTGAGAGAGGATCAAGTGTTAATATTAAATTACCTGGTGAGAGAAGCCCTAGCAAAGTAAAGAACTGTTTTAACTTGATAGGAGTAAATATTGCAGCACCAGAGCCCAGAGAATAAATCCATCCAGTACCTGTAGACCTTGTAATTGGCTCAGTGCTAAAATGCAATGAAAAAGATGCAGAAGAGATATTATTTCATGTTTTGGAGCAAAATTTGTCATCTTTTCGCAGTCACATGCCCAAAGGTTTGTGTGCTGAGACAGAGCTCCTCTCTCAGAGAGCAGGGGGCAGTTCTTGGGGCTTCTGGCATCAGAGTCTTGCCCTGCTCACTCCTTTTCATTTGTTCCACTCTGCAGGTTTTAGTCCYGTGGAAATACTCCAACATGTTGACTCTGGTAGTAATAAAAGACCATTAAAGAACAGAGATGTTCTGTTCCCTTACAAGATGTTTTGTGCTGCCACTTGGAAACAAAACAAATTGATGGATACCTGTGCAGATGCAGTGCTTTCCCTTCTGTCATAATTTAAATTCCTGCTTTGACTGTAATGAAAATCTTCAATTCCTTCTCCTGCCAGTGCTGTTCCATGTTTTTTTTTTTTCGGAATTAGTTAGTTATTACCGTGAATCCCCTGAGAACTGCACCCTGTGATTTAACAGCAGTCAGGACYTTTTCCCTGTGGTGCAGGGTCTTCCCAGCTCTTGTTGTGGTGCTGGGAATTGCAGTGCCTCCCTGTTCCTCTGACCATGCTGGTGGAAATGCCTCTTTCTCTGCAGAACAGCATTTGCTTAAATGCCTTGAGTTCACAAGGAAAGATTCCAGGAATTATGTTTTTCTGTATATAGGATAAGGGGGCTTTTTTTTTTTGTTTTCTTTTGGTAAAGAAGAAAAATGAACTAAAGCCATTTACRAACAACAACATAATCAGAACACAGAGTACAACACTGGATCATCATCATGGTTTCAAGGAGCAGGCAAATTAACAGCCTAAGATAATAGAGATGTTCTTCTTGCAAAATTTCACTTCTTGATGCTGAATCAGTTCCTGTCCTTTTCTCTTTCAATCTCTGAGATTTTTCTCTGTGGTTCTGTTTGAGGGGATTTAACAGAGTCACTCAAAATCAAATCTGCATCTCTTTACTGCTCTCTGCGCTTGTTCTTTTAATTGTGGCTGGATTTGAACGAGGGGAGCTCACATTGGTTTCGATTATAATTGAAAAACAATCATCATTTGGGGTCTTATGCTTTAAAGGGGACATGGCTGGGGAATTTGATCATTCAATTATGAACACATTTTGTGTTTACACCCATTTTTCCCGTAGGGAAGGTGGGATGATCCTCTCTCTCCCTGCTCCATCCCTGAACATAGACAAGCGTCTCCTTCTCCCTCTCACCATGGGTAAGGGGCACTGCCTGCCAATGCTTCCAGAAGGGCTCAGGGATCACAGCATCCTTCAGCTGGGAATGACATCGGGTCACTGAGAGACACCAGCTCTGGCAAGGATTTACTTTTCATTAARAAGTCCTTAATGAGCTGGTGCAGAGCCTTGATCCCAGACACTCCATAGCCCTGGCCCACAGAGCAAATGAGGTGACCTCGGTTCTTATCACCACCAAAATAAAATGCAAAAGCTCRCCAGGGACCAGTGAAGCACTTGTTAAGCTCCAGCATCTGCAGGAATCACTGCAGGCAACTTCTTTGTCTGAAACTGTTTTATTTAGACTGGAGTACAGAATATTTGTCTTTAGACCAGTCTGTAAAATCCTTCACAGAGTGTCAGTACTACACCACAAACCAGGAAAATTAAATTCTATTTATGTGGGCCCAAGCTATCACTCTGCCTTCCTGGCATTATTTTCTCACTGATTCCTAATTCACAGAGTTCCTCTATCCCTGTGAGCAAACCAGATCCTAACATGAGCTAGGGAGGCCCAAATGCATTTGTTATTTGGCTTCCAACACCTGTTTCAGGCTTTACAGGAAATGTAATGCTGTCCTATTAAGCCTTATCCCTTGCTTTTAACAACCACCTTTTTTTGGCTACAACAGAAAGAGGAAGATAAGACTCTCAGAGTATTTAAATCAGTGTTTTACTGACCATGAGGGAGCCTATCTGCAGAGCCATCAGTAATTAGCTCACATATCTCACTCCATGCAAGAGAAGCTGCTTGTACATGATAAATGAGAGCTGTGTCACTGCTCGAGCTCTGAATTGATCTGCTGAGGTACATCTGGTACTCTTGGGCAAAGGATTCTGCTTTAGGCTTCAGGGACCTTTAGTCATGCACAAAATAAGTAGGGCATCGCTGCAGGGGCATTTGCTGATAAAAAGTCTTTTGTTAACTTCTGATTTCATTATAATTGTTCTTAAAAAGCACCAGAAATTGTATGAGTGACAAAGCYACCTTATTTAGTTTGAGGTTCAGAAGCAAAAGAGCAAAGGTTCCTGCTTAGATCCCCGCCCTCTGGCAGTGGGAAGCCATTCCCCCTGTCCTATCCCTCCATCCCTTGTCCCAAGTCCCTCTCCAGCTCTCCTGGAGCCCCTTTAGGCTCTGGAAGGGGYTCTGAGGTCTCCCTGGAGCCTTCTCTTCTCCAGGTGAGCACCYCCAGCTCTCCCAGCCTGGCTCCAGAGCAGAGGGGCTCCAGCCCTGGGAGCAGCTCCGTGGCCTCCTCTGGACTCTCTCCAGCATCTCCACGTCCTTCTGCTGTTGTCCCCAGGGCTGGGGCAGCTCTGCAGGTGGGGTCTCACCTGAGGGGGCAGAGGGGCAGAATCYCCCCTCCCCTGCTGCCCAGGCTGTGGGATCAGCCCAGGGAATCCCAAAGTTCCTGCCAGCCCCGTTGTGGGGAGCACAGCGAGTCCCAGTGCTCTCCTGCAGGTGAATCCCCCGTGCATCACCCCTGGCAATTCCAAACACTGTCCTTGGCCAGGCTTGGAGAAGGAGCTGAGAAGGTGGTGACAGCTCCCCAAGGTGCTCTGCCACCACCACATGTCCCATCTCCCAGCCTGCTCCCACTGCATGTCTGGGTTCAGGTGCCAGCAGCACTCACCTCAGCGCCAGGTGCTGCTCCACCCACATGGGTGCCAAGGAGGGTGGCTTTGGTGGGAATCACACTGTCAGGGACTGGGGATGGGGGAAAGTTAAGGTATATGTGGGACGTCATTTCCAATTTTCATTTCCACACTCTTCCCTGAAGGAAAAGCTTCCATTTGAAACTCATAATGAAACCTGAACTTTTGAGAGAGTGACGGCATTTTAGCTAAAATGTGTGTTTTTAGGACATCTCTGGATCAAGCTCAGTCATGGATTCTTATGAGATAGTGCACTACTTCAGGAAGCAATTTCCTCCTTTAGAAATACCGGCTGCAGTGTTTTCTGGGTATTGATCACTGATCAAACAATCTGCAAAACAATTGGAATTATAAAGTGAAGCAAGGACAGAGCTACAGACTCGCTTTTCTTTCCACTTCCAGAACAACCGTTGCAGTTACCTCATATTTTTAGAAATTATCAACATCCATAACAAACATTAACAGAATAAAAAACCTGGAAAGCCTGAGACTTTGTCCCACCCAGGGCTTAGCAGCTTCGTCTTTTCGAAAGACCAGCTAAAGCCACAGCCTCGTGTCTGTAAATCAACGTTTTCCCGCCACGGAGGCGGGGAGGAATTTCCCAGGCGCGTGCCGGGCACAGGAGCACGGCGCGGCCAAGGACAGGGCGCGCCGGCCCGAGCCGGGGAGGCGGACGGGAAGGACGGCCAGAGGTTCTGCACTTGCCTCCTTGATGAGGTTCATGAACCTGTGTCCGAAGCGCCAGGGCTTGTGGCGGTGGCACTGCAGGGAGCTGACGGCGAGCTGGGCCGCGCGCTGGGCCGCCACGGCCACCATGAACACGGCGTCGTACATCAGCGCTGCCTCCGTCTGCAACACACGCAGCGCGGGTGAGGGCCCGTCCCGGGGCTGCTCCTGCCCCCAGCCCCCGCCCGCCCTGCTCGCCGGAAAAGCCACTCCTCGGCTCTCCGGGGAGCCCTGGGGAGACGCGAAATCCGTTTATGGTATTAATTTCCGAGTATTTTCAGCGCTGGGGAGGAAGCTACACTGGGGAGCTATGGGAAGAGGGAGGCCAGGGGGTCCCAGGCAGGCAGGAGAGGAGTTTTAAGAAGCCCCAGGTGTGTGGGGTCCATATGAGCCTCTCTTCTCACGGCACTCGTGGGATTGCTTCCTCCCCAATGGGATAGGCAGGCCCTGCGCTCCAGGGAAACCAGTCCAGAATGGCCACGTCTCCCTTAATGAGCAGGGATGCTGCACAAATTACCTTTCAGGTAAACCTAATGGAGAATTAAACAGGGGCCTTAAAACAAGGGCACAAATTCTGCAGATGAGAAACTGGACTCACTTAGAGGAACTACAAACCTGATGAATTTTGTGTTTCTTTCCCATACAATTCCTCTGGGAAATTAATACATTTGATTCTTTCTCTGTGCCATTTACCTGAGTAAATTACAACAGCATCAGTCTTATCAGTATGGGAGACTTTTGCTCAAGTGTATCTGAATTTAAGGACTAATCTTAATACAGTGCAGAAGAGGAGTTGCTCTTGATGTGCCAGTCAGGATCTGCCCAAAATACTGCTCCACAATGGGAGCAGATTGTGGAATCAGAAACATTGTGAGTGATGAGTCAGGCAGGGCAGACAATACCAGCTGTTCTCACCGTGGAGTGTCTCAGAACAGGCACTTGTTCCAGCCACACTCASAGAACAAAAGTCTGACCCCAAATCCCTCAAAACCAATGGAAATATTCCCACCAATGTCAGGACTTCAGATTGGTTTTTAGATTGGACTGGGCAGGTGTCCACTCAGGATTGGATTTTACTGGATCAGTGCAAGCAGGACTGCCTGAGTCYCGGGCCATGAGACCCCAGGAGGAGATGCTTGGTGAAAATGCTCCAGTGTCCTCACTTGGCCCTCCTGTCTGGGACCCTGATGCTTTTAGCACAGTGCATCCCACAGTGTTGGGCAGCACTGCCAGACTTGGCTGCTGGGATCTTGTCCTTGTGCCACTTGTCACCCATCCCTCCTTCCCTGCAGCACTGGGAGGTTGTYCCAGCTCCCTTGGCTTTCCATTGCCCCCCTCCCTGTGGCTCTGTTTAGGGCTCAGGGTTACAACAGGTCACCTCATTTTCCAAAGTCAATCACCTCTCCCTGCTTTCTGTGCTTGCGTGTCAGGAGAAAGTCTAAGAGTCAGTCCTGGCACTTGCTTTTCTGATTATTTTGTGCTGCTTAAATCAGTGCAAAGCAAGCCAGAGATCTCACTAGAGCAGCTCTCTCTGGGTGCAGTTTGGGCATCAGGCAGGACGTGAGCTCAGAGCTGCCTTGGTCGTGCCCTGCTGGCTGCCCACGAGCTGATTTCAGGCACACAGCAGAAGGGATAAATCCTGAGTGAACAAYAGGGTGTCCAACCCTGATCTATCTCCTTGCGCTGTGCAGCCTGTCACAGCCTCATTGCCAGCTGAGGGATAGCAGTGCTGAGCTCTCCATCACACTGAGCAATGGTGGAGCCTGCCATGGGTATTGGAATGGTCACAGCCACGGAGGGAGAGGCCTCCCTCGGAGCTCGTGCTGTGTCAGAGMACCAAGGACACTGAGAGACTGAAAAGGACAGGACAAAAGTCACAGATACAAAGCAGAGCAGAAGAGTCCGGGGAGAACTTTACTTTTCCCAGTTATAGYTGGGTGATTCCTGTGTGAGCTCCCATCAGGAATTCCCAGGGACAACCTTCTCCCCTGCTTTGGGTACGAGTGAGCACAGTGACACTGCCCAAGCCAGCACTAGTGTTTGAAATTCTAGAGATAGCTCACAGAATGCGTTTCTCCTCAGGATGTTAAGACATTTCAAAATTTTCCCTGCAATCATCTGCAATAAAGTGCATTTCTTATCACTTCAAACTCCTCTCAGTACATGAGATTTATTATCTCATACTGCAAAAAGATGGCAACCCTTCACCCTGCCAAATTGAATGGAGTCATGTTGTCCCTGTAATTGTTCCTATTCTTTCCTTTCCTTCTTGAGGGAGCGCTAGGGAGGAAATCCTAATTCCKGGCTTGATGATACCTTCCATCTATCTTTAGATTACATCTCAGAAGCCAGAGTTTCTGTAGGGATGGAAATGAAGAGAAAGGGCACTTTGCCCATTGAAAATGCTATTCCCTTTCCACACGTGTAATACCTTTCCCTGCAGGGTATAAATTCTCCTCCTGCTTGGGAAGTGTGATTTTCTGTTGTGTTCCCCACTCCACGCAGAAGGCGATTGGAGAAATGGGGCAGCATTTTAATTCCCGACAGCAATGAGACGAACAGCGG
The DNA here is from genome assembly GCA_018881555.1 of Amblyornis subalaris. Taxonomy (NCBI): domain Eukaryota; kingdom Metazoa; phylum Chordata; class Aves; order Passeriformes; family Ptilonorhynchidae; genus Amblyornis; species Amblyornis subalaris. Next base: position 376,189 of record JACAXG010000059.1, read on the forward strand.
GGCATTGTCCCCGTGTCCCTCCTTCCCAGAGAGGCTGTGGCCGTGGCTGGTCACTCACTGTCATCATGCCATCCAGCAGGCCCGTCTCGGGCTTGGGGGGCGCCTGCAGCCGCTCCATCGACCACTTCTCCACCACGGACGACACGTGCGGGTTCTCGATGTTGAGCAGCCGGAACCCCGTCATGTTCACCCCGCTGTACCTGTAGGGCTCCAGGTCCAGTGCAAACAGGTCCTAAAGCACACAAACAAAACCATTTTTAGAGCAAAATGTGGGGTTTTTTCTCCCCTGTGACCCTGGCTGCCCTCAAAGCCTGCTCCCGTTTTAAACCTGAATAAACCAAAGCTGCGTGAGGCGGGTGACAAAGCACACGTCTGCTTTTGGGATGAAAAGAGCAGTTCCCCACAGCAACACTGCTTTGCAACCACCGTGCACACTCTAATTTCTAGCAGTGCTGCAGCTCTGACAGGCCAACATGAGGAATCAGCTGGCCACTGTCAAGCTTCTTTCTCAGCTCAGGGAAGGAAAATTCCAAGAGACGCCGCGAGCRATGCGCTCTGCCTGCTCACAGATCCCATCCTTCCCCTGCCGTGCCTCTGCAGCTGCCTCGCTGCCAGCAYGTGGAATGGAATGTCAGTGCTCACTGACTCCAAGTGCTCCAGAGCTCAGCATTTACAGGGCAGGGAAATAATGGGCATATCATAATGCCCAGAGCTGTGTTTGTCGGGCAGTGCAGTGGTGAGAGCTGCTCCTCAAACCTGAAGGTTGCTTTTCAACAGCACTGTTTGCTGATCCCAGCAGAGCAGCAAAGTGACAAATGAGCTGGTCATGGTTTGCTCCCACAAAACAGAACATTCCCAACACCACAGCACCACAGCTCAGTGCTGGTCCTGACATGCTCTGTACCATCTCCTCCGTACTGGTGGTGACCAGGTCATGGTAGGTTCTTGTACTGTTCATTGAACAAAATTGTAAGTTCCACAGTAAATCGTAAATTTTCACATTTTCCCTGATGTTAAAATGTCCTCAAGGAGAACTATTCCAAGCTCCAAGCAGCAGGAGCGTCTCTTCCAATGAATTGACTATATGATTCAAAATGATTTTTCACTTCCACAAAGAATTGATTTGGGAAGGAAATAAAGAATAAACTGATGCACATGATATAATCCAGCCCTCTAGGACTGTTCTAGCAATACTAGTTCTTTGTGTCCTTCTAGTCTACAATGCAAATGAACCTTAAGTGTAAATTGAGTTATATTTATATATAGCAGGTAAGTTAAACTATGGGAAAAACATGCTGAAATAAGTATTTATAGATTTGTACCATCAAAGAAAATTTAGGGGTTTCTTTTCATCATAAAATTTCCTGAGTGATTTTATCCATTTGTGATTTTGTGGTTTTGTAAGTAAACGAAACATTCCAGTTTCAGCTGCAGTGCCTGTGGTGCAAAGCCATTCATTCTTTACTTTGCTTCACCCTGATCCATCTGTACTGATGGTTTCTCCTTAATCACCATACTGCAATTAATTTTCACTGCATTAAAGTGTGAGCCAGCCACGGAGATGTGGCCAAACAGCTTCCTTACAAAACTGTGGGTCCTGATATTCCTAAAGARGGTTGGCACCCATTCTCCAGGGGTTTCCTTAAATAATGGCAACAAAGATCCCCTAGAAAATGGGGAAATTTTCAGCCCTCTTTTCTGCAACAGAGAAAATTCGCCCCCCAATCTTTGGTGTTCCTTACCAGTGTTGTAAAGAAGTAGTGGTAGTATTCTGTCATCATTCCCATGGAGAGGATCTGTGGGACGAGATGGAAAGGTGAATGTGCTTTACTCTGAGAGCTCCCAGGCTGCTGCAGTGCCTKTTGAACAGCAAGGGTTAAACGCCCCACAGGTCACGAGAACTTGATGGCAACAAACCCCACATTTTTCTTCAGGAGGCAGAAATATCCTATCGTGTTTAAATGGTGTTTTTATCACCCCTGCTCAGGAAAGAGATTCAAGACTGCAAGACTTCTAGGACAAGAAAAATTACTGGAGATAATGAGAGGCTGATTTTTTAAAYCCTGTAGTCTGCAGTCTGGCAGTGTTAAAAAGGAATTTACCAGCAGGCAACACAGTTTGTGGGGAAAAGTGCTCAGGTGCAGGTTTTTGTATCTTGCTGCCATGTGAGAACAGGACACTGGTGAGGGCTCAGAAGTAGGATGTCATTTCGGGCAGAAGATGATGTTTCCCTTCCCAGCCCTTACACTGCAGGATACTCCCAGAAGGATRTGCTTTATTCCCTTGGCCCCTTCCCAAAACCAGTGGGAATGCTCACACAACCCCCCGATGGTGTGAGGGTACCAGGATGCTCCACAGCTTCACCCCAGCTTTCCCACACTTGTCCCCACATGCTCTTGCCAGGATGGAGGAATTTTGCCTGCTCTGGGATCTTGGGAAGAGGAGGAAGAATTATAAACTGGGAAGCTACTGAGGAATTCATTACCACGACAGCAGCACAGACAAAGGTTAACTCCTATTCAGTCCTGAGCTCAAGAATGTAAGRATCTGCCATTAATACTCTTTTAGGACCCTTTTAGCAGTGCCTGAATAGCTCTTGGAAAGACAGGGGGAGATAGTGYGATTTGGCTGGCCAAAATTCTCTTTCGTGGCAGCAGCCTCTGGAAATCAGTTGAGTGATTGTGTATGGCAATTCCTCACAGAAAAAATGAAATAAAAAAAAAAAAACAACACAAAGAAAGGAGGAGAGAAAGAAAAGCCTGAAGTTTCTGAGCTGCAGCAGATAATAAAACCAGCTCGGTGTTAATCGCAAACAACTGATCCGTTCCCAGCCACTAAAAGTCAAGCCAGAAGGCAAGAATTTTATTGAAATGCTCCACTGAATTTACACATCAAAATTGCCTTTTTTATTTCTTATTTTATTAATCCTCCTCTATTCCGTTTCTTGGAGCTGTTTTATCACCCGCAGGAAGGAGCAATCCAGCAGTGCTGGGGCTGTTCCTCCCTGTTTGTGCCCAGATAACAACACAGGGGTGCATCCATGGGAGCTCCTGTGTGCTCTGTTCCCCAGCTGACCTGGCTGGACCCAGTGCCCCTCCCTGCAGCCACTGGGTTTCTGTGGCTGAGGTCCCTGCTGCGGGAAGGAGGTGCCGGTTTTACGGGATTTTTATGATGCAGATCTCCTTCGAGCTGCAACTGTACTGGAACAGCCCGACTGCATCCTATGGGGCACAAACCCGGTTAAACAAATGTGGCTGAGCCCAGGAGATGCCCAGATTGATTTGGTCCTCTCCAGGATGTTTGCAGTCAGTCCATGGTGGTGCTTTAGTGGGAAAGCAAATTCTTATCAGTTTACATGGGGAGGTGCAAATGCCCAGATGGAAATTATTGATTCCTTCCAGCTTGGATTCCAGCTTGGATTCCAGCTTGAGACAGAAGAGCTGACAAGTCATTGCACTTCTGTTATCAGAGGATATAAACTCCAGTTTGGCTCTGTGGAAAACCAGGACAATGCTACACCATACAAAGCCCTAAAATACAAATTTCCGTGAAGCAGATACATTTACTGCAATGATTGTAAAGTGCAGTCCGTGTGCTGGGGAAGCATTCCTCAGATTTTGCTGCTGCAGCTGCACTGCTAAAGGAGCTGATCCAAGCAGCTGATCCAAGGTAGCTTGCCTCTCAAATCCGAGGCTGGCAGCCTGAGAGGAGTGTTTGCCTCCTGAACACGGTGTTGATGAAAGCTTTTTAGGAGAGTATCGATCGCCAAGTAATGCCCTGTAAACAGAGCTGGCAGGACACACACAGAGCCGTGAATGATAACGATTCCAAAAGTCAGGCTGCAGGGTTGTCCTTTAAAACAAAACAATCCGAAAACAGGCTGCAAAAAACCACACAAAAGCCCTACAAAACAAAACCCCCTAAGCCCCACACCAAACAGAAACGAAGGCCCTGACAAGAAGAGCCTCCACTGGTTGTCCTCCCCTCCCTCAGTCATTAGGGATGATAATTAGTTAACAGCTATTTASCACTTGGACATGCCTGTGGCACGAGCATTAGATACTAAACGGGGGCTTGTTATTCCCGGGTCATACAGACTCTGTAATAATAATTTATYGATGTTTAAGGGTAATATGGTCACTAAGTAAAATTCCCACTGAGGGATGATTCCATGCTCTGATGTAGGAAAACAGGAGACGGAATCAAGTTAAAGCAAAGCAAGAGGAATGCTGAGATTCATGCTGGACACCCCAAAGCAKCAGTAGCTCCCAAGCCTGAATTCCTAGGCTGCTCCTATCAGTGTAAACAGGAGTTTCCAGGGCTCCTCTGCTATGTGTTTGCASCACAGCAGACACAGGGAAAGCAGCTCCCAGGAACCCCAGGAGTGAGACAGCAGGAGCCTGCTGGGACCAAAGGTGGGTTTCAGGCTGGGACACCCCTGAAGYACCTGGCAACAAGTGACCTTACAGACAAAAAGAGCCCAGAAGAGAGAGGGGAGGCAACACCCGCGTCTGTGTAGCTGCCCACAGGAGACTGGAATGAAGTTTCATTACACACGGCTATTTAAATAACTGTGCATGTAATTATGTAAATAATTATGCACCTGATACAAACGTCCTATTTAAATAATAATAGCTTTTACTTGCTGTGGAACTCAGATGAATACAAACCAGGGAAATCAGCCTCAAATATTCTCCTGGTGCATCTCCTACCCACCCTTCCCTGTAGAAAATTTGTTCTTCAGCCAAAGTCAGATAGGGTTGGACAATGCAAGACAAAGACAGTTCCATCTGTAATTCCTCATTCCAGGTCAGAAGCTGGGCCTTGTCTTTGCAGCTGTGGACTTTYAGTTGTGGGTCATGAAACACAGTGTGAATCCAGAAACGTACCAGTGATCAAATTGTGTATGGCAAGCTGGCAGAAACTGGGTAAAAATATTCTCTTATGTCTGAAAATCTCTTTTGGGTGCCCTGTTCCTGGCTTGAATCACACTTGCATTTGTTCAAGTTATAGAAAAATCCCTGCCTCATTTAGATCCATTGTCAATCCTCCTCCCAGGCTGGAACCAGAGYRGTGGTGAAGGATTAGTGGGAACTGCACCAAATCCTTGCCTTGCTTTCACTCTGCATTTCCCTCACTCAAGCTATTATTCAATTTCGTGGCCATTAAATGTATTTCATTACCGTTAATCAGCCCCACTGTTTTCTGAGGTCAGCAAGGTACAGCACAGGGAGTGAACGCCCCTCTGCCCCTCGCCTTTCTGTCCAGTGGGAGAGGTTCCTGCTCCCCTGATCCGTGCACGCAGCTTCGTTGGGACACGTCTTAGCTCCCTGGAGCCTGCATCCCTGCCAGGCACTGCAGCCATCCGTGGACACGAGCCACGGCAGGGGACCAGATGTGTTCTCTGAGCACTCTGTGGGACTGGAGCCCAGCTGGAAGCAGGGACCACGGCAGTGGAGCAGGACAAACATCCCAGGCAGCTGAGGCTGGCTGCTGCTGCTTCCTGAAGAGATCCCAGGGCTCTGGAGCAGCCACATCACCCATCATCCCACAGCCCCCAGACTGGTTTGCCTCTGTAGACAGCCTCCTTTTCCATTTGGGAACGGGGATCACTGTCTGATTGGGGCTGAGTTAGCCCTGTCCCACCATCCCTGTGCCAATGGCTGCTGTCYCAGGTGGCCAAAAGAGGATGTCCCCTGCCAACAAACACCTTATAAAACCAGTGAGAGGGAGGAGAGCCAGCCAGGTGAGCACATCTCCTTCTCACCAAATGGGGCACCCAGTGTTTCTCCGTGGAAGTGGGAACAGACCTAATCCTGCCTCTCCTTAGCAGGGAGTGGGCTTCRGCCTACCTGCCAGCTTCCTAGAAGGAGCCAGCTCAGGAGCTGAAGTTTTCTCTTCTCACATCTATTCCTGTACCAGGAATGCACACCCTGGTGATACCCAGTTCTCAGCCTTCTGCAGCAACYGAATTCATGATTTTTTTCGTTGTCTGTCACATTGTTTTTACAGAATGCTCTGTGAGTGCCTCAAACCTGATTAAATATACAGTACACTCCCTGAAATGTATTCGGGAGGTGTGAAGGAAGGAGTAGGTAATCCAAGGTTAGCAGGGATGTAAGTTCTGAGAGGTGAGTTTGCCTAGCAGCAAAATCTGTGCCAGCTCCTGGTGTTTAGGACAAACTGAGGGTTAACCAGAACAACTCGACCTCTCCAGCCAAGCTTCTCACACAAAAAGGCCAAATCAGACTAAATCCAGCACGTGCAGGATGAATTGCAGGATTTGTGCATGAAACAGGTTGCAATTTGCAACAGCCAGATTTAATTTACTTGGGATTTCTAATCCAGACAGAGCACCAACCCTCTGCCCACCAAATATCCAGGTAAATGGCATAACCAGCACATTTTTCCTTAAAAAAGTGTTTCTGCCTTCAGTGTGTGAGGGACTCAGTTCTGCTGGTCCTAGGGRAGTTTGGAGGGTGTCTGACCCTCTCCCACTCTTTCAGATGTGTCTGTTTGGGGCTTGGGAAGGACAGAGATGTGAGGCACCCTGGGAGCAGAGCAGGACGGGCTGAGCTCAAACAGGGAGGGTCCTACAGATCCTGAACAGGACTTGACCCATCACAATTTTACCCCAAGAAGCCACGGCTGCTCTCAGCTCCTGCTTTTGGCATCTCATTCCCTACCGGATCCCACTCCTTGTCCCACAGTTTTTTCAGCCTTCACGAGCTTTAGGGCTCCAGCACCCGCGGTGTTCCAGGTGGGAATGACAGAGCAGGTGGCGCTTCTGCCATCGGCCCTGCTGGGCTGGAATGTGCCCTTTGGAAACCCTGCTGGCACAGCCGCTGGTCCTGACAGCCCACTCACCCTCCTCAGGGGATGCAGAGAGGAAATTCCAGGGGACTGTTGGAAAAGGCAGCGATTCACAACCACAGTTTCCAGCTGTGGGTGAGGAGGGGGCCAGGCCTCGCCGAGCTGGTCAGGGAGTGTGGCGTTCCAGGCTCTCCGAGCGTGCCGGAGGGAAGGGGGATGTGTGAGCCCGGGGAATGGGCTGCTCGGCTGTGTGCAGGCTCTGCGCTCTGCTTGGAGCAGGTTATTGATTCAGCTGTCCTTGCTGCGCGCACAGGGCAGGGCTCGCTGGTGCTCCCGTGGAACCATAAACAAGCAGCAGTCGGTGTCRTGTCGGAGGGGAAGTCTGTCTGTAAAGCAAAGGCTGAAGGAGGCGAGTGAAGAGGTCCCCTGGCGCCCACACTCCCAAACACAGCTCCRCAGGACTCCCAGCACTCGGTTCCGTGCCGATCCTTTGGCTCCCAGGGAGAGCTTTTGGGCCCCCCTTGCCCTCCCTGGTGCCCGCTCCCTGCTCCATGGGCTACTGAACACCCACTGCATTACTGAAATACAGTGAACAGACACGGAAGTGCTGCTTTGGGGACGGCTTTAGGCGACCCTGATTCCTACTCCTGTTAGAAATCTTACGCAATTTAACAACACCAGGAGTTTTTCCCATGATGTCTGTTGGATTGTTGGCAAAGTCAAAAATATTGTCTGCTAAAATTTCCTGAAACAATTTCTCCAGTATTCCCTTTGGTATCTTGCTTCCACCCAGGGTGAAATGACCCAGGGCTTGGTGAGTGCAGGGAGGAGGGGGTGAGCCAGGGCACTCCTGTAACCTGCAGTCAGGTGAATCCTGTGGGAATTCAGACCCTCCAGGCCTGCACAGTCCAGAGCTGCCTTTGGCAGGAGGAAGTGAACCCCTGGTTTACTCCTGCCAGCATCTCCACCCAGCCACGGAACCAGCTCACAGAAAAGCCTTCTGCCCTTTCTTTCTAGCCCATATTTATGTTGTTTCCTCTCCCACAGCTCTGCCCCACAGGTGTACCTCTCCAAATTCTCCTGTTTTCTCCCATACTGTCATTCCCCCTCCTTGTCTGAGCTCTTGAGGCAGTGGGGAGCATTATCTGTCTCTGCAGCCTTGTCTCCCTGATCCACACCCCACACAAACTCTGCTGCTGCTTTGCCCTGCTTTAGTGCATCTTTCAGCACTCCCTCCTCTTCCTTTGGCACTCAGGTTTTGGGTTTGGGGTTTTTTCCATACTCAGCCTGGCATATTGGAAGCTTTGTGCCTCCTGCAGAGTGCCAGACATCTGCACCTTCAKCTTGCAGGTCCTGCAAAATCTGTGTTGTCAACTTAACTCCTCCCCCACAAATCTCCTTTTGGAGCAGCCAAATGTGGAATGCTTTTGGGAGCCCTGCAGGGAGCGGGGTGGGGGACAGCYCCCTCCAGCTGCCCGAATAGTGCAGCCACAGTGCCCTCCCTGCCCCTCGCTCTCCCCTCACATTCCCAAATCATTCCTGCATCCGGCCCTGCTGTAGCTTAAATAACTCACACCTAGCAAATCCTAAAACTCAGTGCAGGCCAGCATTCCTGACAGCAGGGAATCTCACCCTACAAGCTCACAGCCACTGTGTGCTGCACCTGAGTTGGGATCCTGCCAGTCCCTGTCCTCAGGACCAAGTTTCTGGAGCCTGGAGAAGGTTCCAGGCTCCGCAGACGAATGCTGCCAGCTGCCTTACCAACTGTGACACAAAGAGCTACTCTGCAGCACCTAAATATTTCGGTAAAACATCCTGGGATGGCAGCAGAAAGGGGCCTTCTGGGCATTTAGTCRGTGGAACCCCTCTGGTGCTCTCCTGGGATCAGGGAATCCCATCAGATTGACTGGCAGGAAAAATAACAACTCCTCCCTCAGACCCACAGGAGCAGCAAGAAAGGAACTGGGATCACAGTGTGGTGCTTGCTTGGAATTGTTTCCTGCAGGTCAGCGAATTGCAGGAGCCAGTGCTTTGGACTCTGATTGCCCAGGAACATACAGCAAGTGACACCAGCAAATTGTAATTCCCACCACTGTCTGTGTGCCCCTGGGAATGTCCCAGCCCGTTAATGGCAGGCTCTGTCCCTGCCTGCTGTGGCTGCCCAGCTCCCACACTCAGGMCAGGGCTGGGCCAGCCCTTCCCCAACAGCCTCTCTCATTGTTTTAAAGGATATTTTAAAATTCTGATTCTGTCTCTTTTTTTTTTTTTTTTAATGGGAAAGAAATAAAATCTCTATTGATTAAACCAGGGCAATCTGAAACAAATGAAGTGATCTCCCTAGTCAGGCACAACCTGGAACGTTGAAAAGAAGAGCCTGTTTCCTTTTGTGGGATACACAGGGTGTTCCCTTGGGATGTCAGGGCCCCTGTGGAGCCCTGGGGCTGCTGCACACTGTGTGGTGACTCCTGTCCCTGCTTTCACAAGCTCGTGGCCTCTCTGGGGAYGCCTTTGGTCTTAGTGGGTCCCAGGAGGTGGAAACCAGAGAGGCTGCCAGATTTTGGGGTGCAAGAAATGTCCTGTTGTGCTTTGCCTCCCCCTCCCCGTTACCTGCTTGAGGATTTCTGCTGCTGTCTCGTGGGAGCAGTCAAATATCACATAGAACTCCTTGCCCTTCTTCATCTCCTTCAGCAGAGGCCTGGCATCCTTATTGCCAGAGGGCAGCTGCCGGATTTTGATTTTGATGTTGTATCTGGAGGGGGCTTTGATGAGCTCCTGCAGGCGGATCAGACCTGGGAAACGACAGGCAAGGATGCAATCACCTTCCCGTGCCAGGAGCAGCCATTGCCAGTTAAACAGTTACACACCCCACATTCCCTAGGGATCACTGYTAGCTCCATAGTTGCCAGCCTCGTGGCTAATATCATTAAAGCTTTCAGTTGCCGTGTTTACACTTGGCTTCAGCACCTAAATATTGCGAAAGGTGTTTTTAACTGGTTGGCTACAGGGCGTGTTTGCATTGGTGTAACACAACATAAACACATTGCAGTGTGTTTAAATTGGTACACAAMAGGCACACAAGGCTTGCCAATTATTATTGCAATACTGAACAACGAGAACATGGAATTGAGGGAATCTCCTCCCAACTTTCCTGCCTGCTGTGAGGTCGCTCAGCAGCTSTGAGATCCTACAGAGATATTGTGAGATCCAGGTCCATGAACACAGACCAGGATTTCTCAGCTCTGTGTTCAGCTGGCACAGCCTTACAGCCTTAGCTGGAGTCAGTGGAGCTCAGCCAGAGCCGTGCCCCAGTGTTTGAGCACGGGGCAGTTCCCCTGGCTCATCCAGCACTCCTGGGTGATTTGTGCTGCCTCCAAGCCCTCAGGAGGACAGTCAACAGCTCTTGGAGGTGTGTGATTACAGCCTCTCRTTACCCACGAGTGCCATTCACCCACAAAAACTCCTCATCTCCTGCTGAGGGAGAGTGAAAGGCTGCCTTAGAAACATGCACACAGAGAGACAGAGAACACAGGCAAGAAGCACTCCTTGAACAAAAACCAAACCAATTATTAAAATGAAGAAACTCTCGCCTCTCCTGCTGGGAGTGGGGATAATGTTTGTCCAGGGTGTGAGTGGCCCTGGCTGAATGGTCCATGGCACATTCAAGGCAGGACAAAGCATCCCTCTTCCCTCTGAGGCTCCCCAGGGCTGCTGAGCAGAGCGCTGTTGGCTTCCACTCGAGCACTGCCCACRTGTTTGGGAAAAGCTGCTCTCCCCCCTGCAGCACCAGGCCTGTCGTGCGCAGGTTTCCAAGTGTCAGCGATCCGTAGGGAACATCAAACATGACGAGCATTCCCACGGAGCTGGGGCTGGCCGGGAGCCAGCTGGGAATGTGGAACCATGCGAGCTGGTGATGATGGGGATGGGCCCGTGCTCCCAGCGCTCACCAGCACGGGGCTTGCTGACCYGGCTGGGACAGGGCAGCGTGGCTGTGCCCAGAGCCCAGCCCTCGGCTGCAGTGCCTTGGAACGGCAGCTCCCAGAGGGAAAGCTGAGGTTTGGGAGGAAGAGCTTGGCACTCAGGAAAACCTTCATCTCATCCACAGCCTCGCGCTGAGAACTGGAGTTTCCCTTTCCAGCRAAGTGCGAGTGTGGTGAAGAGCAAAAGAACAGGATTTGCCAAGYCACCTCCATCTCCTTTAGGGGAAGGAAGTTACTGTGCACCTTAAAATATCTCCTTGGTCACACCAGACTCGGACCTTGCACTTYCCAAGGCTTCCTGCTGCCACAAGAAGGGGAGGTGAAGCCCCAGTATGGTGTCCTGGGGAAATCAGAGCAGCAGTGGGAAGAACTGCAGCTGCTTTTCCGGAGGACACGGAAAAAGCCTGAGCCCCTGAGCCCATCCAGTGCCACCCCCTGGCATGGGCAGGGACACCTTTCACCATCCCRGGGGGCTCTGGGCCCCATCCAACCTGGCCAATATGCTTTTATTTCTTGTGCTGTAACAATGTCACACATGAGACATGAGAAATAAAGAGAGCTGGAGTTAACTGGCATCACTCTAACCCCAAATCCAAGGACTATTTATATTGATCAAAGCTGACATGTTTACTTCCCTGACTCCGAGTTAATAAGATGATTGATGATTAATTTACTTTGTAAAACCTCTGCAAATGAAATATCTTTAAAACCAGTCACTTTTGTAGCTGGGCAGGTACACAGCACTCGGTGTTTTGGAATGCCAGTTTGGTAATGGGGTGGGCTGGAAAAAACCTGTCCTTTCTTCTGTTTGGTCTAGAAAATGTATCTAGGAGCTACTGGAGAGGGTCCAGARGGGGCCACAAAGAGGATGAGGGGTCTGGAGCATCTCTCTGGTGAGGAGRGGCTGGGGGAGCTGGGCCTGGCCAGCCTGGAGGAGGGAAGGCTGTGAGGGGATCCCATCAATACACACAGGTCTCCCCAGGGGCTGTCAGGGGATGGTCCCAGACTCTGTTCAGTGGTGCCAGTGACAGGACAAGGAGCAATGGCCATAAACTAAAACACAACAAGTTCCACCTCAACATGAGGAGGAAGAACTTCTTTCCATGGAGGGGGCAGAGCCCTGGAACTGCTGCCCAGGSAGGGGCTGGAGTCTCCCTCTCTGGAGACATCCCAAACCCACCTGGACACATTCCTGTGTCACCTGCTCCAGGTGACCCTGCCTGGCCAGGGGGGTTGGACTGGGTGATCTCCAGAGGTCCCTTCCAACCCCAGCTGTTCTGGGATTCTGAGATTCTGGGATTCTGTGATCAGTTTGAAGCTGTGTTATCGGTTCCACGAACATGAAGCAAAATGGGATGGAATATTCAAAGCCCGGGTGCTTCCTAAGCTCTGGTGAGGGGAGCAGCTCCCCAACAGCCACGACAGCAGCAGCAGGACAGAGGTTGTTCTCCTGCAAGCTGGGAAAACTGCTGGGGGCAGGGCAGAGTGATGCAGCCCAGGATTCCCCGTCCCCTGAGAGAGCAGAGCCCCGCAGCCCCAGCGCCACTCACCCGTGCTGTCCTCGTACACCACGGTCACCACCTTCCAGTTGTAGTAGAGCACCAGGTCCAGCACGGCCCTGCTGATGGCCGCGTAGTCGGGGTACAGGTTGATGTAGAAGGCGTCCCTGTTGTCCACGGTGGGGTGCTTCCAGCGGGTCTGGATGTGCGGCACCTCCAGGGCGTTGCAGATGGACTGCACGGCGCTGACCGAGGAGCTGTGCGCGGGCCCGAACAGCGCGGCCACCCCCAGCGCCAGCTGGTCACACGCTGCCCGCGCGCGCAGGGAGACGAGAGGCTCTTAGCTGGCTAAAGGGACTCGTGTGCTGCTCGCTGACAGCTTTGATCCCCCGTCCATCCCCACCCTTTCAAAGGGAGAAAGGGGCTCTGTGATGGTCCCAGACCCACCGAGGGATTTGTGGCGGTTCCTGAGGCATGCAGAGGTGATTTAGAGGGTGAGAGGAGCGGCTGAGGGAGCTGGGAAAGGGGCTCAGCCTGGAGAAAAGGAGGCTCAGGAGGGACCTTCTGGCTCTYCACAACTCCCTGACAGGAGGGGGCAGCCAGGGAGGATCGGGCTCTGCTCCCAGGGAACAGGGACAGGAGGAGAGGGAACGGCCTCCAGCTGTGCCAGGGGAGGCTCAGGTTGGACATCAGCAGGAATTTCTTCATGGAAAGGGTTGTTAAACACTGGCAGGGGCTGCCCAGGGAGGTTTGGAGCCCCCATCCCTGCAGGTGTCCAGGGAAGGACTGGACATGGCACTCAGTGCTCTGGGCTGGGGACAAGGAGGGCATCGGGCACGGCTCGKACTCCATGGGCTGGGAGATCTTTTCCAACCTCAGTGATTCTGAGATTCTGTGGTTCTAGAAAGGGCTTTACTGATCAGCATCACATCCTAGACGCTGCTTGCTACAAATAAAACCTTCTCTGCTCGTTGCCTTCCAGCCCACATCGGTTCCTGAACTGCCTCTCTCAGAATGGGTCTGTTCTGAGGAACCAGGAGCTCTCTGGCTGGGCCCTTGCCAGAGGAATGTCACACAAATGAAGTTCCATGGCAGAGCGTCAGGAAATGTGTTCCTGCAGCCACATGGACACTCCATGGATTCTCCCTGCGTGGCACCTTTGTCCCTGTGGGAGCTGCTGAGGGAACACAGCCAGCACAGGGCCCCACGACTCRCTGCGCTCCATGATCCGTGTTTACAGAACAGGAGAGCCCGAAGCCCTCAGCAATAGCACAGGACAATACAGAACTGACACACACTGACATTTTTATACCCCTCCAAACCAGCCAAACCCATCAGCAAAGGCTTCCCTCCCCATATCTCAGCCCGAAGAACCCAGCCTGGAGGTGCCTTTTCATTTGCCTTTCTCTCCCATGGCTTTGCAGGTAGACAGACAGGAGATGAAGGAATATTAGGGATTTTTGTCCACTGGTAAAATGTACTGCCAATGTTTTTACCAAGGCTCTGCACTGGGACAAAGCCCTGCACTGAGCTGCAATGCTGCTCTCTTTGCAAGGGTGGCAAGTTCAGAAATTATTCTGATTGAATATTGAAATATTAAGTGCACAAACATCCACAATGAGCTGAGATTGTTTAAATTCGTATTTAGCTCTCTGACTGTAATAGAATATGACAGAAAATCAATTATTTTCTGTTTTCAGTCTACAAATGAGTGTTTTACTGTCTGCATAAAGTGCACGTGCTTTCTGGGTGTAACTCAGAAGCCTTTCCAAAGGATCACAGGTTTTAATGTGCAAATGGCATAAATAACCTCAATAATTCATGATGAGAAGAAATTGCTACTGTCTGTGTGAGTCTCTTGCAGGTGGATTGACAAGCCCTTCCTACAAATTAAATGGAGAAGGCACTTTCAGAAGTCACAGAAGAGATTCTCACTCTACAGGGAATCTAAAATACTGGAGCAGCCTGGATTGGATGGATTATAAATCCACCATACTTGGGTTTTGATAGCATATAGCTCCAGCATATATCTGATTACTGAAAAGGAATGCAATAAATGCAATTTAAGGCTCTTTTTGCTGTTCTTTGAAAGCATTCCCCTTTTCTCCACTCTTCCCAAGAAACTAAAGTACCACGAGGCAAATTGAGTAATGGAGATGTCTGAGAGGTGACAGCTCACCAGCTTGATTTGTAAAGTGAGGCATTTTTATTTTCCAGCCTTTCAGCAAACCTCGTTCCAGGAGCTGGGCTGCTGTTTCAAACATTTTATCAAACTTCAAGCTTGCCTCCTAGAGGCCAAGGAACACATGGACCTTAAGGAAAGTTGTGGCTTTTTAGCCCTCTCAGCTTTGGTCTGCAAGTCAGTTGGATGGGAGTGAATTTGCCTGTAATTTTCCTTCTCATGAAAAAAAACAGAAGAGGCAAAAAAATTCCAAACTTGACCACTCCAATTATTACAGTTGTTTATAACAGAGAAACTTATTTCTGTMTCTAAGCCCCTGGGCATTAATATTTCAGGGCAGGGAGAGTACTGGCCTCTGCTCTTTGGAGTGCAGTGGAAATAATCTGTGAAGAATAATGGGTATCTGTGCTGATTATGGGCTGTGATGACCCACTGTGCTTCCTGYGAGTCCCTGATCATTTTTCTGCAGAATTCCAGGTGGCAAATGTATGTTTTGGAAAGAGAAATGGGTTGGACTTGCCACTTCCATCTGGGGCTCTTAGCATGCAGACAGGATGGAGGGCTTTATTCAGAGACTCGGTGACAAGTCCAAGCCCAGCTTGAGCCTTGGTTCAAATATCTTTGAAAGATTAATTTTATGCTCCTGTTGGTGCATATGATACAATCAGAGCAGGAAAGGAGATCAGGCTGGGGAGAGGTATAAAGTATAACCCATGCATGTTACTGACACAATAATTGAGATAATTACCTCTTCTCGAGGCTTCAAAACTGTCAAAGAGGTTAATTCTCTGGATGTCATAGGTTAATGTGGTATTAGGCATCAGTGTTCTGTTTCTATTAATGTTGGTGACAGCAAACTTGAAAGCCAATTCTTCAATATTAACAGGTTCATTTTCCACAGTTTCGAATATCCCTCCTGTGGAAAGAGAGAGAAATGAGGAGGATTATTCACCTCTTCATCGCCGCGCAGGAAGAGAGGAAAATAAATTAGGGGCAGTAATTTCTGAGTGATCCTAAAGGAAAGCCCAATGGCTGCTCAGAGCACTGCAGCAGGAGCAGAGTGGCTCGTTGGTTTTTACCTGCTGTGGCACTGAGGGTTAGCTCAATATTGTGGATGTCACCCCACAAACATCTGGGGAAGATGGCTCGTGTTTGTGATCCAGGCTTTGCAAAGGAGCGCTTCCAACGCTTGAGAAAATTCCCATCTAACGAAAGCAGTGATGGATGTAAGTCTTGTCCCCCCTGCTCCAACCTAATCTGTATTTGGAGATGAAACTTGGACGTGCTGGAGTTTTCTGAAGGGTTTCTGCCAATCCTGGCGGTGCCAGGTCCACGCTGAGGAGTGACTGAGGGGTTTGAGAGCACGGGCACTGAAAGGCTCCCCTCGAGCTCTGGGTTTCCTCTGGCTTTTCAGGAACCTCAGGCAGTGTTGTTGTCATTCCTCAGTTTGCTCAGGGACAGGGGAATATTTTTACTTTTCTGAGAGGAGAGGAAAGGAGCTGAAGCTGTGGATACAGCACGTGGCCTACCCCAGGCTGCTCCCCCAGGGCTTTCTCCTGTGTTCCAGGGGCTCAGTGACCTTCCCAGGGCTGTGGAGTCTCCCAGCACCACTGTGGCACTGGCTGAAGAGTCTCCCTGTCAGGACAGTGCTGGACCCAGCACAGTCACTGCCACCTTCCCATCCTTGCTCTGGACTCTTCTAACACCTGTCTGGAACTGCTTGAACCAGGAGGCGTCCTGACCCACCCAGTGCCATTCCAGCTGGAATTCTGGGCGCTGTTCAATTTGTCAGGACTTCTCAAACTGACATTTTTTATAMTTCTTGCTCCCTTTTTAAAACAAATGAGGTGGGGAGGAGGTTCTCTTTCYAAAAAGAAAGAGAGCAAGCTTTCCAAAGGAGGACTGGAAACAACCAGTGCAAATTTGGGAAGMGTAATGAACTTCCCTGGTGTGTGTTCTGGGATGGGGAAGGTGTTTCAAGGACACAGCCTGTCCCMGGTAGGCTGGGATGGCTGCCCCCTCGAGCCTCTAGAGACCTCATTATGCCAACAGCACATTCCCACTGTCTGGGGCACTGGGATCTGGTGAGTGCACAGCAAACACAGCTCATTTTTAAAAAATAGCTCCTCTAAACAGCAATCTCCAGCTTCAGTGCTTGGTTTTGCAAGTATAATTTAGTCATTTAGTGCAAGTCACTCGAGAATACTTTGGATTTCTCACATATTTCCCCATTTCCCCCTGTGAAATTTGAGGCCGAGATATCACTTTATAATTTCTGGGCATCTGAATTCAGCTCCTGAGCTGCAATCTCYTGCAATTTTGATGTCACCCGTGCAAGAGCAGTGCAGTCATCAGCTGACCATCAGAAAGGGGAACATACTGGAATTAAACCCTGCTTTGAATTTTAATCCAGCAGTGGAAACACCGGAGGCTATCAGCCCCAATCTGGTGATGTTATCTCCAGCCCCTCCCGAGTAAACAGCATTATTTTACCTCTTGAACCCATGCAGAGCAATGCCTTGACGTGACTGAATCAATCTGCCAAGTTCAGCAGTTTTGTTGTTCACTACCTTGATGTCTCATGGACTATGTGCAGGTATCAGAACCTTGGAGCCCTCTTCCCTCTCCCTCAGAAAACATCCAAGTGATTACAAGAGACTGTGGCACACAGAAACAGCCAAAAAGAAACTCTAAGGGAAGAATTTGGAACCAAAACATCAAGTGAAATGCTGAAAGTCAGCAGGATTTTCCAGAGCTGCAAACTCCAGATCCCCTGAAGGGAAGAAAATCTAAAGCCTGTCCTTTCAGACCCAATCCCATAATTCCTCATCCCAGTGATGATACCAACAAATTTAATGGTTAAATACAATTTCTTTTCCCTCATTTCACCCCGGGAAGACAATTCTTCTCAGTCAGCTGTAATGCCGGCCTGGGCTAGGGCCAGAGAGCTGCAACTGCTGAGTTTTCCTTGAATCCCTGCTGGAATCAGCAGAGCCCTGCTCCATAAGGGAAGGTGGATGTCACTGGGTATAAGGGATGGCCTGAGATAACTCGGGAATAAGGGTGTCCACAATCTCTCCCCACTTCCAACAGGATGAGTATTTTGCCATTTGATCTTGGCAAAACATCTCCTCTACCTCAGAAATTATTATTGTGCATTCTATCACTTTCTACTTTTTGTTTTAAATTAAAACTACTTCATCCAAGCGCCCTTGAGGCAACCTTCATACCTGTGTGTACACAAGCACCTCCTCATTCTGGGGCCAGAACTGTTTCCAGACCTCTAATCAACTGCTTATTAAATGAGGATTAATTGTAATTGATGTATAACCATGAACTATTTATACTTGGTTAGCAGAATTTCCCAGAATTTTTCCTTGATTCCCCTGCCAGAGATTCTCCAGGTTCCTTTTGTTCACATTAACGGAGCAGGAAAGCCCTTACAGGGAACTCTGATTCCAGGCTTTATTTGCTGGTGAGATACTCAGCATAAAATGTGGAATCACAGACTGGTTTGGGTTGGAAGGGGCCTTAAAGCTCATCCAGTTCCACTCCCTGCCATGGGGACTTTGTGGAGGAAATCATTCCTCACTGTGACTGAGGTGGGGGATATTGCAGTGAAAAGGTTTGGACTGTATCTATTTTTCTGTTGGAGCCTATCTGTATTTTAAAAGATTTGAATGGGTCTATAKATCTGCATCACAGACAAGCCATGCTGTAGTGTTTTCATCCTTACATCCCTAATTCCATAATCCAAATCCAGCAATTCCATAAATAGTCTCTTCTCCTTGTTCTGCTGGTGACTGACAGCCAAGCTCAGGAGTTATTGTAAGGCCCAGGTGAAAGAAAAATAGCAGAGTAAGTGACAAGTTTGATGAGGAACCAGTTTGTCAGATGATTCATTTAAATAAAGTAATTACTGTACAACATTTTAAAAACAAATTAACCACAGCATTCTGCAAGGGAAGGAAGGAAGGAAAGAGAAATCGATGTTAACTCAAGATATAAATGATGTTCCAGGAATGAAGCTGTTATTGCTGAGCATGAAAACAAGCACTGGCTCCCAAGCTGGGCTGCTGGTAGCACTTAGGTGGGGAAAATTGTAAATTTTGGAGTCCTCCCTTTCCCCTCCCTCCTCCCTCAGTCAGAGAGTGAATCCCCCACAGCAAACCAAAGGCTGCCGAGTGCTGGTCGGTGGCAGACCTGACTTTTCCCTTTCAGCACTTCTTTTGTAAAGAGATTTCTGCAAGGGTGAAGGAAAAAACCAATATCTGCCCCCAGCTGGAATGTAGCTGTGGAAAGTCAGAGGGAATGAGTGCTTGGCTACTGCAAGGGGCTGAGCCACTGACTGAGTCAAACTGACAGAGAGGGCAAAGCACCAGCCCCGTTCCCTCGGTGAACACAGAACACCCTCCAGCAGGGAAAATGTCACAAGTACAGGAGCACACCTCGGCAGGCACCGGGAAACGCTCCCCCAGCCCTCGGGAATGAGCAAATGTTTCCATTTCAAGGGGTCATCAGGGACTGAGGGAGTTTTTGTAAAGGTCAGGGCTGAATCCATTCCCAAGCCTCTCCTTGGCTCTCAACGTTTCGCCGCCAGACAGGGCAGAGCAAAAAAGCTTCTTATTGGAAAAATCCTCTGTCCCTGTTTCATACCAGCCATAAGCAGCAACAGCTGAAAATTGCTGACCTTTGTGATGGCAGTTATGGACCTGCCTCACCAGAATCCTTTGGGCAGGTTTCCTCCATGCAAAACATCTCATTTTTCAGTGGGAATACAGCAGGTRTGGTGGACTGAATACTGAATATGAAATTCAACTGCATATACAGTTGCCTAAGYAGCCTTCAAGGAGTTTCTGTGATTTCAGTCAGTTGTTTTCAAACATGGCTCTTGCTCTGGGACATTCTCATGTTCATTGTTTTGGTGGATAACTATCATATTTTCCAGTGGAATTGGTCAAAGCCTGTCCAGCTCGCTGGTTGCTGTGGGGCAGCTCCAAGGCAGGTCCGTGCCCACGTTTGCAGCCTGGAGCAGCAGCCAGCCCTCCTCTCATGCCATGATTCCACTGCTCAGCTGTCCTCCAGACAGTTTTTAATAATACTCTTCACTACTAACGCAATTCTCTGTACTTTTGGACAGTAGAAAATGCTGGCAGTGTAGGGAAGTCCTTTGCTTGTGCTGTTAAAATGGAGAGCAGTGGTGCTGACCACTGGGTAAAGCATTCCAGGACTGTAAGTGGGGCCACCAGACACAATGAGATTTAAAGGATGCATTGCTGGGGTTTTGATTTGCTGCCAGATTTCCACCTCCCACCACACCACCTCTTTCCTGCAGCCAGAAATTCCAGCACCTCAAAGACAACAGATCAGCTCTTCATACGTGGAATAACACCGAGYATTTTGATATTCTGACAGAAATGACATTGAGAGGTGTTAAATAACCTGAAAGCTCTATGTTGTTTATGTTCTTATCCAGGTCCTACACTCCCCAAAGATGCTTTTTGAAAACAAACGTGCTGGCCATGCAGTAAAAAGCATTTGGAATATTAAAACATGCATAGTAAGAAGAATGTTAGAGGAAAAATATAGTTAATAACTTTCCATGAAAACACAGAGGAAAGGGAGGATTTTACAGTTTATGACTCCTTCTAGTTGAGGCCAACCCCCTGTTCCTGCGTGGCTGATGCCGAGGTTTCCTCTCCYGGCTCAGAGGGTTTCCTGTTTTCCCAGCCTGGGTGCCGGCTGTGCCGCTAGGGAGTGCTGGGACACAGGGTGACACCCGGAAGGAGCGGTGTGGAAGCACAGGGACYGCTGGACCCTGCTCCATCCCCGAGCCTGGAGCCCCCACAGCTCCCAGAGTTAATCCACCCCAGCGCCACGACACGAGGGTGCTTTGCTGGCAGCGCTTCCAGAGACATCTGAACCTCTCCTGCCTGGAGGGATCCATGCTSGGAGAAGCCTCCCCTCCTTCCAGGCCCCACGAGAACCCCGGGAGGTTCAKGAGACCCCATTAACACCCACTTGTCAGTCACTGAAGGGACAGGAGAGCTAAAACCCCGATGACTGGGGGCTCTGCGCTGCTGCTTTCCCCAAAGAGGAGCTGGTGCGGATGCCAAGGTGATGTAGGGGATTCCTAAAGCCAAATGAACACACAGCTGGCCCTTGGTGTCTTTTGGTAGGAATATGGATTCCATATGGGTCTGGATCACACACGCTCCCASAGCTCAGTGGGGCTGGCGGTGGATTGAGAGCTCAAAGAGAAGCAGGGCACAGCAAAACGGTGCTGAGGGGAAGATTTTTCTCTCCAGATAAATCCCTCTGACAGAGTTCCACTTGGAGTGAAAGCACCTGCTACAGGAAACCCCCTCCAAGCACATTTTCCCACCCTCGTCTCCTAGGAAAGGACAGATTCTCCTGTGCCACGTGGTGTCCAGCTGGGAGCCAGCACATGAGCACTCAGCACACTCCTCCCACCCCACAATAATCCAAGGAGTCACTGCTTGCCGTTCAGCAGCGCCTTCCTTCAAAAGTTCTCTCTCCGACTGTGCAAGAYGGTCCAGAAATTGGCTATTGCCTCTAATTTAGACACGACCTACAAAGCGCTCTGCCGTGTGGGAGTTTCTCAGGGAGCGTGGCTAACAGCCCCAGTCCCGCGGCAAGCAGTAATTGCGATGTGCACGCACAGTGCAGGCTGCAGCGGGGCTGCTCCCGGGGATTTCGTGGGATGGGACGCAGGGGGGCTGCGTTTGGCTGCAGAACCCAAACCGAGCACACCAGCACTCTGTGCACGGGGGGGGTGAGCCCTGCGCAGGGCCCTCGGGGTYAGGCACTGCTGTCACCCTCCTTTCACACACAGTGGAGCCGAGAGCAACGCTCCCACCATCGTGCCCCTTTCAATCTGCTCAGAAAGCTCTTCTGGAAGCCTTCCGCACATTGTGCTCTGTTTCAGCCCTTCCCACCCTTTCCAAGCCATGTCCTTGCCTTGGCATCCGTCATGTTCGCRTTCCCCAGCCTGGTTCCTGTCCAGCCTGCCTTCAATTTCCTCCCTCACTGCTCCATCCTGCCAAATGTCACTGCCACCTCCTCGCCTCCGCCAGGGCCTGGCTCAGCTCCCCTCTGTAGCTCATCATCCATCTGCGGGCTCCTCCTTTTAGGATGCACTCAAACAAAACTCCRAGCCCCTGCCCTTGCCCTTTCTGCACTTTCCCCTCCCTGTTTTCAGCCGTCAGAATCTCAAAGAAAAGAGTGTGGGCAYGGAAAGGCAAATGTCCCGCCYTGGAACCCCCTTGGATTTCCTGCYTGCCTTGCCCCCATCTCTGCAGTTTTTTGCTCCCTGTCTCTGTACACTGCAAAATTCTCAAGGCTACAAGAAATTTGCAGCCAAACAGAAWAATTTTTTAAATGTAATAACTGCAGGGCTGGCTGTGGGGTCGGGGTGATGGTTTAATCCTTTTTTCTGTGACTGTGGGAAGCTGAAACCTGGGACAGGTTCAGGACCTGAACCTTGACCAGTTAAAGGGGTGAAACCCAAGGGTCAGACTCAGCAAATGGGATTTTTTGAAGAAGTACAGGCTTGTTTATAGCAAGGTCACTGCCTGTGTGACAGATTGGGTATCTCCTCAGCTCCAAACTGCCTACCTGAGATCCAGCTCTGGGCTGTGCTCAGGATGAGATTTTATTCCAGCTGCTTCTGTGGAGGTTTTGCCCTCAGCTGCAGCAAAGCTGCTCAGAATTTGCCTGATGTTTTGCTGAGCTCTCAGAGGGACTCAGCCCTCCTGCCCTTTCCATGCAGCACGATCAGGGCTTCATTACAAGAGAGGAAACTGCTGCAAATCCCACTGGCCCCAGTGCAGACACGTGCGGGGTCTGCGAGTGCCCCAGAGCTGCACTCCCTGTGATGGGTCTGAGCCATCACCCACAGCAAACACCAGCAAAAAGCACAGAGAAAAAGTCTCAAACGAAAATGTTGGAGCATTTCTCTACCCAAAACATCCCCTGAGACAGCCAGGGCCAGGTTTTTATAATTACCTGCACTCCAGAAAGGTGCATTCAGCAATGGCTTTATCCCTTGGAAATCAGAGGGATAAAAATATGTGTGTGCATGCACATATATAAAAAGTTGAGCTTATTAAGATACAAAGATCTGCCTTTTCCAAGGGGAATTATTTCACTTTAGCTGGTGAGTCTGGAGATATTTCCCAAAGGCACCATTGGCATGATGCATGTTACAGGATTTCTAAGTAATGAACTTTTTCTTCTTTATTAACAGGGAAAAAATTTGGCTGACCTGATTTAGGTGTCTCTTGCAACACCAGACAGGAACTAAAGTATCACTTTAGAGGTGCAAGCTCTCTATTTGATAGAAAGATTTAAAACTATTGCCCTGCTGCCTTTATTTTTTATATTTCCCTCTGCCTGCACTATGTCATGGCTTGTGGGCTGTTCCAAACATTTCTCCTGGCTCCAGCAGGTTTGGATCGAATTCTCTCATGCTTCAGCACTTCTCCCACCATGTTACAACAACTTAAACAGTCCCACTGGAAAAGAAACTTCCTTTCTCTTGTCTTTTCAAATCTTTCAGAGCACTGCTTCACAGATCTGCTTCTCCTAAGGACCTGAGCCAGAGGATTTCCCTCTGAGCCATCCAGACATCCTGACATGTTCATTGCTGCTCGTGTGCGGGACTGCCAGCTGCTCCTGGAAAGGGAGAGGCAGCACGGGGGCAGAGACGAAGGAACAATCACAGAAAAAAGTAAAAATCAATGTTTCTGTTAAGGAATAAAGGAAGGGGAAAAGCGTTTGACAGAAACAAAAAGCAGCTGAGGAGAGTGGGAAGCAAGCTGGTGAGATGGAGAGTGAAAGAGCTGCAGACATCGCTGGGATCTTCATTTACTGCTTTTACCTGAGTGCATCTCAGAAGCATTTGACTGCTTACAAATACAGTAAGATTTTTTTTGCAGATACAAAGGAAACCTCAAACCAAACGAAGCCAGAGAGACCCCACCTAAAACAGCACCAAGGAAAACKGAGTTCAGAGGGCTTTGCCACTGCTCTGACACGGGCACCTGGCTAAAGCAGGAGGGTCTCTGTGCAAAAAGGGCTTTACGCYGTCCTTTGCAGTGCTTGAAGGAGATGGTGACCCTTAGAAACAGAGAGGTTCGCTGGACTGAGCCCTGCAAAGTTCCCTCCAGAGAGGAATCCCGAGGTGAGGGAACATGGCACCACTACTGAGCAGYTGGGAGTTTGCATTTGCAATGAAACTGCTTTGGGATTTGCCATTTTCCTCCAGCTGTTAGACAGGAATAGAAAGACATTTCAAAATCCAAGACAATGCTGGAAATGAGCACTGTTCAGTAAACAGCATTTTGTGCACGAACGCCAGGGTTACGTCTTTCAAATGGTACAGTTTGTCTCTTCCTGAGTGCCCATTAAGCACTATTATCTSTAAGATGCTTAGGAACATAAGGTCTTTATTAAAGCTGAAGAAATCTGAGCTTATCCTCAAAAAGCATGGATAAAATCAGATCACAGCCTATCCCAAAGTACATCCTTTCCAGAGAGGAGGTGGTGGTGGAGGGAGAGAGGTTAAAGTTGGTAGGGGGGACATTTTAAACTCCAACTTTGGCTGTTTTCTTTCTGAAATCCAGCTGTTCCAGCTGCCCTGAAGGCAGGGCTGCCTGTCCCTCCAGGAATGATGGACGTGGGGGATGCCTGGAAACCCACAGGTCCCCCCATTTGGAAATTGCTRTGCACACTTTGCACTTTGAACCACGCAAAAAATCATTTCCCAGTCCCAAGTTCAAACATTAAGGATCCCAAATGACAGCAGCTCTTGCTGCCACACCCTCTGCACGAGGCCATGGTGGAGTTTGGCTTTGCTTTCCATCCCAAATGCAACAGCTGCTTATGGTGGATTTCTCCGAGTCCAAAGTTGCTCCTCTCACCGTGGAGAAAAGGCTTAAAATCGCTCAGCTGAAATGGAGAGGACTTTGCCTGTGCCTGTCCCCGTCCTTCCTTCTCCCACACCATTCCAGGCATGGCATTAAGGAAGGATAAACCTGGAGTTTAAAGATAAAAACTCCAAAGAGACATGAGTGATTTGATTGATTTTCACTAGAAGAAATAAATCCCCCCTTTAGCTTTTTTTGGCACAGAGGAAGGATATAAACCCAAATGTTACCAGGTTTCCCACTGGATCCATGTTTTTGATTCTCCTGGAATTCCAGACACAGATTGGGGTGGGACACTTCACTGCTTGGGGAACAGGAAGAAATTTGCAGGTTTTGCTCAGGATTTTCCTATTACTCTTTAAACCTTCCAGAAGCATGTTTTCCCCGAGCTGCTGCATTATTCTGCCTCTCTTTAACCAGCATTAATGTCCTTTCACCCTTAAATCCTCAAGTATCAGAGAGGAACAGAGAGAAAAGGAGCTGACATTTCCTAACCAGGGCATTATTGATGTTGCAGCCTCAGCAGAGCAGCTGTTGGAAGGAAAGCCACCAAGGTAATTTCTGGTCCTGGAAAGTGTAATGTCTGAGCAGCTCATCCAARATTGGGCTCTGAAGGGTGGGGGCTGCACATTCTGCACCAGATCCACTCCTATGAGCGATGTTTAATCAGCACCTGTGCTTTGAGCTGCCACATTTCCTCCTCGTAATGATGGTTGGCTCTTGAAAAGACACTTACTTGAGGTGCCTGCAATTTAAAGCTTTCTTGGTAATTATCAATCTGGAACATTTCTGTTCCTCCACCTACTGAGGGCCATTTGAGTCTGAAAAATGTCTCATTCAACGTCTACATTTGCAAATATTAAAGYACCAAGTGTAAACAAAACGCTGCTGCACCTGATCACAACTTCCCACCAAGTGCTGAATTATGCAAACTTCAAGAGAAATTTGGAATGGGAACCCAAACAACACTAGGAACACTTTCTTTTTGTACTACTTCCCTCAAAAAACTGTAGAATCAGAGAATCAGGGAAAGGTTTGGGTTGGAAGGGATCTTAAAATCATCCAGTGCCACCCCTGCCATGGGCAGGGACACCTTCCACTAGCCCAGGCTGCTCCAACCTGGCCTTGGACACTTCCAGGGATCCAGGGGCAGCCACAGCTTCTCTGGGCAATCTGTGCCAGGGCCTCACCACCCTCACAGGGAACAATTCCTTCCCAATATCCAATCTAACCYTCCCCTCTGGCAGTGGGAAGCCATTCCCCCTTGTCCTGGCACTGTACACTYTTGTAAAATTACACATATTACATATATTCTTCAAAGAAACCATTTCCTAGGGAGACTGATGTGAAGATACTTGGAATGCACAGAGGAAACCAAGGCTTCCCAGCAGTGTTAAACCACACCCATGCTGAAATTCCCATGCATCCAGAGCCTGAATTAACTCCAGACATTCCTGCTTTGGGGGAATTTCCCAGGTTGCAGCATCACTTTCCTTAATGCTGAATATCCCTGGAAGTTCTTTGGAGCCCAACKTTTCATGTGTGGGTGAATCTGGGGACCTGAGAGGCCCCTGCTCCCAACATTTGTGGAGGCAAATTCGGGATGCCTGAGCCAGCAACCTTTTATCCAGACAAATCCCAGCCAGGAAATGTTCAACATGTGCACCTTGTGTGTGCACAGAAATGTCCTTCAGCAGAAACCCCACTCGGATTGAGGCTTTCCACTGCAACAGCCTCAGTGGGAACAGCTTCATCAGGAATTATTAATGCTGATTAGAGATGGTAGTTACAGTTATTACACTGATTATATTATAGCTATCCTGAGTTGTAATSATTACACATATTAACAGGAAAGTTAGATGTGTACTTGGGAAAAAAAGGGCAGGAAAAAGTTGATTCTGGATAATTTTACCCAGGAGTTAAAATGGTGTTGAAAAGGAATAAAAAAATTAAAGAAAGAAATAGACAATTATCTGAAAAACTGGATACAATCTCTCTGGGCTCCACAAGGTGAATATATGAGTTACTAAATCATTACTCATATTTTTAGAATACGATAGCTGATGCTGCTAAGCAAAGTTATTATGGGGTGGTTTTTAGCCTCATAGCTTCATTGTAAGAAAGAAACTTCGATCAAAAGTCCATAAAATAACCTTGCCATGAAGAGGAAACTGTAATTAGTGCAGTGTGCAGAGGATGGCTTCAATTCAATTAAATATTTCCATAATTTATGAAACAAATGATGGCCAYAATGGCCATCATTTCAATGTGTTGCCATCCATCTCCTGATTGAATAACTTAAATTCCAAAATAAAATGAAAAACTCAGCTGGAGGAGACACTTGGTATTTTCCCTTGCTCAGTGAGTCCGTCTGGCTCTGTGTGTGTCAGATTTCCCGAGCCCTGCACGACTTTCAATCCTCCTGACACCTTTTACACTCACTGGAAGGTGCCTGAGGCACAGGGGGGATTGTTGGGGTGTCTGAGCAGGGCAGGAGTTSGAGCTGGATGATCCTCGTGGGTCCCTTCCAGCTCAGGATATTCTGTGATTCTCCAACTCTACATTTGATCAGGTTTACATTTTTTGGGGGAACTGCATTTTAATCTCAAGTTCAAATCTTGCCCTGAAAATCAACTTAACCCCACGTGCACATTCTTTAGCATTCTCACATTGGTTCCAGTAAATCAAGAACTGAGCAGGAAGCACAGAGAACACGGAGTTGTCCCGAGCTATTATTTTCCCTAACACACACACAGGTGTTTCTTTGGSTTTTTTATCAAAGAGGTCCAGTTTTAAAGCCCCAAAGCCAGAAATGCTACCCYGCCCCAGGCTGCCATGAATGAATCAGCCCTGAAAGACATGCCACAGCCAGGCAGCACCTCCTGCTCTCAGCTCTGGGGTAAGGGCAGGAAATTCAGCTGCTTGGTTATGATGGGAGATCATTGCAGATCCTCCCATGGTCCTGCCTGGCCCCACCCTTTCTGAAATCCCAGAGGCAGCAGTGAATCCTGGCCAGAGGTCTCAGAGCAGAGGGGGATGCTCCTGTGGGGCAGGAGAGCTTCCTTCCCCTGTTGTGTCACCACAAGCTGGGTGACAGGACTCTGTGCTCTGCCTCAGTGACGACACCAGCCCTGCTCCACCTCTGGCTGAGACRCAGAACACTGAAGAATGGTGGAATCAACGAGTGCAATCCATCCCCTGGGTAAATGAAATGCTGTGTACACGACACTTGTGGTGATTATGGCTCACTACGTGACATATGTTTAATGATTTAGATTGGCTGCTGTGGAGAGGGATTTAATTTAAGGCACTTATGGTATTGGGCTGGAATTATTTGCAGGAGAGGATTGAAGCTGATGTTTTACCCTGCAGCACGTGCTCAGCTGAGGATCATCCTGCCTGCATTCCATTCCTCTCCTGCAGGTCCCAGCTGTGGCTCCTGCCACACTTTTCTGTCTCCAGACCTACTGTTTAACCACTCCCCAGAGCAACCAGACACTGCTGCAAAATCCAATGAGAGAACAAAATCATCGTATCCTTGTTTTGATTTTTTTATTTATTGAATTGTTACGTCTGCAACTTTCAAAGCCACCCTGGCAACGGGTTTTGGATGTCTAGCTCCCTAGTTCTCAGGGAGAACTGGCCATCCAACCCCTTAGAAGCTTCTCAACTCTCCATTTTTCTGACAGTGCTCATCAGTGAGCTGCTGGCTGTAGGAACCTGTGGATTCTGAAGCGTCACCATCAAATTTGGTGTCAGCCTAAGCTAAGTGTGAGATCCGTAGCTCCCAGGGACCTTCCCTGGGATATGGATATTCCATCCCATGCTGATAAACCCCACCCCACATAGCCCAGCAGCCGTGGAACCCCTGCAGTTGCCCAGGAGCACATCCCTGCTGGAATGACGTGGGAGTGAGGACACAGCCCTCGCTGGAGCTGTCTGGGGCTGAAGGTGGGAGCGGGATCCGATATATAAAGGCATTCCATTAACTTCCCTGGCCTTTGGATCAGCCCCTCTGCACTCCCTGCTCTGGCCCTCATTACCAGGAATGGTGGTTAAAGCCAGGGGGAGGTGGGGAGCACAGAGGGCAGGGGAGGGTCAATAATCAGAGTGAAGGTGGCATTTCCCGGGAGCAGAGTTCCAGCCGGCTTGGAAAAGGCTGAGGGAACTGAAGCAGTGCTGATTTCATTATTAGAGAATCCCAGGATCCTTGAGACTGGAAAATCCTCCCAGGATCATCGGGTCCAAGCTGTGCCTGATCCCCACCTTGTCCCCAGCCAAGAGCTCGGCGTGCCACATCCTTGGACACCTCTAGGGATGGGGACTCCAGACCTCCCTGGGCAGCCCCTGCCAATGCCTGAGCACCCTTTCCATGGACAAATTCCTGCTGATGTCCAAGCTGAGCCTCCCCTGGTGCAGCCACTCTTGTGTTTGGTTCAGGACCAAGGAGCATGGACAGTTCTGCATCTGCTCCCATTGCCAAGAACCTGCTTTCCTACAAAGCCCAGCCCGGACAGAGGAGATCTGCACTCCTTCCCAGCCTAGGAACACTCTGGAAACACTTTTTCCTGAGGGGAAGTGAGCCAGCTTGAGCCCTGTGCACCATCAAAACCCTCCTGGCCAGTGAAATCTTTCCAGAAAACCACCTGGGATTTAAGGGAGTATTAAACAGAAATCAGCTAAATGAGTCTGAGAGGAGAACAAACACTGAGCTTCTTTAAACAAGAGAGTTAGAACACAAAACTGTGAAATTTCACACTTTTCTGCAGGTGGATATCTTGTAAAGCTTCGTTGTGATTCTTTTTTGCTCCCCGATGATTATCACATTTCCCTGTCACAAAATACGGAGCATTTCCTGAGACAAACCTTTGCCCTCACATTCACTGTAGCAAATGCAGTCTTTGAAATATTAAATAGTTTCAGAGAAGGGGATTGAGGGCACAGTTTAGTTCACAGCTGACCCAGGCTGGGTGGGGGTGCTGATCTGCTGGAGGGCAGGAAGGCTCTGCAGAGGGATGGGTTGGATATCTGGGAAAATTCCTTCCCACAGCTGCCCAGGGCAGTGCTGAGTCCCCATCCCTGCAGGGATTTAAAGCCATGAGGATGTGGCACTTGGGGCCATGGTGGCCTTGGCAGTGCTGGGAAATGGTTGGATTGATGATCTTGGAGATCCTTTCCAACCTAAATGTTGCCATGAAATTTGTCTTTTGTGAGCTCTGCCAGATGGTTGTTCTCAATCCTGGCTAAACCTTTGTCATGCACATTATTTTGTGAGCACAGGTAGGCTGAAGGTCTGAATTCTAGAAGAGGCAGTGAAAATGTGTTATTAGGCATTTAGAATTCATTTTTGTTCAATAAAGCTGCAGCAGGGAGCTGAATTAGCTTATTAATATAAGAAACTGCTGTTGGTCCTTAATACATTTCCATCAGTGTGTGAGAACTGGCAAAAATGAAGGGCAGGAGAAAATTAAACAGACCAGCAGAAAGCTTCTGACTGACAAACTCCCGCTTCCTCAGCCAGCTGTTGATCTCTGCAGGCGTTTCCTGGTGAGCTCCTGGAGCACCACTGGGATCTTTTCAATCCTTAAAATCGCCTTGTKTGGCAAGGAGGCCCCTTTGAAACAGCACAGGAGCCCGGGTGGCACAGACCCAACACGGCTGGGGGAAAAACCAGCAGAGGAGCAAAGTAGCTGAGCTGCTAAAACATTATGCACTTTCTCAGTAGTGTGGGAATTGCCACAAGACTCAGGGGCAGCAAACACTGTGCTAGATTTTAGGAAAAGGTGCTCAGGAATGCTGCTGAGAATTCCCAGCTCCTTGGCAGATGGATGGAAAGCATAAATGACAAGATGGAATTTGTAGAACGGCTGATGAAAAGGACCTGAGTTATACAGATTTGATGGCCAATTTAAAAATTAAACTCCACATGTAAAGTTTAACATTCCAATTAAACATTAAAGATGAACTCCTGCTGTTCAGTTTGCCTCTGGAGCAAGGAGGAGGCAGCACGCCAGGGACGAGGACTCCTCAGAAGCCTTCTCCTGAGCACAGATCCCTCCTTCCCATTCCTGGGTGTCAATGGATCCCACTTGTGCTGCCTGAGAGTTCCTATTGCCRCTCCTCTGGAAGGCAGAGTGTGGAATGCACACTTTTAATCAGATCCCTCTCGTCAGGATGGGACAAAACCTGTTTTTCCTTGCCTAATGCTTTATTCCAGCAGTGAATTCTTGTAACTGTTCTGTGGGGACCATGTGAATGAAGAGATTGCTTGTTTAAGGCATTTTTTGGAAATAAAAAATTTTAAAAAAGAAAAAAAAATGAATGTCTTTCTCTGAAAGAACCAAATATTTTTAGTGTGAAGATTGTGCACTTTTCACAACAAGATGTAAAAATGAATTTCATGCTGTTTCTGTCCTGGAAGGAATCCTGCCACRTGCCCTACCTGAAGCCAAAGGAACTTGGGAAATGGTGACATGAATTTTGCCTAAACTTCTCCATGACATTCACCAAATTAAACATTAAAACCCAGAGGGTTTGTACAACAATGCAAACAGAAGTTAATTCATTTTCCCCCTCTTTTTTCCCCTGCAAATGGAGAGGTGTGAGAGCCAYCTGAAAACCAGTGGAATTCTCTTCCTGAGTGGTCTCTCCCTGCCCTTATCCCAACCGAGGAGCTTTTGTCCTGTTTTCCCTGCCCAGCTGAGGAGGGCAGGGATGGAGTTTTCCAGAGGCATCATTTAACAACACAGCAGCATCCTGGTTATTTGCAAAAATCCAAAATAATGTGTTTTCCAGGATTCACACCTTTGGAATATCRCTAATGTAGCCTTACAGCAAAGAGGAAAAGCACATGGAGAAACCAATGGTTTGTCCTTTTATTTAAAACCCAGCATGGCCTGGGCTTGCTTGGGTGTTCCAATAGTGAGGCTGTTTTTTCCCTTAGCACCTGGAATTACATTGTGGCACTCAGATGAAAACCCAGCAAAGCGCAGCTGGAGGCTCTATGGCTCCATCCAAACTGCCAAACACGTTTTTGGGGTTTTCTTTTTTGCTTCTAAGGGCCGTTTTCTCCTGGTTTTCTTAACAACTCTTAGACATCACTGTTAGCATAAAATTATCTCCTGTGCTGAAACCTTTGGATGCTGAATTGAGTGATAGAGCTGTCAGCTCTCTGCTGCTCAGCTGACCAGCTGCCACACTAAGGACTCTTCTGCAATTGGTACATGTTGGGTTTGATGTTTAATTCCCTTATTTCATCAAAAGACTTTATTTGAAAAGAGTACTTGAATCATGCATGTGCTGGAGATGTTCCTTATATCTAAATCATCAGCGAGAAGCCATGGGGTGTTAAAGACTGAATTGATTAAAGATTCATTCTTTTTTAAAGAAATAAAGTTATTCTTCACGTGGGAACATTTGTTATGGAAGTGCTTCCTTTGCATTACTCTGAGTTGGAGGTGATTAATTACAAATAATTAATTATAAGTTTCCTCAGCCAGCAAAGTGCAYCTTCTGCAAACGTCCCTTGTGCTGCAGTGGTTTAGAGACACAGGCCCCCCACAACATTTGATTCTTCCATTTTCTTTTGATTTTTAAGCATTAAAAGTCACTGGTGACCTCCAGGAAGCGGGAAGACACGCAGAGGGACAAGCTCTGCCCCGTGGGGAGATGTTTGCAGCAGCCAGYGGAAGAGTTCCATGGAAATAGAACCATCTTTGTGAAAACCTGGTCCTGAGGATCACACTGAAGCTCAGACCTGCTGCAAAGTGACACTCAGAAATTATCCTGAGCTCCCGAGGTCCCTTCCAGCCTGAACAATCCTATGAACAGCTGGAGAGCTTTTCTGGGACAGAGCCCCACAGTTTGGGAAAGTGGGCTTTAGCTGAAATAATGCACATGATCATGGAATCATGGAATGGTTTGTGGGCAGCTTTTGCTTTTCAGCAGGGGTGGTTTTGTACACTCAGCTATCCCT
>JACAXG010000059.1:408764-448214 GCA_018881555.1 Amblyornis subalaris
CTCAGCTATCCCTGTTTGTACACTCAGCTATCCCTGTTTGTACACTCAGCTATCCCTGAGTGTACACTCAGCTATCCCTGTTTGTACCCTCAGCTATCCCTGTTTGTACATCTCAGCTATCCCTGTTTGTACATCTCAGCTATCCCTGTTTGTACATCTCAGCTATCCCTGTTTGTGCATCTCTGCTGTTCCTGTTTGCACAATCAGGAGGGATATATCCAAGCAGGCAGAGCCCCAGGGTCTCATTGCCGTTTACAAACTCAAGTATTTGTCTCTTCCAGGCATTTGCACTGCTTTTTTTGGGGAAAAGTCATGAGCTTTGCATCTAACTTGATGTTGCCACCATCGTGGCATAAGGAATTAAAAATCTTTGGATTTCCCAGCTCCTGCCTGTGACAGGGAACTCCAGAGAGAAGTCCCTGGCAGGTAATTCACTGGAACAGCTCCTGGAAGAGAGCTGATGTTTGCCTCTGGCACTCTCTGGAATCCTTTTCTCAGGAGACTTTTCCTGTTCTCTGCACAGACCCAGAGGTGACAGAGAATTGTGTCAACAGCACAAGGCTCAACACTTGTTCCTGTTTCAGGATTGCTGACAACAAACCCACAGCACAGCCAGAGGGACAGCGCTGCCACGCCCTTCAAACCCCACTGTGAAGCACTTCCCAGCAAGGAATTCCTGGGCCAGGCGTGGATGTCCCCCCTTTGYCCCAGGACTTTGTGTTTATCTGGAGGATTTTAACAGAATCTGTAAGAAAAGACCTCCAAGATCATGGAGCCCAACCTGGGAGGGAATTCCCTGCTCCGAGTGCCTCGAATCCCGCCACYGATGACTGACAAGAGTGGTGGGGAAGCTGCAGCTGAACGTGCTCCCCAGGGCATTTTTAGGAGCAAACTCCAACCATGTTTATTCATGCCACCCATTGTTGCCAGGTTGAATGCTGTGGGTATCCAGCGCCAGAGGAAAGCAGGCTTGAAACGAACAGGAAAAAGCCCTTTCACCTCTTTAATATTGAAATTGCTTTTACACCCCAGACTGGCCCGGATTGACCAATGTTCCCCATGGATATAGGAGATGCCTTGGATTTTATGATGTTTTACCACTTGCAAACAACCCAAACCCATTTGCTATAAATATTCAAGGTATTAAGGCTCCAATTTTCAGGATTAGCCTCTGTGCCTGCAGATAATCACAGGTACAATTTGCAGCAAATAGGGGCAAGGGCATTTTTTGATATGTAGATCTCCACCTGATTATCCCCCCAAAAGATGGATCTGTGCTATAAAATGTTCCCAGAATAATCTGTCTCTGGCAAATTGCTTCCATAAAATCAGAGCCTGAGTTGAAGTCCTCTCAAAAAAAAMCCCCGACAAAGTAAAACAGTAATTATACAATTACTCTACATCCTTTTGCAACACAGCTTTAAAAATCTTAAAAATCTTTCTTTAAATATGTGCTTTATTGTTATCATTATTTCCCTGGGGTCTGCTGCACTGGCAAACTTATGGTCCATCTCCTAAAAACGTCAGTGTGGTGCCTTTGGTACACATAAAAAAGACAGATCTTCCTTAATGTTGTTCTAAAAACTATTTCCATGTTCCAGCATTTGGATTTATGAAGCATGRGGTGTATGTATTATATAATTTTATTTTAAAGGAGCAGACTTACAAAAAGTAAATAGGGCCACCATTAAGTAAAAAATAAAAGAAGCACAACAACAAAAATAAAAGGTATTATGGTGAAGGAGCCAAAGCATCAGGGGTTTTAKAAGGCTTAATTTCTACTCTTCTCCACAGGCTTGGGACTGCTTACTTCTAAATATTGTGAGTTATTTAGATTCAAGCACCAGTTTGACAGAGGTTTTAATGCACCTCCTTCCCAGAGATGCAGTTTAATRCGCAAAGGAGACAGGAAATACTGAAATGGTTTTTTCCCCATGCTATGGAGCCACAACGCAGCTGGAAAATCCTGTCAGGGCTGTAAACTCTCTTGGAGAACAATAAAAGGGGGTTTTTGCAAAGGTAAATTATGACATCCTTGCCCGCCCAGGTGAGTGAATGTGCAGGCAGTGAGATACCAAGGCAGCAGGAGGATCCTGCCCCATAAACACTGACTGTGCTCTGTRATTACAGAGAATTTGGGTAATACTGGTTTTATATCAATGTCTAAATGCACAATCAAACWGAAAGAGAGYGAGTTTAGATGAGATATTAAGAAAAAATTCTTTCTTGAGTGACCCACAAATGTTGGAATGAATGTGCTCCATCCACCTGTGCTGGGCAGTGCTCGGACCAAAGCTCACACTTCCTTCGGTTCACCCGTGCCCTGCCCATGGAAGAGAGCTGCCTCCTGAATCTGGGACAGTCACACACTGAAGCTTCACGTGTTACTTGCAGTGTTAGAAAGAGAAAAAAAGGCCAAAGTTCGGTGCTGGASTCTTGGGAGGGTTTGTGGGTGCCACTTCTGGAAGAACACCCRTGTGCCCCCGTGCGAGCACCGAGCTGTGCGGTTCCAGCTGCTGCGCTGGCTGTGTTTGCTGGGAGCTGCCTCTCCCACGGGGTGCAGGCTTTCCTCTGCTCCCAGGCACCGGATAATCTGTCTGGGAAAGCCTCCAGGAGGTCAGGAGCTGATGTGACAGCCTTATCTTTCTGGAAAGGAGCCCTTATTCCCAAAGCTGTAACAGGAGCCCTCATGTAGGTAATGAGCTGCTGAACCTTTCCTGAGAAATCCCGAGTGGCATGGGGCCCTGCTGGGGCTGGAAATGCAGCTTTGATGGGTCTGGGCTGTCCCCTGGGTGTGTTTAGCAGTGACAATGTTCCTCTCTCACGCTGTGTTCCCTGGGGTGGCTGTTCTCCCCCTCTGGGTCTCCTTGTGTAGCTCCCTGTTCCCAGGGAAGCATCCTTGGGATGAAGCTCTTCTCACAAACGCAGCAGGAAGGAGGAAGCCAAGTGCTTGCAGGAATTTAGGAACTGCCACAGGTCCCTCTGCCCAGCTCTGAACATCCCCAGCACTGATTCCTCTCACACCTCTCCTCTGGTCTTCTTTCCACCCCATCACTCTTTCAGTCTCTTACAAAAYAAGAACTAAATCCATTTTCTTTCCTTTCCCTTGGTGCCCTCATTCCTCTCTGCCACTCTCGTGGTCCCTGTTTCCAAAAGAAGCCATTTGGTTTCCTTCTGTGCACCAGTTTGTTTCTCATCCCTACTTTTACTCACTCTCCACTTCTGTTCTTTTACACTGCACCAATATTTACTTTCCTTGCCAATATTTTCCTTCCTAAATCACTTCATTCCCTTCCCAGCCCTTCCCAATSAATATTCCTTTGAGCCTTACATTTTATTCTTTATTCTTGCATAAAACTGGGGCTCCTTTAGTAAAAAGCCCTAAAGTAGTAGCAACTGCCACARTCTTTCCCCTCAAGCCCTTACTCAGGTGTTTTGTTCCTCGCCTTGGTTTTCAGCTCACATCATCCTTCTCTTATCATCCCTTCCCTCTCACTTTTCATTTCACTTTCACCTCCTCCCCTCCACTTCTTCCCTGAAGTTTCCATGACTCAGCCACACAACCATTCCTGTATTTCCTGACTCCATCCCTGCTGCAGCCCCACCTCTCTCCCCCTCCTTCTCCRTGAGAATCCAACAGTGCTGGCTCTTTTTTCCTGGCACAGGTTGTGACAYGGATAGAGAGATGCTTATCCCTGCATCCCAGAGCGGTAGAGCCAGGGACKGGGTAATGGACTAGAGATAAGAGATTTGATCTTTATCAGCATTCATCTCATCTTTCAGACCTTTCCCCCTCCACCATTCCCGGCCTCTGCGCAGACTGCTGGAAAGGGACTGGTTCCCATCAGGATGAGCAAGCTCTGYGGCTCCATCCCTGCTCCCCCACAGCATTCCCTTGGATCCTGTGCTGGCCCAGGCTGGCCGGAGCTGCCCACTGGGGTCTGAGTGGCCACATCTCCGCCAGTGCTGGGTTCCATGCTCTGCTGCCTCGGGCTGGCACCTCAGGATGTAAAGATGGTACAAAAGCGGTGCTGTGTCAGACTGCTGGCACGGAGGCGTTCCAAGGATAACACAGKATTCCTTGCTGTCACCCATGCGTTGTTTGGGGGTTTGTTCCCAAACTTTTACCAAGAACAGCCCTAAAATCCCTGCAGCACCACTATTTCCACGCTGCACTTGCACACGTGTCAGTGGTTTTGTCTCATCCCTTGTGTGAGCAACTGTGAAAATACATCCACAACTGGAACCAGGGGGCATTTGTTATTATTGCCAAAATCCAGTGCAGACAGATATTCCAGCCCAAAAACAGATTATAACTCTTGAGGAGAGTAAAGACAGGCTGTGACCACCGAGTCTGGAACCGTGGATTGAATGAACTGCCAGATTTCAGAGGGGCACCATCTCATCTGTGCATGTCAATGCCAGCTTCTAATTCAGCCAGAACTCAGTCAATATCAGACAGAATTCCCCTGCTTAGGAAGTTATTAAAATTTTAATAAAACCAAGGAGATGCTAGGACAGAAGTATATTAAGATGGCATAAAAGTTGTGCCTACATATAATTAATTTAAAGGCAGATTAGCTGCTAACTAGAATGACTTAATTGAGTGTTTCCAAATATGAGCATTTTTAGATTCACTYGGAATGTATTTTCAATTCTGGATGCAGCAGGTTTCAAATGCTTGGTGCCCATGGTGTCTGAGCCCCTGGGAAGCTGCTCTGATGTGTTCCTGACATATAAACGGGAGGGGCACATAAATTGGTTTTCTTCTTCTATGTTACACAACACTCGTGTCTGTACGTTCCTGGGTTTCAGCTGCTGCTCAAAATTAAGCTCAAAGGAAATTTTTCAGTCTTTCTGAGTTCAGGTTTAGGGGTTGGGGTTTGGTTTTAGGTGCAGGTTTTGGGGTTTTTTTGCTTTCTTTTAGTTTTCCATCTATCAAAGCAGGACACTATTATGAGTAACTTTAGCTTTAGTTCCTCTCTGTTCCTATCCAAACAGGAGCTACCACCGTAAAGATTCTGCACACAGCCAGTTATTGCCACGAGGCACACCAGAGTAGCTGGAACYTGCTTCCCTGCATCTCCAAGTGGATGTAGCCTTCAACAAAACTCCCTGGAACACACTCAGTTCATTTTCTACAAATGTGTTAGAGAATGGGCTTTTCTGTGGGCAATCAAACTGAGATTTTCCCTTAAGCACCTCTGGGCACATTGCTGCTTTCTGAGCTGATTTGCCAGCGTGGCAGTCAGTGTGCTCCTGCACTGCTCGGAGAGTGTGCAGAGCCCTCTGTCTCCAAAATGTTCATCCAAAATATTTATCCAAGGAACCTGGTCTGGTCCACCAGCACCGAGGTGTCCCACAACCAAATATCATCCAGGGTAACWGTGGGGTCTGGGCTAAACTCTACATCCCTTGTCTGTGTGTTCATAAACATCTTTGGGTTTATTTTTCTTGCACAGCTCAAAAATAAAATGAAGGTTTTCCAAGTGAAAGAAAAACCCTAAAGATGCAAGAACATTCACTCTGTGTGTGGGGAAACACCTGACTCACCCAGCCCTGCAGGAGGAGGAGAAATACATTGGGAAAGGCAGAGTGAAGTCATTCCTGTTTGGATCCAGAAGYTATTGGAATTCAGACCACGGAATCAGAGGCTGTTCTGTGTGGAAGAGATGCCCAAATGTGAGTATAAGCAGTTTTGGAGAGAGAAGGCCTGATTTTATCAGTAATAATGTGCTTCAGARGAGATGAACAGCTTTAGCCTGCACTGGAGCCCTCTGCAAACACAAACCAGTGTCAGACAGTTCACAGGGAAGGACAGGAGCTTTGAAAAGCAGCTGATATGAAAAATAGGGCTTGGGTACAGTATT
The DNA here is from genome assembly GCA_018881555.1 of Amblyornis subalaris. Classification (NCBI taxonomy): domain Eukaryota; kingdom Metazoa; phylum Chordata; class Aves; order Passeriformes; family Ptilonorhynchidae; genus Amblyornis; species Amblyornis subalaris. The sequence goes on from JACAXG010000059.1 coordinate 414,635, forward strand.
ATCCCACATATCCTGGCTGTGTGGTTGGAAATCACGGACCAGGATGGCTGGAAATCAGAGCACAACTGATGCCAGGAGAGGATCCAGCCCTAAGGAAGCTCCTGTGGAACTCAGCCTGTTTCTGGCCCTCCTCCCTGCCTGGTTCACAGAGTCCACACTGGGACACCCTGCAGCATCCTGGGCTTTGGGGCCTGGCACTGGGATCTGGTCAATGGTGTGACAARCTGAAAGGAATTTTATGCAATGGGATGGATGGGCACTCTGGACTGGCCTTGCTCCTGTTAATTATTTCAGGCACCTTTTCTCCCTGCCTGATCTCTCTGTGCTGCTGAGTTGTTTCAAGCCCCTTTGTTCCTCATTCTCCTGGTGCTCAGCACATCATCTGATGGGCAGTAACTCCCACCCACTGCGAATTCCATAGGGAATACAGTCAGCCCTGCCACCTCTGAGCTTATCCCAACCAGGTCTGGGTTGGAAGGGATCCTTTAAAGCTCATCCAGTGCCACCCCTGCCATGGGCAGGGACATCTTCTGCTATCCCAGGTTGCTCCAAGCCCCATCCAGCCTGGCCTTGGACACTTCCAGGGATCCAGGGGCAGCCACAGCTTCTCTGGGCAACCTGTGCCAGGGCGTCCCCACCCTCACAGGGAGAAATTCCTTCCCCATATCCCATCTATCCCTGCCCTCTGGCAGTGGGAAGCCATTCCCTGTGTCCTGTCCCTCCATGCCTTGTCCCAAGTCCCTCTCCAGCTCTCCTGGAGCCCCTTTAGGCACCGGAAGGGGCTCTGAGGTTTCTCTGGAGCCTTCTCCTCTCCAGGTGAGCACCCCTGAGGAGGTCATTCCCTGCCACYCACAAGACAGGGATGCTCCAGGGCAGGGGAGCATCCCAGGGAACACTGTAGGCTGTGTCCCGCTCCCATGGATTCTGCTGAGGTCTCGCTCACGAATCTCTGGGATGCTGCAGGGGCATTTATCACCAGCAGAGCCCCTGTTAAAGTGCTGGGATCCTCTCTGACACATTAAGCCATTTTTAATTTGCTCCCCTCCTCCCCAGTAGACATTGGATAACTCTGGGGTCTGAAATAAGCTACAGTGGCTTAGGTGGAAGGCGAGTGAGTTATTAATCTTATGCAAATGCCTGTTTAATTTTCAGGATCTTGGCACCGTTGTAAGTGCTGAAAGTCACAGACTATAAAGAAAAAAGGTAATTTCCTGTTTGTTTAATTGATCTTCTGTAGCTCCTCTCCTGGCTGGTAAAGCTAGGTAATGGAATTTGCAATGTAAAGTCATTATTAGAAGTGCCAGTATGACATTTGATTAATCCAGGCTATTTAGGCTTAATAATACACACTTGACTTATGTTCTGGAAGCAAAATTGCCTGCTACTTCCCRTCCTGCTTTTTAAATATATTTATAAATATCCTTAGCATGAAGATATATGAACCCATTTCTCCATGCACTGTTATTAGGAAGTGATAATTCCCCCCAAGTGTGCTCCAGCAGCAAGAGGAGGTTTTCTCTCAGATTTGCACCCACAGGCAACTTTCTGTCTGTGCCAGGTCCAGAAATTCCTTTAGAGGACGTTCCTCAGTTCCCTCCGGGTCAGCTCTGGAATCTCCTGAGAGGCAGATTTCCAGGGAAACCCCAGGAGCTGGTGATGACTCAGGAGCTGACACTGCTCCCACTCAGCAGTGAATCAATTTTCTGACACCCAGGGCTCGGACACAGCAGGAAAGAGCAGCCCTTGTGACTGCCCAAGGCACAGAAAGGCCACTTGTCACCTCTGTTCTCCGGGAGTGTCACACCCAAGGCCGGGGCCAGCTCCAGTTCACGGGACAGGTTTGGTCTCCACCCACACCCTCCTGGGCCACTCCTATTGCATGCAGCATCTTTTATGTGCCTCTGGCCCAAGCCACTGCTGCAAATCCCTGGGCATTATTCCTGGCTTTGCTCTAACTCAGCAATGGACCAAGGCATTTTTTCTTACAAAGTGTTTTGGAGCAAAACCAACTCTTTTAAAGAGTGAGGTGCAAGCACTGCAAGAGATGCACGAGGGCTGTGTGAGATCCAGGTTACTTTATGGAAATACTTTTCATGGAAACATTCTGTCACAGAAATTTTCTTCTTTCAGGTTTAACTTCTATTTCCATCCCAGTAGCATTTAGTGCAATCGTATCCATTTAATTTGATCATTTATGTTCCACTGCCGTGGGCAAAGCAGACAGAGCACTGCTCCATGTTACCATTGGTTGCACCTTACTAAACCAAATAAAAACAATCATTGTAAACACCCCTGAAATGGTGCACATTGCACTGCAAAGTGTTAGGGAAATGCTTGTAAACTGTGTTATTTTCAGGAAAGATAATATCCCTCTGTTTTGTTTGTACTTCATAGCCCAGCTTTGGTCTGTTAAGTGCAAGGGATAAGGAATATTAGCAAGCCTTAACAAAAATAAATGTTATTCCATAACAGGCTTCAAAAATGAGTTTATTTCTATAGGTTGTATTTAAACGCTTCCGACTGTATTCCTCCTGAAGGGAGCCTGCAAGAGASCTGGAGAGGGACTTGGGACAAGGCATGGAGGGACASGACACAGGGRRTGGCTTCCCAYTGCCAGAGGGCAGGRATAGATGGGATATTGGGAAGGAATTGTTCCCTGKGAGGGTGGGGAGGCCCTGGCACAGGTTGCCCAGAGAAGCTGTGGCTGCCCCTGGATCCCTGGAAGTRTCCCAGGCCAGRTTGGACAGGGCTTGGAGCAGCCTGGGCTAGTGGAAGGTGTCCCTGCCCATGGCAGGTGGTGGCACTGGATGATTTKAAGGTCCCTTCTACCCCAGACCATTCCATGATTTTTTCAAGGTTAGACTGCCTGCAGACAACACAAAAGCCAAACAAATCCTGGCAGGGCAGATCTGAAAACAAACACCTTTTAAACAAACCAGAAATAGCCTGGAGCATTTTCAAGCACTTTTTGCACAAAGTCAAGGACTGCTGGAAACCCCAGATCTGACTGGGAGACCAGAAGTGGGGGTTTATTGCCTTTACCGGGAGGTGCAGAAGAACCAAGTGCAATAGTTTGGGATGTTCTGGGGTGGGATGGGAATACTAACATGGCTGGCTTTTCCAAAATCTCCTTTCTCAACGAACAGGTGAGTCATCCTCCCTTCCATCCCTCCTGACAGGCCTGGCTTTGGTCTGTAACTCTCCCAAAATGAGCCCCAGTTCTGCTCTGTGCAGGCAGCAGCCACACGGTRAGCGGACAGGAAGCAGCCTGATTTACCTTGGAGTGCCACTGAGCTTCCACAGCTGCTCCCAACAGGGAATGTTCCCTTTGGAATGAAGAGCAGCTACTGAGGCTCAAATAAAGTGGCAAAATTGCAGCAGACTGGTGTTGGTGTGGAAATTTATCTTCTTATTTCACTGTGCTCCCATGAGCAAGGAAAGAGAAATCTTTGGATGCTCCATCCCCTAGGAAGTGCAAACTCCTGGTGAGAGCTTAGCAGGAGCACAGCACACAATCCCCATCTCCTACACATCCCCAAAAGCTGTGCAGAGACAGCTGCCAGGRTGCCCAGGAGGTGGAAAAATCCATCTTCTGAGCGGGGACTGGATGAGAGGGACTCGATCAGAAAGTGAAATAAAGGCTGCAAGAGAACAAAGTTTCTCCTCCCAAAGCCAACTTCTGGTGCTCTGGAGGGCTGTGGTACAAAGGGAGGGAAAGGCTGAAGGACACAAGCAGCTCGTGCAGATGTGGATATGAAGGAATAAATCAAAGGCTCTGGAGCAGCMTCCCACCCCAGCAGGCTCCCTCCTGCTCACAGATTAAATGCAAAGTTCTTAGAGGGGCGTGGRGGAAAAAGTCCTCTCTTCCACCGCCCACCTCCCCCCCTTCCCAAAACCTTGGTGCGGGTTCGGGCGGGGTGGGAGAGAGGGAGCAGAGGCAGGCACTGCTCGGGATTCCCAGCCGCTCCTCAGGGAAGGGGAGCCATGGGCTCATCACTCGGCAGGCAATGACAGGCAATGATTTGCAGGCTCTTGCCTCTCCTTCGGTGACTGTTTAAGAACTGTTTGTGTTGGTTTGGGGTATTTTATTGCACAGAGAATAGGGATATTTGACAAGCCTTGAACACGAATTGCTGCTGAGCTGCATGAAATATCTGCTGGAGCCCCACTCCGGGGCAGGCTCTGCTCCGCCTGCTCCTGTGCAGGAGTGTTCTGCTTTCTGCTTTGTTTATCGCGATTACACCCTGTCCTGCCTCATGCATCCCCTGGCCTGTAAATGCAGCTTTCATTCTGCACTTAACAGCGCCGAGCAGTTCAATAAATTGCCTTCCAGTCATGCTGCGTTTTCTCCCCGCAGTGCCTCCTATTTGCACACAGAAATAGTGATTATYCATTTTGTTTTGCGCTGAAAACCCTCAGAAGGTGAACCTCAACCTGTCTCAGACCTGCCTCACATTGTGTGCTGCACAAACAGAGCACAATAAAGCAATTTCCTCTTTCTGCACCCTAAATTCCGGATTACACACCATTGTGCTTACAACATTCTATTAAATTCACTTTACCAGCTCAACAGTGCTTGTTATGTAAATGCTGTGCTCCATCACTGAGCACATTTTGGTTCCCAGAAATGGCTCTGGGTATCCCTGTGCCGCCCTGCTCCGATRGAAATTGGGATGCCAGAGTTCTTAAAGATTTTTCTTGGGAGCTGAGGTATTTAATCTTATACTAATAAACTAAATATTGGTTAATCGAAGCTTAAGCTAGCAAAAAGATTAGAGACATTTAATTAGTCAAAATTATATCTCATACTGTAATAYAGTAAATTAGATTAGAGAGGCTTTACACTTCAAAATTACATTAATGATGGCATGCATTTTCTTAATATTATAATCTTTAATCTTAGATCCCTGAAGATACTAATAATTCTCTAGCCCATCACTGACTTTAACATCGTTATTTAAAATTAGCTTTAAGTTACAGGAAGCAATTATGCACCAGAAAAAGACAAAACTATACCCCAGAAAGAGACAAAATTGTTCAGAAAGTGAGATTTAACTGAAACTTTGGTGCTAATATTGCAAATATTGGATGACAGGCACCAGCTGCTGTGGTTTCTTTCTGTGACTTATCTTGGGAGGGGCTGCTTGAGGTCATCGCCCTCTGGGGATGGGCTTGGCCACCTCGGGCAGAGCTTTGTGCCACGCCAGCATCTCCCACTCCCAGGAAACCTGCAGCAGAGGTGGGGTCCCAGTCCAGGCAGGAGCTCTGTGCCGGGGATGGCAGAGCCGTGGCAGCCCGTTGCTGTGTGGGGCTCCTGGAGCACCAGGTCCTGCTGGTGTCTCCAGACTGACACCACCGAGGTGAGTCGGAGACCTTCACCCTCCTGGCTGGAATTGAGAGAGGGATGTCCCTGCTCCCACTGCCCTCAACTCCTTCCTTGCCCAGGGACACAGCCTCCTTGGCAAACAAGTGCCTTCTGGAGGGAGAYCTGATTTTCAGAGCTTCGCAGAATCCCTGAGGCTGGAAAAGCCCTCCCAGCCCATGGAGTCCAAGCTGTGCCCATCCCCACCTTGTCCCCAGCCCAGAGCACTGAGTGCCAYGGCCAGGCCTTCCYKGGACACCTCCRGGGATGGGCACTCCAAACCTCCCTGGGCAGCCCCTGCCAAGGCCTGACCACCCTTTCCAGGGAGAAATTCCTGCTGATGCCCAACCTGAGCCTAACCTGTCATCATTMCATTCCATCCCAGATCTCCTGTCTCTCCCTAGAGGAGCAGTGACAGGATCAGTTCTGGCTCTCAGGAGCCCATGGGCACAGATTTCTATTATATTTTATGTGTTTCATAGATTGTTAAACCATTGTATCCAGCACTTGTGCAAGTCTCCAGAAGGCAACTGTGGCAGAGGAATGGGGAAAAGAAGAGGAAAAATCTCTTTTTCTAAGACTAAAATAAAAAGCATGAGAAGATTGGAAAGTGAAGAGCAAAGCAAAGATGTTGATGTTTCAGCCCTGCTGATTTGGCCATCTCCAGCCCTCACATAAATCAGAATTTCTTCTGTCACCCAGAAGTCACAAAGAACAGGCAATAAGTACTGGGAACTGAAAATGTTCCTGCTTGGAAAGTTTTTCCTCTTTCAGGGACATTTTCTTAATTATACTAATTTGTCAAATGTATCTTCAGTTTTACAAGAAGTTTTCTTCTCATGCATTTGTTAAAAGAAAGATAATTGCATCTGGAAAGCAGCAAAATGAAAAGAACTTTAATTATGCATTATAATAACAAATGTGTTCTAGTTCAGGTGAGCCAGACCAATTATATGTGATTAGTGAATGGAAACAATTGATGTTTTTGCATTTTCATTTGGGTCTGCTGACCTTTCCTGGTGAATGAGCTACAATCTGTCTTCCCTTGCTGCTCAACACAGAGCAAATATTTTAATTTATAGAGCCATTTGGAGAAATTATTTCAGTCTGATCAGAGACAAGTTTTACTGAACTTGATCTGYACTCCATTCTCACAGAGGAGAAAAATGATTCTTTATAACTCTTTTTTTGAAAAGGACACACAAGGAGATGAAGCTTTCGATTTCCTCTGCTAACGTTGACAKAACGTAAGAAAAAGTAATTAGAACTCGTATTAAAAATTAAGCTGCCTTTAATATATCCTTCACTTTMCTCTGTGACACGTGATTTCTGCTGTTTGCTTTTGCTTAGCACCTCTGAGCATCTCTTAATCTGCTGCCTGAACCATTTGGGATGCCTCAAAATGCCTCCTTTAGTGGAGACCTACAAAAGATGCACCATGCAAACGTAAATCACCAGAAGCTCTAGTAACTCCTTATTTTACCAAACCTTATCTTAATGGGAGTGTTGCTAAGAAARTCAGTTCCAAATGGGCTGTAAAAACAGATCAAAGCCTTGCAATTGCTGTGTTTCTGTTACCTCCACTGATATTTCCCTCCTAAATGTTTCCTTCCCCCTCAAAATTCAGCCAGTGTAGCTGGGCCCTCCCCAGCACGGGCAGGAGGATACTCTGCAGTTAATGCAATATTCCAGAAGCCCATTACTCCCAGACTGTGCCTTCGGAGAAACCTGTGCRGATCCCCTCCGACCTAATGGGGTTGCACACCCCTGGCTGCCCCGGGAGGTAACAGGGCTGCACAGAGTGACCCGAGGGCATCATTTGGCTGCTTAGAGCCATGATCAGTGGCAGCAGAGAAATGCCCTGCAGGCTCAGAACCCMCAGAGAGCCCAGGACAGGAAAATGCTGCTTCATTCTGGGTAAATCTGACACAGAACTGGGGGGGCACAACAAGTGTGGGTCCCTGTAACGACTTCATCGCATCTTCACCGTGAGTCTGTTTACATTTTCAGAGAGTTAATGACATTCTARTTCTTAATGAAATGGACTGCAATCATCTTTGTTAAGGAAAGAAGCCCACTGGCAGGGTACCTTGTGGCTCAGACTTAGGGAAAGGATGTGCATGGAGGCAGAGCAGAGAGGTTCACACTAAAAAATCACGTGGGGGGGACCAAGCATCTCAAAGATTGACCATTTTTCCCACGAGTARTCACAGCTACCACCTCTCCACAGCCTCCTGTGACACCAAACCAGCTGGAAGAGGAGAGGATGAATGGAGGAAAAATCCTGTAGGTTTTCCTGGCCTTTTTCTCTTACAATCCCCCGGGATGTTTGCACAGAAAAGCACCTTTTCGTTCAGGTGTAATAACACTGAGCATTACTTTCCCAATTGCAACTGATAAAATCATTTCCCCCATAATCAGCGAGCCTGCACTTTATCCTGTGCAATTGGGGAGATAATGATGAATATTTCCGTGCTGGGAACTTTGGGATGGAACAGAGATAAGAGGGTGGCTGTCCCCCATGCATGCTCTGCAATCAYAGCCAGAATTAATCAAAGCTAAATTGTCTCCACAATTCTGCAGTGCAARGTGAGGATTCCTGTTGGTTCTGCACACGGGAAAGCAGGGAGGAGCGCAAGGAGGACACCGAGCATATGGCAGAGGAASGGAATAGGAATGGAAGCAGATTTGCTTAAGTTTTATTTTTGGACATCAGCAGGAATTTATTCAYGCAAAGAGTTGTTCAACCACACCTGGTTCCTTTTGGCAGACAGATATATTTGCCACAGTGACAGAAAATGAATATTCCCACCTTCATCTAGGAATTTCTCCAGCTAGCTCTTACCTATCCATGCCCCTCGTGTCCGGGGGAATTCAGCTTCGGAGGTGGAAGGCAGAGGATGCCCTTGCACCCCAGGGGCTGAGGGGGACTCAGACTGAAATCCTCTCCCCAGCAGGAAGGTGGAAGGGTTTGAGGGTATCACCCAAATCCCACAACACCCAGGGCTCCTGCTCGGGAATTGRGATCCCAGTGGGATCAGCAGAGGCCACAGCAGGCGAGATGTGGCAGCACCCACACCTAAGAGAAGCAGGAGTTCCAGCCCTGGGCTCTCTCCCTGCTGTTCCACCACTCCTGCTCCTCCTTCCCACGATCTCAGGATGAGATAAACCTTTCCTTAGGCGACACCAGGGCACGTTTCCTGCTGTGCCTTCAGATAATCCAGCTCCCCACTGGYGTAAATCAGGACAAAGTACAGCTCCCCCAGCTCCAGGGGCTGGAGCTGCAAACCTCCCAGAATTACACAGTGAAAAACACTCACTGCATGTGGTCAGCAGCAATTCAATTCCAGGTTATTCTGATCTATCAGACAAGAAGTTAGCTATTATCTAGCTGTGCACCAACAGGGATTATTTATTCGTTTGGAAATTCACCTCTTACCAGCTTGAGGAGTGCTTTTCTYTGAGCCTGACCTGCACAAACCCCACAATTTATGCTTTCCAGACAAAGCCTGTGCTGAATATCCCTGTAATCTGGTTCAGATTTATCACCTGAGAAGTGTGAGTCTTGTCTGCTTGTGAAGACAAAACTAAAAATTAGATGAGGAATAGTGCAGCAAAAGTTTAGTGTGTGTTAGTGTTTCACTCATAAATTGAGATCTTTTTCCACTTTACTCTCTCAGCTATTTCAGACTCTGCGGTGCYGCAGCCTGATGTGGTGGATAATTCATCAGCCTGCATGTCTTTTATTATTATTACTGTTACAAAAAAGTCTTGAGTTTAGGAGAAACAAACCAATAATTTTGCAATAATGTCACAACACGCTGGGTTAGAACATAATAAACCTTGTTATTATGATCCCGGAATGCCAAGGACTCACTAAGCAAGGTACACAAGAGCATTCATTCGGAATGCTTAAGAAAACCCATAGATAAAATGAAGTTTCAAACTCAAAGCGACTCACAAAGAGCACTCAGCTGCATCTTTTGGGACAAAACCAGGATCTGTTCCCACGGCGAGCCCTGGGTCCTGACCTTACACCAACACACGAGTGTGGGGGATCATGGAGTCATGGAATGGTCTGGGGGGGAAAGGATCTTAAAGCCCATCCAGTGCCACCCCTGCCATGGGCAGAGACACCTTCCACTATCCCAGGTTGCTCCCAGCCCCATCCAACCTGGCCTTGGACACTTCCAGGGGTCCAGGGRCAGCCACASCTTCTCTGGGCAACCTGTGCCAGGGCCTCCCCACCCTCACAGGGAAGAATTTCTTCCYCATATCCCATCTAWCCCTGCCCTCTGGCAGTGGGAGGCCATCYCTCTTGTCCTGTCAAGGTGTAAATGGACACAGCCCCACAAGCTGTTGGGGCAGAGGTCGATTTAACTGTGCTGGCAGTCTGCTGGCCGTGTTTGATAACATAAAAAYGTGCTCAGGTGACAAAACTTCAGCTCCTGAGGTTTCTGTTCTGCTGCAGGTCCCASCCCACTGCACATCCCTGCTGTGGCACCCCTGGGGTTCCAGGAGAGTGAGGAGCCAGCACTCGCAGGATGGGGCTGAAAGGGCATTTCAGAGGTTATGACAAGTGTTTGGACTTGACACTAGGAGGCATTTTTTTACCAAGAAGGTGCCTAAACACTGGCACAGGCTCTGGCACTGGCACAGGCTCTGGCACAGGCTCTGGCACTGGCACTGGCAGAGGCTTCCTGGAGAGGTGGTCAACGTCCCAAGCCTGGCGCTACAGCGTCCAAGGCACTTGGATCTTGCAGGAGGTGGGGTTTTCGAGCTAGAGGAGAAACTCTCCCCCAGACCAGTTTTTTGTGGCTAAAAGTTCTCAGCAGTGGAGCACAGAAGCGCGTTGCTGTCCTTGCTCTCCACTCCGGCAGTGCCCGTGAGGGGCACTCCCCTGGCAGGCGACGAGCCTGCCACCCAGGCAGAAGCACAGCAGGCTGATGCGGATGAATTTCCCGAGCACGAGGGCCTCTCCGCCCCGGAACGCTGCCGGGAAGCACTCCAGAGCGCTGCCAGGGATGAATTACGCATGGACACTTCCCTCCCACCTCATTACACCTCTCATCCTGCCGCGTGTGCACGGGCAGCGTCGATCCGCCCGGCGCGCTCCGACGCTCGGGACCGGGCGGGATGGAGACGCCGGCGCAGGGAGGGGAAAGGACAGCAGTAATTACACATTTGGGATAACCTCACCAGCGATTGGTCCTCGGGTGCCTAATGGGGCGTGAAATGCCATCAGAAAGCTTTCTGCTTTTATCAAAATATTCCCAGTGTAGGCAGTAATTCCGAAGCTGGCGCCGGGGCCTGATGCGAGCTGTCTGCTTGCACATGGTCCAGCAGGAGAGGAGAACACGTGTGGGGAATTCTGCATGCACTGCCTTCCAGGACAGGGCTCTATCCCAGCCCTGCTGGACGCTCAGAACCACCCCTGTGAAGCCACCCTGCAGCAGAGAACCATCTCAGCCCTGCAGTAAATTAATGAGAACAGGAACGCTGCCTGTCAGCAGTGCCTCTGTGTGCCTGAGACACGGGCCATTGCTCTCCAGGGGAGAACAGGCACTGGGAAGGAGTGTGCCCGTTCCTTTGGCCTCAGGATGCTCCCCCTCCCAGGCCATCCTCGCCCCCACGCTCCAGAGAGGATCCGAAACCCGGATCAGACACGCTGGCACGGGCACCTGAATGAGATGTTAAGCCAGGATTAACAATCAATTTTCTTCTGTCAATACACATAAAAGTGCAGCTCTCTGGCAGCCTGRATAAAGAAACACAAAGGTTTAAGAGGAACTTCCTACACCGAGGGGAAAATGCAGCCTCTGTATTAGGATATCAACCCATCATTAGTTAAGGATATCAGTAATTAGCTCAGCCTGGACTCCGGCCTTTACTCTCCTATTCATTCCAAGATTGTGAGGACAAAACAAATKAATCTGGACACAGGATTTATATTCTGTATCTATTCTGTCTGCAGGGACTTTCACRGGCACCAGGAAAGGATGCAAAGAGTGATTATCCATGTCTGTCCCTCGGAGAACTGTCCGTGGGAACRCAGTGCTGATCCCACAGCAAGAGCTCGGATCCATACCCAAACCCCTCTGAACGTTGCCACCTGACTGAGTCATACTTCGCTTCAGAACAAAAATCATAGTAATTTTTAAGTGTTCAAGGACTATAGTGAAGTTATGAAGCCTAAAGGTTTTTGGCTCAGCCTGCAACTCCCAGCAAATGTTTCATCATCTCCTTGTTTGCATCCACCCAAAATTCCCCAAGCATTCCCAGAGTCCTGACTTTGACATTTCAATTCCATTCAGGTTGAAAGTGGCACAGGATTAGCTCAGCTCATCAGGAACATCAGTTCAGGGTAGTTCACAAATAATTACATTTTAATGAATTCTGATCATTTGGAAACTGATTTTTAAATTTGTCCTTTTATGAAGTGGGATGCAAAGTCATGGATTTATTAGCACAAAGAAATTCCTTATCTTGCCACAAGAGCAAATAATCCATTTTTGGGGTTAAAATTGTGGGGGTTGTGGGGTCAACAGAATTTTTGAGCACAGAGAGATCTCATACTTGTACTTTTCCACTTCCAAGTTCCACAGTAAACACAAGATGAGAAAAAATGCACCACACTGAGATGTCTGTGATAAGAACACGAGGAAGAGATTGAATTTGGGGCTTATTCATTTTTTTCATGTTCCTCAGAAAAGGGAATAAAATCAGATCAGAAGAACGTGGGAGAAATACAATCTCTGGATCACTGTTTTCATTTTCCTCCGAAGATTTAGGGAGTGGGTTCCCTGGGATTTCACATTTCTGCCTCTGTAGACTCCACCAAACCAGACCAGGGCAGCCAAGTGTCAGTGGTATTGGGGGAGGCAGAAATGGGATCACACCGAGCAAGTGGAGAATCCACAGCCCTGCATTTTAGACGTGTAACTGAGGTGTTTTAATTACCASTCTGATAAAGTCAAACGGAAAACAGGGCATTGCCTTAGGGAGAACTATCTCCAGTGACAATGTGTGCCTTGGGTTCCTAAACCAAAGCTGGTGCCCAAAGTCAACTACCGTGGATATTCCAGCTCTCCAAGGCAGAAACAGCAGCAAGATACTCCGAGATGACCTCACCATGTAAAAGGGAGGCTGAAGAAGTGAATGACACCCAGTAAAGGATCACATTTGCAGTTCTGCCTTGCAGGTAGAAACTGTTCCATGTCATATTTTTCCAGTGAGATGCAGCAGTGTCCTCAAATCCCAGCTTGTCACTGGATGATCATAAGACCACAGGATATCCTGAGCTGGAAGGGCCCTACAAGGATCATTGATCCAACTCTGGCCCTGCACAGACCCCCCAGCAATCCGACCCAGTGCATCCCTGAGAGTGCTGTCCAAACAAATTTTCCCTGAATTAATAATATTTCATCTCTGGGAAGAAAACTGAGAGGTGCTTTATGTGCCTTAATACAGTAATTTCCATGTCTTTGCCAGCATGCACACCAGTACTGAAGAAAAACCTGATTTCTCAGAAGGAATCTTTTCCATGTTAGATACTCATCTCTATAATTATTTTCTGCATTCAGGTTTTCTTCCCAGTTGTTCACCAGYTCCAAACTGATAACTCCAAAATGTGAAGTATTTTCTACTAAAAGATGTTTTCCACTGCACGACAGAAAATCTCTTTGCAGAAATGCTTTGCTCCACAGTGAGAGGGAGAACAGCTTGGTGAGTGCTGTCTTTGTGCAGCAGCTCTGTTCCTTTCCGTGTCCCCTGCTCTGTGGGGTCGCCGGGACAAAGGACAGTCGGGGTCCTGGCCATGCAGGGCAGGAGGCATCTCTGCTGCTCTGGCAGGGGAAGGACATTTATTATCTCCAGCACTCGGTGCAGTGCTYGGGACTGCATTAAATGGCACTTGGGAGGCAGCAAACTGAGCAGGGAGAAGTGGATCTGTACGAGGGAGTACACAGGAGGGAGGAAAATCCGTCAAAAAGAGGAAAACAATCAAATGGATACAACAGCAAAGGAAGAGCCAGTGTAATGCAAGTGCCTTGATARGCAAGGGGGAAGAAACAAAAGCAAGGAAGAGGAAAATGCAGAAGGGAAGTTGGGAAGAGGATATTAATTCTTCCTCTAAGCAGCACAGCCAATTCTCACCCAAAGGATGGTGCTACAGAGGTCAGAGAGCGCTGTCTGAAGGGCAACTGGGTGTAATCAAATAACACTAAAAAGCTACTGACTACCCCAAATGAAAATTAATCCCTTAAAACAGRTGGCACCTTTGGAAAGAAGGGGACACACATCACAGGAGGTGTCAGTGATGCCATGGCCCCTGTGCCTGGTTAAGAAGGCTGCCAGTTCTACAGAGAGTTTGTGCCTGAGGAAAAGCAAACACCAGGGAGATGTGGCCAGAGTTATTCTGTGGTTCTCTCAGACAAAATCCAAGCTGTGCCCGATCCCCACTCTGTCCCCAGCCCAGAGCAGTGAGTGCCACACCCGGGCCTTCCTTGGACACCCCCAGGGATGGGGACTYCAAACCCCCCKGGGCAGCCTTTCCATGAGAAAATTCTTCCTGAAAATTATTGAAATTTAAATTAATCCACCAGATTGCTCCACTGCTTTTGCTTAGACAGGCCTTCCAAGGGACTCACTCTTCCCATCTCTCCAGGGACTGCCAGAGGAGACCCCAGGAGCAACCAACATCCCTGAAGGATCCAGGATGTCTGAGGGCYCACCGTGGACAGTTTGTCCCTTCCAAATGTGAACAACTCTGCAAACCACCCACGTGACCAGGCTCCCTGTCCTCTGGCATTCAGCACACCCAGAAAGAGAAGTAAAAAAATCTTGTGCCAGAGGCTGATTTTTGTCCCCCTGCTGAGTCCACCCTGAGGTTTGCTTGGAGTGAAGTGTCCAGTTTGCTGCGTGTCTGGAGAGAAGCTGCATCCCTCTAGGAAAGCCAGTTGTGTGTCCCAGTGTGTGTATCCACRAGAAAAAAATAAATAAACTCAGTAAAGAGCAAACAACTCAATTTTTGCTTGAACACCACCTCTGCTTAGAAATGTCTGGACCAGACTCAAAGCACAAAATGCAATTGAAGTCATTTCCCAATGTTCCAGCTGTTAAGTCAAATCCACACTTACAACAAAAACCTCTTCAGAGAATTAAGTTTTATTTGCCACTTAAAACAACTCTCGGCCTGGGCAGGTACTGGTGGCACCGTTCATATTCCTTAGGAGAGCAGCAGAAGGAATCACTGCAATTCCACGGGGCCAATAGGCAGTTACCAGTTTTCCATCAGGGTTACACACCATTGGTCTTGACAAATGAGTCCTGTCCAATTGGCTTTTTTCCCCATGAGCTTCCCTTGTGGTCAGTTCAGCTCCGGAGGCTGATCCAGCCTCCAGGAAAATGCCTCGTTGGATCAAAGTTATCCCCATCAGCTAAAACTGCAATTTATCCTTCAATTCTCTTTGATTAAGGAATGAGGAAATGTGAGGTACTGGATTACAAGGAAAACAAACCATCAAATTCATGATTTATTCCCATGTGAATAAAACATAACAAACTCTGCTTTTAGCAGATGAACACCCCCATAGCAGAATAAATTTATTTATAAAAAATAAATGTTTAAATGTGAGGAGGCAGCAGGCYTGTGTTCCTCTCTAAGCACACACACAAGAAGGAATAATCCAGGAGGGGGAATTGTAGCCACATTTAGCCTGGAGGCAGCTGGGGGAAGCCCAGGTTATTGATGGATATTGGTGGATGCCATTTTTCAGGAAAAGCACAGTGTCCCACTGTTCCCATAAACCTGGCACAAGTTCGTGGCTCACAGAGGGACTTTGCAAAAACAGACACCTGGGAGTGGGGCACGGGCAGAGGTTGKGTTGGGATTCCCTTCTTCCCAGCTCCAGTCCCATGGACAGGGAGCACAGTCACCAAGAGACCTGCCACACTCCTCTCTCTGCTCCACACACGTTTATCTCTGAAAAATTATTAAACTTTAAAAAAATAAAGTGACATTTCAGTGCTTAAAATACATCAGGCCAGCTGGTGCCGAGCCATCCAGTACAGGGCTCAGGAGAAGGGTGGATATTCTCTAGAATTCTCACTAAGTATTTTATTTGCCTGTTTGGTTTTTATCCATTTCTTTAGCTAATATTTTTTCCTCTCTATATAGACAGGTTTGAGGGGAAATGTGTTTGCAGATTGCAAAGCACTCGTGGTGAGCTTCTGTCTGAGGTTTCTCCTCTCAGAGTTTCCCCACAAAGCTCTCGTTGGTACAACAAACAACTGGCACGTTTTCCCAACCCTGAGTGACTGACACCTCAAAAAYCCCACAAAACAGAATAAAAACAAAGCTTATAAGAAAAAGAAAAAAAACCCAGCTAAAAAGAGCTGTATAGCTCATAGGATTGAAATATATAAATAGGGGTTTCATCTTCCTGGCGTGAATAAAAGTTCCATGTCTTCAGTTTCTGTGTGGCTGAACCACAGGGAGCAGCAAACAGCTTCCTGGGACAACTCACACCACACCACACCACCTGGGGAAAACCTGCCCAGCAGTAACATTTCACTAGGGTTTCAATAGGGGAAAGTTCCCAGCTCCTTTCTGAACTTATTTTAAGAAAAATATAAAGCAAAGAAGAACAAAGTGTCCAAACCAGCATCTTACACTCTGACAAAGGAAAAAAGAAAAGGGCAACGGAGGATTTTTTTGGGACCTCCTAAATACAAAATGTGTCTTCTGTCTCTTTCAGCCTTCATGTGCCTCCTTTTAAACGGGGYAGAAACTTCTCAGAAATTAGAATTCCATCATGACAGGAAAAGCTGAGCCAAGTTTAAATGCTACCTACAAAATCAGCCTGCAGTCAGCCAGGGATCCGTTCCTGGGCTCCAGCCCATCCCTGCTGCAGTTTCCCACTGTGTCCAACAGCACCCTCCAGGCAGTGCATTTGTATTTCATTTCCTGGTTTCCTTCTCCAGCTTCATCCAGCTTTTCACACTCCCTTCCACTGCTCTCACCTTTGTCACTCCTGTCAGGGTCCCCAGCTTGGGACACACGAGCTCCTTTGTGTGGAAGCTGAAGGGGAAGAGGCACTCAGAAGCACAACCACAGAAAGGAACGGCTGCACCTGGGCACTGAAGGGTTACTCCTGTTTACAATAAGGGCTTGTTCCTATTTACAAAAAGGGATTATTTCTATTTCCAGTAAAGGATTATTCTTATTTCCAATAAAAAGTTATTCCTACTTCCAATAAAGGGTTATTCCTAGTTCCAATAAAGGGTTATTTCTACTCCCACTAGGTACAAATCAAGCAACTCCTCCATGTTTCCTCTCTCCACTGTGTGCTAGCATGGGTCAAGGCCCTCTGTGATACAAACATCTCTATTCCTATTGATCTGCAATCTTTAGGCCATTAAGGGATAGAAAGTTGATGCTGTTGGATTTCTCTCCTGTTCTGAACTGCATTTCACTTTTGCTTCTTTGGRAAATGTCTGCTGGACAGCACCTTGCACTGCAGACATCCTGATAGGGCTTGTCTACACAGATATTAAGCATCTTTATCAGCATCCCAAGGTGATAAAAGCAGGGATTGGAGTGGAGCCAGGCAAGTGCTCCCTTGGCACAGCACGGCAGCCTGGGCTGTGCTCTGCAGTGATTTATCGACACCTCCTTCGGTCAGAGCTGTGTGCACAGCCAAGCCAGCGTGTCCCTACAACCCTCTGGGGATACACACAGGTAAATATGGAATAGTCCCTATTTCTCAGAGATCAGAAAAAGCAGATTTTTCAGGGAAGTGAAAGGCAAGAAAWGTGAAGGTGGTTTTGCCACACACGTTTAGTGGTGGGCTCGGCAGTTCTGGRTMAATGGTCGAACTCAACTCTTCTAGAGCTCTYTTCCAAACTAAATGGTTCTGTGATTCTCTGGCACTCAGCAGTGAAYGTGCCCAGTGTGTTTGTATTCCCCAGTGTGTCTGCGTTCCTCAGGGAATATGCTCCTTGCTGCAGTGGAATTGCCCCACCCCGGAGGAGAAAGGAAACCCCTCAGCAGTGTTGAATGAAAGGCAGGGAGTTGTTTCCCAAGGAAACCTCGCCTGGCAGGTGGGACAACCCCCTTTGAGAAGAGGGAGCTTTGTGTGGGATGGAAGGGCTGATGCTGTCCCTGATGTCCTGACTGACACATGGAAAACGAGCACTTCCTTCACCTTGGTGGTGACCTCAGAGTGCTGTGTCCAAAAACCTGCACAGCCCCAGCAGGGATTTCCAGGAGAGTGCCCACCCTGCAGGGCACTGAGGGAAAGGGGATGGCTTTTGTGGGAGATCAGGAGATGCTGCTTCTCCCAGGGCATCCTTTCCTGGCAAAGGGAAGAGCCAGAGCACAACCGAAAGCACAGATGCACGCCCCAAGCTGTGAAACTCCTGCTGCTGTTCTTTAACCTTGGAATCTGCCCCTCAGCACCAAAGAATTCCCACTAGGATGCCTCCAGAAGGAAGAGCCACYGCCCTCTGTTCTCTCAGCTGGTTCTTTCCTCTCACCAGAGAAGCATCATGTTCAAGCACAACTAAAATTTGGGAGTGAGTTAATGCTGAGGGGAGTGAAGGCTCCAGCCTCTGGGGATGGAGCAGCCAGCAGATGGAACGGAGCAGAGAAAATGGGATGCAGATACAGAAAACAGCAAGAGRGATGCAGGCAGAAGATTATCCTCTCCAGCTGATCCTTTTCATTCGTGTGGATACRTGCAGATGCTCAGAGAAACGGGAAAGGAAACTCGAAAGGGATAAAAGAAAATGCAGTTTGATACAAAGGATAATTAACTCRGGGAACGTGTTGCTGCAAGGTGATCCTGGGAACTGAGAGTTCAGTGGGATTCAGGAAAAGAGGAGACTCAGGGAGAGTGAGAACAGCCACGATTACACCAGATAAGATTAAATGCAGAATTCATGCATGTTGGTAATAGGGAAACACCAGAGGGTAAGGAGCTGGGAATGAGCTTTCTTGAGGGATATCCTCCCATAATACTCCATTACAGGGTTTCTAATTTCTTCCTTTCAAACTTCTAACATCGAACGCTGTTTGACATTGAAAACTGAAGTGAAAAATGCTCCAGAGGATGCTCATATTGTAATTCCTCTGATTTATGCAACCATTTCTGGGAAGTGCCTATTCTGTGGAAACAAACTGCCCGAGCGTGGAGGTAAAACTGCATTTCAGTGTTTATCTGGGTAAAATGAACCTTCTGCTTCCGAGCCACCGACAGCAGCGATGTGCCACCTGACCCAGGCCCACCTGCAGCCCCATGTCCAGGGTATGTGGCCTCAGTGTCCCCGTGTTCCTCTACCTGGCAGACTGCAGAACACCTCTGGCTCCCAGAAGGGTGGGACACCTCTCCATACCTACCCAAACCACCTTGAATTTACCGTCTGTGTCCGCAGGGGCACTCTGCTCCCAGGTCTGTGCTCTGTGGGCAGGGATCTCCAGCTGCTCTCCGGAGCGGGCTCGGGATGTGCCTGGCAGTGTCACCACGTGGTGGATAAATCTTTGTGGCTGGGCAAGAATAACCCAGCAGATCCCGGCCCGGGGGGGAGCCCGTTAGCTGTGATTTATGCTCTGGCTGCAGTGGGTGAGCACCGATGCCACCATCCCTGCCCGTGGTAACGATCCTGTCAGCTGCAGCAGCCTGTTTTTCCAYGGGCCCAACTGTTCCGTGTGCTGCTCAGCCATAAGGCCCTGGAAGGGGACTGTGAAATAGCAGACTGGCAGCAGCAGCAGCAGGGCTGTCCTGCCTGGGCACTGCCAGGATTCTGACATTTCAGCACTTATACAGACAGCAGACTTGCTGGCTTCCTCATCACCTGCTCATGGCTTCTTCTCACCCTGGCAAGAAACACTGAACGTCTCTGGGTTTAATTCAAAGGTATCCCAGAAAGGAAAATGAATAAATGCTTTATTCCCTGTTAACTGCAACTGCATCCTGGTGCTGTCCTGGAGGTTTTCTGAGCACATCCCCATGGTCTGCTGGATGTCTGAGCTCCCACTGCAGTACTCTCCCAAGTTTGGGGCGCAACGCAACATGCCAGGATAAGAGAAGAGTATTTGAGAATTTCCTGACAGTTCTAGCACTAAATCCCACACCCTGTAATCTCTTAAGCATGTTGCATGCTGCAAAGCACTCGAGTTTAACTGGGAAAYGTGCATAAACACAGTCCCACACACTTAAGATTATCATCAACCTGCCAATTCCCTCTTATCTGAGATTTTTTTTCCTTCTATTTCCTTTGCTCGATCCTCTTTGTGTGCYGCTGCTTGAGCCCACGATGACAGGAGATAGCAGGGCTGCAGCACAGAGCCACTGCAGGCTTCCAATCACTGCATCCCAGGAAAACCAGCACCTCCACCAGGGGAGAGGGAAATTCTCTCTCTGACTTCGTGCTTATCACGCCCAACACCACAGCGCAGACCCCGAGCTGCGGGGGGGTGCGGATCACACCTCTGGAATAACAAGCACCAGTGCACTTCCAAGCTCCCTCTGCTCCTTGATTCCTCGAAAGGTTTCTCCCTAATGAAGGGAAAGCTGAGCTACACTGATGAGGCTGATATCCCAGGAATTGCTATCAAAGCCTTTCCCTTTGGTGTGTGCCCACATCCTGATTGCATCCCAGGCTGGAGGGGAGGAAGGATGTTGTGGGATATTTCTGTGTGGCTTGAAGGGAAGCAGCACCACACCTTGCCCCACCAGGAACATGAATCCCACCAGACCTCATCTCCAGCCAAAGCACAAACTGCATGGCAAGAGCAGCACCCCTTTGGCTCCGATTGTCCATCTCCAGAGAGTGCAGCATGGGGAACATTTTTGGATATTCTAGGGATGATCCAATTTGTGGGCAACGTTAATCCAAACATTTAAAATCGCTTTTTCAGACAGATTTTCTCAGGAAAACTATCTGTGTGCACTTAGAGATYGATTTTGGGGGGAAATTAAAATTAATAAATTATAACTAAGTTGCAAAGCTGTTTCCAGCTGTCTTCCATTGATAACACTCCTGAGCCCATCAAGGATGGCAGGAAGAATGGCAGAGTCCACCCTCCAATACAGACAGCACCACTCCAATAGCGATAGGAGTGATTGAATGCCTCAAAGTATCCTGAGGGAACGACAATCCTTGGGAACTCGGGGACCCTGGTACCACAGGGTGTGAATACAAAGGATTCACACCTATATTATAGTGTGTATATATATATATCTGTATTCACTAGGTGTGGATACAAAGGGCATTTTCTACTTTGCAGCACACCATTCCTGGCCTTTTTATTTCCCTTTGGCTCTGTGCAGGCAGGGATGTGCCAGGCTGCCTGCAGTTCTCCAGCTGAGTCCAGGCTGTGGGAATGGTGGGGGCTGCCCGCTGCCCTCTGCTGCGGCTGCCCTGTGCGGGCTGATGGATTCCCCACCCCCACAGCTCCCCAGTTTGGGTTCCTCCTCTCCCACTCCCACTTCCCCGAGCAGTTTTGCCAGATGATGTTAAACTGTGACCCTTTTAATCAGGTTACTCAGTGCAATACAAGCGAAACGACGATGGGATGAATGCTGTTCCCGCATTCCCTATTTTTATCTCCATTGATTCTCCCGTGTCTCCCGTGAATCACCCTGCTGCAAACGTGGCAGGTTTGTGTCAGTCCCAACAGGGCTGGAACAATATTAGCTCCACCACGAATCCAGCATGACACCACAATTGTATCATACTTGACCTTATTTGATATATTCGTGTCCTGAATCAGAAGCTGTGTGCTGAGCTGCACAAAGCAGGGCCAGAGTCTTCTCTAACAAGACATTCTCCTCTATAACAAAGACATTTTTCTGTATAAGGAAAGGCTTGTGCTGTTCCTGTTTGCTGCCCCGGCTCCAACCATGGGACTGCAGATAAATAAAAATGTTATTTCTGGGAACTGTGGCTAAAGACATCCCAAATCTTCAATTCAAGCCTCTTTATTCCATCATAGCTGGAGTAACTTACACCCACCAGCACTGGTTCTTACCATAAACCGGTGAATTTCGGCATTTTTTCCACGCCTGTTTTGGTGAGAACAGGCAGGGCGGAGAAGGAAACCTTGGCTGAAGTGGGAGACCTTGGCAAAATCAGCAGCTGGGCATAAAACAAAAATAGGAGGAGGCCTTTTCCCACTGATTTCCTCAAACTAAGGGAATACAGACCCTTCATTTGCAGTTTGGATGAGCTGCAGTAAATTGCCCAACTGTTCTCTGCTGCCAGAATAATGCACTTGCCAGAAGCTCATCACTAGAAACTGCTGCGGCTCCATTGACTCCGGCAGAGGCAGAGCTAAAGGAGCCTTTGGGTCATTTGCTCTTTTTTTTTCCCCTGAGAAAAAGTGTTCTGCCACTTAAAACAAAGGGCAGGGAGCCAGAAGAGATGAGTTTGTACCCAATTTTCTCACAGATTTTCTGTAAGAACTCACAGATAGGAGCAAGGGCTTGGATTTCAAAGAAGTTTTGCAGTTAAATTTGCTAAGTTTAAAGCTCATGTCACTGAAATTTCCTGGAGAAGCTGGATGTGAAACTATTGGGCTTTCCTTGTGGCCAATGAGGTTTATAACAAAGTGACTCCTGTGGGACAAGGACGAAGTTTTGACTCTTTGAAAGCCTGTGCTCCCTTTTTTCAGCCCTGCCAGAAGCAGGGCTAAAAGAAAGTGATTTTAAATATGATGCATGAGCTTGTCAGCACTACTTTCCTTTGTAGGAGTCAAGGCTCATTCTAGGAATTGCAATAAATGCACTCTTGGTGTTGCAAACAGATGAGTGCAAACGTAAAATCTGGAATTCTAGCATTAATTAAAGCTCCCCAGCAAAGTTTGCTCTGCATCTCCTAAATTACCTTATTTAAATCATGTAAACCCCCCAGTTCTTCCTGTGCAGATGCACAATCAGCTGGCACCACTGAGCAGCTCAGCCCAACAACAGCAGTTAAAAACTTCACCCTATTCCTATCAGAAGTTGCTAAAAATCATCAATTCCAACAAACATGCCATGGAAATAACAGTTCTCAATTTTTCCACATCCTGCTTGTGATGGGGTGACTGGGCCTCCCAAATGCTCTCTCATTCCCTCTCCTCACCAAGGCACAAGGACAAAACCTGGATGAAAAAGCTGGGTCAGGGTTAAGATGGGGAGATGGTTTAACAGTTACTGCCATGGGCAAAGCAGGCTCAACTTGGGGAAGACTAATTTAGGTTTTTTTCCAAGGAAAATAGATTTGGACAGTGAGAAACAAAGACAAATTAAAGCACCATCCTTCCCCGGGCTCGGCTTCCCACTCCCTTCCCACRTCCCCTGCCTGGGCAGCCCAGAGGTGATGGGGAGTGGGGCCAGAGCAGCTCCTCTCTGCCACCCCTTCCTCCCCACACCATCCCTGCTCCAGCGTGGGGCCTCTCCGCAGGCTGCAGCCTTCCAGGGAAAGCGCTGAGGGCGAGCACAGCTGCCCAGGGAGAAGGCTCCCCTGCTTACTGACCACGCAGGGTGACGATCCAGTGCTCACAGAAACACTCAGGAACACAGATTCCCACAAAGATTCCGACAGCAGCTCCCTGAAATCACCTCTGTGCGAAGGAAAAGAGGTGGGATCTCATCACCTTCGCTCAAGGATGTGTAGAAATAAATTAGCACACAAGTCATCCTCAAACAGTGCCTGTCACATCAGCCAGCTGGGATTCAAACACAGAACAATTCTTTTTTCCCCACCAGCCTTTCTCGTTATCTTGCTGTGCAAAGTATTTCCATATATCCTGGAAAAGCGGACTAACTTTTGCCTATGGAACAGCCCAATTCCCACCAGGGTAATCTGCTTAAACACGGGAACGTTCCCCTTAAAGCCGCAGCCAGGGGGCAGGAAGCCACAGCCATCTGACCATGGAAAACATTCCGTCTCTTCCTCTGCCTTTGTGCACTCCCTGGCACTGCTGAGGGGGCTGATCCCAGCACTGCACATTCCCAGAGTCTCTCCTGATGGACAATCTGACAAGGTCGATGTGACCTCAGCCCACTCACCCAGAAAACGCTGCCTGCAGCAGTGCCAGGTGTGCCAGGTGTGCCAGGTGTCCCCTCTGTGCCTGTCCCCTCTGCTTTCCGTCCCTTGCACAGGCTGTGCTGCTGCTCCTCAACTCCCTGCTCCTGAAGGAACGGAAGCACGAGGAAAAATGATCCCATGTGTCCCCCAGGGAGCTGATGGGGACAACACAGAGAATCATGGAATGGTGTGGGTTAGAAGGGACCTTAAAGCCCATCCCATTCCACCCCCTGCCATGGGCAGGGGCATCTTCCACTATCCCAGGGTGCTCCAAGCCCTGTCCARCCTGGCCTTGGACACTTCCAGGGATGGGGCAGCCACAGCTTCTGTGGGCAACCTGTGCCAGGGCCTCACCACTCTCACAGGGAACAATTTCTTCCCAATATCCGGTCTAACCCTGCCCTCTGGCAGTGGGAAGCCATTCCCTGTGTCCTGTCTCTCCAGATCCTTATAAAAAGTCCCTCTCTATCTCTCTTGTGGGGTCCCTTCAGGCACTGGAAGGCCACAATTAGGTCATCCCAAAGTCTTCTCTTCCCTAGACTAAACATCCCCAATTCTCCCAGCCTTTCCTCCCAGCAGAGCTGCTCCATCCCTCTGATCATCCTGGTGCCTGCTCTGGACTCTCTCCAGCAGCTCCAGGTCCTTCTGCTGTTGGCCCCAGGGCTGGGGCAGCTCTGCAGGTGGGGGCTTGGGTGGGAGGGAGAGGTGGCCATTGGGAATCTCTTCCCACGTTGGGGTGAGCACCCTCCAGCCCCTGGGGGATGTGTCCCCCGCAAAAGTTGCTCTGCAGTTTCCAGCAAGCAGCGTTTGGGGCTGCTGTGCTGTCTGGCTTTGAGTGCACACATGGGAGACAATTCCCAAGAGGAAACCAGACTAAACTCATCTCATGAAGACGCAACAAAACTGTTTTCCACGCTGGATCCTGTGGATGCTGTGTTGCTTTAAAGGGGGCACCCACTCAGCTCCCTCCCAGCAGGGAAATCTCAGCCAAATTGAGATTTCCCCATGCTGGAAGAGCTCAGGGAGAGGGCTGGCAGCCAGGAATTCAGGCTGAGTACAGCAGCAGCGCGCGAGTATTTCCCATGGATGCTGCAAGCAGTCATTTGTTTAAAACACACCCCTGTATCCCACACACACGGGSTGTCTGCAGGGCAAGGCTGCACGGATCAGAAGATACCTTTCCCCAGCTACTCCTCCTTCCTGGCAGCTGTGATCTCGGGATGGCAGCAGAAGGGTTGCAGCTCCCCAGGCCGCTTGGTGTCCAGGGCACAGCCCCCTCGCTCCATCTGCAGACGCTTTCGATGCCAGGACAGGGCTCAGGGACGGGACCCGGCCCCGGGGAGCAGCCTGGCAGCCCCGCGGCAGGGACAGGCGTGGGCGGCAGAGCCAGCAGCAGCCACGCCCTGCACCACAGCCCCTGCATCTGGGGGAGAAAAACAGCCATTCTTCAGAAAACACTGCTCAGAAAGTTCATCTTCATTCAGCTCAGCGGAGCAGCTCCGTCACTGACAGTGCCGGGAAACGCCGGGAGATGCAATGTGGAATATCGGAGGCAGCTCTGCCCTGGTTTAAAATGCACCTTGGGCAGCAGAGGCTGAGCTTCCCTGGGTGTGTGTTTCCAGCAGATAWGTAAACAATTTGAAACTTCTCGAGATAGTCACGGGCGGGCAGGCAGGAGCTGCACCGCTGCAGCTGCAGAGCCCCGCTGATAAGGTTGTGGGGTGCTTTGGCACAGCTGAAAGGAAGCAGCTCTGGAAGAATGAAAAGCTTTTTGTGTACAAGTTGTTGGATCAGAGATAGCAAGAAGAAAGACATCATTTTTACAGGAGAATTCTCCAAGTGGCCCGGGTGCTGGGATCGAGCCCCAAACACTGCACAGGACGAGCTTAGAGCCCCGTGCTGGGAGAGAGGGGGAGCAGGAGCACAGAGGAAAGGCTGGGAAGCTCAAAGGACATCTCTGGTTGTGTTTTACACGGGGACAGAGAGTTACACCCAAAGCGTTTTCTACAAACAGATCAGATTTAAAAGAAGCACTCCAGAACATGGGAGATACCACACAAATATTGACTGAGCAACTTCAGAATCCCAATTTTGTTACCCAACTGCACACCAATTCCATGAGATTTCTGCCTCGTTTACCACATTCTTTTAACTCTGGCATTTTGCATCTGATATTTGCATGTCCAGACAAATATAATGGGGGCTTAGCACTCCATTAAACCACTTAGCTGAGAATCACAGAACAGGCTGACTTGGAAGGGACTCATCAGGATCATCCAGTCCAACTCCTGTCCCTGCACTGGACATCCCAGGAATCCCACCCTGTGCCTGGGTGTCCCCACACTTCCTGAACTCAGCCAGGCTTGGTGCTGTTTAGCTCCAGCCCAGTTTATCATACAAAATGCATTTGAACAGTCCTAAGTGAAAACAGCCCAGCAGTGACTCCACGTCCTCCTCGTGCCACATACAAGGTGTTTGCTCATCCATCTCCCATTCCAACAGGCCAGCAAGGATCATCTCTGATTTTTAAGTAATTTCCTATGCTTTTCCTGAATTCTGAGATGAACAAAAGCAACCAAAACCAAAACAAAAGAAACATTTCAGTCAGAAGTTGTGATTTTGTCTCCAGACTGCGGGAAGGAATTCTTAAGTGGCTGCCTACCAGATTCCTTACTAGCTCCTGGTAGTTCATTGCTCCGTTATTTCCTGTGGAGAGCTCGGCTGAGATGCACACGGGACTGCTGAAGTTATCCAGGGTGCATTCCGAGTCCTGGGGATGTGGCTGTGAGTGACAGCCCCCGGGAAGTGTAGCCCAGCCCTCAAACCTGACCCACCTCCCAAACAGCTCCCCTGTGGTGCCGGCAGCCCCAAACCCAGCCCCACGGGTGTCACCCTGCTGCTGCAGCGAGCTGGCCTCCTCGGGCTGCTGGGAGAGAGGCAGAGCCCCGGCCTGGATCCGAGCTCAGACGGCTCCACATTGAAGTTCCTCGAAAATGAAGGGGCTGCTTCATGGAAACTCCTCCTCAAATTCCCTCCACTCCCCCTCCCTCATCCACAACCTTTACGGGAACGGCTGGGCTGGCACAGGGCCCCAGACGTGCAGGACAGAGCTCTCTGTGCCCTGGGAAGCAGGGCTGAAAAGGCTTTGGCTTTTATTGTGTTTTTTTCCCCGAGTGTATGCACAGGAAAGGTTGTTTTCGGGAAAGCACAAGCTGCGTTTTTGGGGGTTGTTTTCCCTCTGGGTGTTTACATGTCAGTGCATCCAATTTTCAGTTCTCCAGATCTTCATCAGGGCTGAGAGGGAGGCAGTGAAAGCCAGGATTGTAAGCACTGAGATGTGTCTTTCCCCAGGCTGGAGTAAATTCCCAGCCAGCCTGGCTGGAGGATTTTATGGGGACACGTGCAGTTTTGATAAAGACTTCAGGAGTTCGATGGCACATCCCACACCCCTGCACACGAATTGGATGCTCCAAAAGCCTCTTTCCAACCGCTCAGACCCTGCTGGGAGCAGGAGAGGGAAACACTGCTGGGACAAGCACAATATAAGAGAACAAGTCAGGGCAATTCTGCATTTTCCAGTGAGTTACAGACCAGTAAAATACTTCATTACCTTCCCAATGACTGGAATATCCTTCTGGAAAGGGCATAAAGAACAAAATGCTGCTGTATTCAAAACATATATAATTACAAAGGGCCTGTGTGCCTTAGTGGAGAAGTCCACGGGAGTGCCAAAATGTGGAAAAAAATTTGCATGGCAAGACCCCAAAAGGAACAATTTCCATGGATTTGCCTTCTAATTATGTCATCCAGGAGTATAAGGTACAGAAGTTTTTCTTCTCAATGCTGTTTTGTAGAACCACACTAAATCTGACCTTCATAATCCAGAACACCCTGGCAGGACCCTGCTCCTCCCCTCTCCCCAGGGAGGAGGACAATAAACTTGTATCTTCAAATAGTTTTCCTTCTTTCCTCATAGCTTCCTGATGTTGTCCCTCTCAAACAGATCTGTTTTCCCCCAAACCCTCTGCTCCACAGCACGCTCCAATGCCTCTCCCTGCTGCCCCTGCCCTCGGAACTGAGGAGCCTGCACCACCCACAGCACCCCGAGCGGCTCTGGCTGTATTTGCGGTGCTTGACGTGGCGCTGCTCCCCCAGGAGCCCCAGCAGAGCCCCAGGAGCTGTGCTGAGGCTCCCAGCGCTGCCACTCGGACACACCGACCGTGGGACGTCTCTCTGCTCCAGACTGGAGGGATTTTTGCACATTTTCTCCCCCCAAACCGTACTTCTGGAGGTGCCTCTGCGCTGACTGTCACTTCCACCCACCCAGCAGGACCCCGGTGCCACTCGGCAGTGTGGGAGGAGGCTGCTCCTGAAGCCCAGCCAGAATCGCTGTGCTGGAAACAGAGCTCTCCCTGAAATAGGCCAGGTTTGGGTGTGCAGGATGTGGGAACAACCTCAAGGCTAAAAGAATTTATAACTCTCCGCTTTTAAACTTGTGCAGTCTGAAAGCTCAACAGGAAAAAAACGGAACAACAACCCAGCTAGAAGGTGTGAGTGAAAAAAGCCTGATGGACCGAGAAAAGAGGCTCAAAGCTGAGCCTTTGACACCAGTTCCAACTCTTTGGCCATAGAACTGATTCCCATTTCCCAGTGTTTGTGCCACCCTAATTTAGTGTCTCAGTGCAGGTGAAGCTGTAAAGATAATTTAAGGAATCTTCTGCACTGTCAGAGGAATTAAAAGAAAGAAAAAAAGGGGTTACTGTAGCAGACCCATCAGATACTCACTCCCGTAGCTGAAATGGAAACAAAGCCCGTGTGCAATAATGAAACTGCTTGAATTTGGAATTTAGATTTTGCTCCAGGAAAGCAAGTTCATCATTTAGAAGCTCATCGTTTCCCAGATAATACCCTCTAACCTTCAGCAGAAAGAGAGAGGGAAGGGTAATAACACTGCCACTGCAAAGCTTTCCCAAAATCATAAACTCATTACTGCAAACGAAAATTTAAAGTCAACCAAAAACTGGGACATGCTGGGCTTGCGGGTTACGGCTCCAAAGCTGGGGAGTAAAACTAATCAGTTCTCGGATGGGATTTCTTCTCTTTGCTGCAGTACAATCTATAGTTTAGTTGGTCAAATCAAGCCTTTCTGAGAAAAGAAGATTAGAGGCAGTTGTTTAAAGTATTGAGGGGGGAGCAGGATTTAAGCTTCATTACTGACCAGGATGTACAAAACAGACTGTAATGAAAAAACAGTATTGGGATTGTATTTGCAGTCTGAATGGGACATGTTGAGCGAAGACAGGGCCATATGGAGGAGCTTAGAGCTCCGGCAAGAACTGGTGCCGAGGCAAATGCCCTCGGAATCAGTGAAATTCGGCCTTGTGGGAAAGCCATGGAGCTAAAACAACAATTATCACACCTGAGCACTACAAACAGGCTGCTAGGCGGGAGATGAAACCCAGAGAAATTGCTTTTTATCCTATTTGTAAGGCGGGTCCCTCCTGCAGCAACCTATGTGCGCATTGAGAAGGCGCCCTGCTGAGCATCACCCGCAATACCTGATGGAAACTCTCATCCTTGGGCGGAACTTCAGGAATTCCACTGCCTAGAGGACTCCATCCCGTATTTGAGACAATCCCAGCTGCCTGCACGGCGGCCCCAGTGTTCCGTAAGGCAGGGGGCCCTGGGGGAGCAGAGCAGGGTGTCCTATTTACGGCCCATCTGGAGCCGCCCACAGCCCCACGGGCGTGGCCGCGAAGGGCACGGGAGGATACACCTTGTGCAAGGGAACAGGGAATAACAACCCCCGGCACAGGTAGCAGTGCTCCCGTGGCATTCCACAGAGCCCAGCCTGCTGCTCACCGAGAGCCAGCTGGGATCTGCCCTGCTTACCCGCGTCCCCCCCGTGCCGTGAAACGCAGGACTGCCACGTTTATATTTGACTTTATTATGTGTTTTTCACATTTTTGCCTCTCTCGGCACCTAAACCATCCCAGCTCTGGTCTGTAGTCTCCTTGAACCCTGAGCAGCGCTTCCCACCACCCCAGCGCTAAGGACATCCTGGCACAGCCGCTCACCAGGACATGAGGAGCTGCCTTGCTGGAGTGCCCTGCTGAGGTGCTGCCAGGCATTTCTCAGCAGCCTTTCGTAGGGATTTTAAACTCAATTAACCATTTAAAGCCAGCCAAACACTGCCCTGCCTCCCGCCTGCACGGCGCTGTCAGATCCAGCGAGGAGGGAGACGCGTGAAAATCAAAATTCTGGATGCTTTGGTAACAATCCTTTGGAAAAACTTTGCAGCAAAGCAGTTTTTTCTTAAGTGTAGAATGAGGAAACTTAGGGAATGTTATCATAGTGAATTGATAAACCACTGAGCACTCAGAGTCCAGTGAACAAAATGTACTCAATGTCTCATCCCCTGATGAGAAAAAATGCAGCCCCACTTCCTGTAATATCACAAAATAGAACAACTCACAGACATCTAGTAATAAATACTTCTGAAAATTAACATTTTTCATGACGTTCAAATAGAATAGAAACTTTCCAAGCAGGGTTTTTGCCATTTCACACCCATGAAGCTCAGATGTGTTAATATCATTCCCTAAGTAGCAAAAAAAAGCAAAAAGTAGCAAAAAGTAGCAGAAGTAGCAAAAAGTAGCAAAAAGTAGCAAAAGTAGTGAGAAAGTAGCAAAATTGCAATGAAATTAATGAGGTTTCTGTCTTTACGGTTCTCAACAGGGGGACATGTTAATACCACACAGGAAAACAACTCGCAGCTTTAGCCCTGCTCGGGGAAATGCAACACAGATTTTGAAATCTACACGGAAAATTTCAACTTATTAGAAAATGATGTTTTGTGGGTTTGGTCACGTGTATCTGGCTTAAATCTGATATTTCCCAATTGAAGATAAATATTATGGGGTTAATCCTGCATTTTGGAAAACACAATTCACTGAATTTGGGAATTTTGCTTAAGTAAGGAGTAAATCAGTGCAAAGTACGAAGCCATATGTAAATATCCCACTTACAGAAACACACAAATTACTGACAATTACTTCTGGTTTCTATCTCATCACCTCGAGCAATTCCCACAAAAGCTGAAACCCACCCATTTGCTCATTTCCAGGAGCTGTGAATTTCAGACATAATTCCGAGATCCATCCCAGGAACGTCCTAGAGGTATTTGTTGGAAACTGCAGCGTTCTCTTTTTAATAACTCCAATGCTTTGCTAATCACTTGCTCTGGGTTATTCTACCCCAGAATGCAGCTCCAATGATGACTATCTGTAAATTTTCACATAACACCACTGAATTATACCCTTATAACCCAATCAGGAACTGTAATGGGTGTCCAGTAAGGAATGAGAAGCTCTGCATCCAGCACTAACAAACGAATGATTCTGTTGTTGCTGAGATGTCTTTGGAAGCTGTTTCTGCAACTTAGCTCTGCCTGAGCTCATTTCTGTTCTTCTTTGGAGATCATTTATTTTATACGAGTAGGAGAGATAAGAAGGTCTGGTTGACTTGGTGTAAAAACTAGAAATTCCTCAGCATGAAATAAAAAATATTCGGGTCATGAACTTTAAATATACTTTTATATCAAACAGTGTAGTGGGTAATGTGCAGATAGAGATGGCATTTCCTTGGACAGCTCTATTAGCTCATGCATCAAGGGAAAAGCTTTTCAACAGCAATGTGCAAGAAATACTCAGCAAGACACCTGCATTTTATTTTATTACCTTAAACTCGAAGCTCTATCTTATCTCGAGATCCATTACTTTTATCCTAATGAGTCAGTTTTACTGGTCACGTTGCCATCCCTCATTTTTTTGTTTAGGGAGCTGGAAAAGGAGTCATTAGTTAGATGCTGAGAAGTAGCTACAATTCATATCACTCACACGCCCTTTCTCAACTAATTAAACACCAGCAAGAGAATCCATTCATTTGTGTTATAAGCCAGGAAAAAAATACTAAAAAAAAAAATAAATCTGAAAGCTCCCTGACAGTGGAAAAAGCAATTAAACTCTCAGTGTATTAATTCGGGTGGAAACTGCTGCCCCATTGTAGAGCAGAGCTTTTCTTCCCTTAATTAACTAAAACACGGAGAAGAGAACCTGATGGCTTAATAGCATTTCCTTCACTGTCAGAAATGCTTGGGGATGATTTTATTCTGCTGTCACAAAGAGATTCGGAGGAGTTCCTGCCATCACTCCTCTCTGCCACCTCAAAGAGTGACAGATTCCACGGAGAAACTTTGCTGCTGCTGTTCACGGATGTGAAGGATTAATATTTTATAACATCATTACTTTCTAGGCAGGATAACCATGGCAGTAAGAATACACTTCATATTTTATGCATTCCCAGCCATGTAACACACACGGAGCACTGACTCGTCCTGCACGGGGGCATTTAGGCTGAACTCGAGCCCTTGAAACTCCGGCATGCTCCTCCTTCCTTCAGAGGCTATTCCCACTAAACCAAAGTAAGTCAAGGCAGCATTTTGTGTATTCCCAAGGCATCCCGCTGGTGCCTGTGGCTTAGGGATTTGAACATGATTTTCTTCCCCGGGTTTCACTGGCCATCAATTCCCCCTGCGTTTGTGGGATCACCCAGCTTCGTGCTGTGCGTGCACGGCTCCAAAGGGGCCACCCTACACCGCAGTGGCGAGCAGGGAGACGGCGAACTTCCCCTGCATCCTCAGGGAAGGAGGGAGCACACACCGAACGGGGACAGCCGGGAGCTGATGGAGGATTTTCGGCTGCAAAGTGCTGAGTGCCCTCGGCTTTCTCCTCTCACCCCGCGTTGCCTTTGCCCAGCACTTTGCAGGGCTGCACCCCTTCATTGATTTAAATGTTCCAGGCATCGGGTCCTCGATCTCGGAGCGCCAGGAACCTTCTCCTTGCTGTTCAAGGGAGCGCTGATGTGAGGGAAGCCGAGTGGGGTTGACGCTTGCCGGGTCAAAAGGCATCAATCTTTAGGTCGGCACGGGAACGCGCCTTTGGGAATTGCGGGATGCCTCTCCCCGGGTGCCATAAACAGCTTCTTTCCTCTTTTTTTCTGTTTTCTTTTTTTCCCTCCCCTCATGCTCAGTGTTTGTCAAGCAAAAGAGGGAGAGACAGAAACAGAAGTGTGCCAGATTCTGTCTACATCTTTCCCACAGTCTCTCCTAACCCCGAACTCTTCTAATACTTTGTATTCACCGTCGCACTTGACTGACACAAGAAACCACTGTAGGAAGAGAGGCTTCCTGTGAACCGAGCCCCGTTTCCATGGTGCGGAGTTTTCTACTTAAAAATAAATTCCCGTTTCCCGGAGTTTTCCGCGCGGCCCCGCGGAGCTGTCCCTGCCCCGGGGGTAGCGGCAGCGCGGGGCAAACACGCCCCGCATCCTACCGGGTTTCCCCCCGCACGCCACGGCCGCCCGACCCGGGACACCCCGCACCTCTCGGCACGGATTTCACGGTCACCGAACCCTTCCCGCGGCGGGGACGGCGGTGCCCGCCCGGCTTCGGGGGCGCCTCCCACCGGGCGCGGCGGAGCGCCCCGCGGGGATGCTCCGTCGGGATCCCCCGCGCCCGACTCCCCCGCCGGCGCTCACCGGGCCAAACTTCGGGGAGCGGCCCCGCGGAGCCCCGGGGCGCAGCCGAGCGTCCCCGGCCCCGGAGCCGGGCGAGCCGCCCGCGGCGGCGGGAGATGCCCGGAGCGCAGCCCCGCCCGCGCCCGCGCCCGCGCCCGCGCCCGGCACTCACCGATCCGCAGCACCTGCTGGGCGCTCCGGGGCAGCCCCGCCGCGGCGCACAGCAGCACCAGCAGCAGCCCCCCGCCGCCGCCGCCGCCCGGGGCCGCTCGGCGGGGCCAGCGCGGGCCGAGGCCGCTCGCCATGCTCAGTTCATGCCGCTGCCCCCGGCGGGCCGGCCCCGCGCCGCTCCGCTCCGCGCCCGCCCATGGCGCGGGGGCTCCGCGCCGCCGCTCCGCGCCGCCCGCGCCCCCCGCGCCCGAGCTCCGAGCTCCGAGCCGGGCGGGGAGGGAGGGACGGGCGGACGGGAGGATCCTCCCGCGGGGCGGCCCCGGGCGGGGCCAGGCGGCTCCGGGCTCCGCGCACACCCGGGGACACACGCGCGCTCCCGGGGACACACGCGCGCTC